>VZRH01002107.1:10540-27395 GCA_013397555.1 Urocynchramus pylzowi
GGACCTGCAATGGGGGGGACCCTGCCCCCGTGGTACTGAGAGACCTCAAACCTGAGGGAGGGACTCGGGTCCTGGAGGGTCCCAGGGATGTGGGGTGGGTTGTGTCCCATGGTGTGGAGGGACACCAATCCCAGAGTGGAGGTGACCCCATCCCAGGGTAAGGGAATCCGAGGAATGTCGGGGTGGCCCATTCCCATGGCACAGGGGTGTCAATTCCAGGGTAAGGGGGGACAGAGATGTTAGAGAAACCTGTTCCCATTGTGTATTCCCATTTCCCATGCCCCAGGATACAGGGGTGTCACATTCCTGTGACCTGGGGGTACACCAGTTCCAGGGATGTGGGGGTGTCCCAGTCCCATTGAATGGGGTACCCTGATCCTGGAGTATGGGGTTCCCCAATCCCAGGATATGGGAATCCCAGTAATGTGGGGTTGTCCTATTCCCATGGTGTGGGGTGCCCTGTTCCCAGGGTATGGGGCTGTCCCAGTTCCAGGGTGAGATGGTGCCCCTATCCCACAGCTCAGGCGTACCCCAGTCCTGGGGTGCAGTGATGTCTCATTCCCACGGAATGGGGGTGTCCCGGTGTTGGGGTGCAGAGATGTCCCATTCACATGGAATGGGGTGCCCCAATCCCAGTGTATGCAGGTGTCCTGATCTCATGATATGGCAGCACCACAATCCCCGAGTTCAAGGTCAATATCACCTGATTTGGGGGTGCAGGGTTCTAATCTCATGGCATGGGAATGCCCCAGTATTGGGATGCAGAGATGGAATGGGGAATGGGGGTACCCTGATTTTAGGGTGTGAGAATGTCCCATGGAATGGGGGTACCCTGATTTTGGGGTGTGAGAATGTCCCAATATCACATATGGCGATGTCCCAGTATTGGGGTGCAGGTTGCCCCAAACCCATGGCATGAGGGTGTCCTGATTTTGGGGTGCAGGGGGGTTTCTGGGTCAGTCCCAGCCCCTCGCCCCCCTTACACCCCAATCCCAGACCCTTGTCTGGGTGGCATTGGGGGGTTGGGGGGAACTGAACTCTGGCTTTGGAATACGACAGGGATGGGGGTAGGAAAGGTGAGGCAGGGGGTGGCAACAGGGATGGGGAAGGGGGAAAAGAGATGGAGAAGGCTCAGAGGGGGTGGAGAAGGGGAAGAGGGGTTGGAGCAGATAAGGATGGAAAAAAGAAGGGTAAGACAGGATGGGAAAAGGGGAAGGGGGTCTGGAGAAGGTGAGAAAGAGGACGGGGAAAGGACAGTGGGAATAGAGCAGCTACAAATAGGATAGAGAATGTGGAAAAGGAATGGAAAATGGGCAGAAGAATGAAGGTACCGGTGGGACCAGGATGAGTCAGAGGGCCTGGAGCAGGTGCCAGTTGGAAAGGGCAGGTGTCATTGGGATGGGGCAGGTGGCAAGGGGCCCTGGATGGGGTTGGGACACACGGGTGAGGGTTGGGACACATTGTTGGGGATAGGGACACCGTGATGGGGACACCAGGATAAGGATGGCGAGGAGGGGATGGGGACAAGGATGGAGATGTGTTGGTTTGGCACAGCCTGGTTTTTGGCAGCGGGAGGGGGTGGCTTCTGTAAGAAGCTGCTAGAAGCTTCCACCATGTCTGACATAGCAAATCTCTGACGGCTGTGAAGATGTACATGCTGCTGGCCCAGTTAGAGAGGTTGGTAGCGCCTCTGTGATGACATATTTAAGAAGAAAATCAAAACAGTGTTTGCGCAGTTTTTTCCAAGGGGTGGCGGAGCACTGCAGCCGCCGCTGTCTCGGCAGGGCCTGTGGTGAGCCTTGCCTGCCTGGCTGCCCCGAGCCAGCCATGCTGTGGGTGAAAAGGGCAGGGATGGTGGCAGCAGCTTCCCCTTCCACGCACCCTGCACGAGCAGAGGCGTTCAGTAGCGCCAGTGCCACGCCCTTGGGACGGTGGCAGGGCTGCATGGCCAGCAGTGGAAGCACAACGAGCAACTCCCTGACGCAGAACCTAGACAAAATCAACTTAACTCTGCTAAGGATCCTGCAGGAATCTTTGAATTGGCGGAATTTGTCAGTGGTACCTGCAGACAGCAGTTTTTCTTCTAGTTGAGAAGAGGAGGAAGTGAGGACAAGTGGGGAAAAACAACATGGTGGCACCAAGGTCAGTGGAAAAGGAGGGGGAGGAAGTGCTCCAAAGCGCTGGAGCTGAGATTCCTCTGCAGGCCATGGTGAGGACTATGGTGAAACAAACTGTCCCCCTGTGGTGCACGCAGTCCACTGGGGATGCAGAGATCCACTCGCAGCCCGTGGGAAAAGTGCTCACGCCAGAGTGGGTGGATGCCAGAGAAGGCTCTGATCCAGTGGGAGACCCAAATGGAGAGAGAGGGCCCTTGCTTCCAAACTAGAGCAGCCTGTTCTTAGAGGACTGCATCCCAAGGCCAAGGGACTCATGCCACAACAGTTTTGGGACAACTGTTTGTCCATGGGAGGGACCCCATAGCAAAGCAGAAAAAAGACTCCTCTCTGTGAGCAAACAGAAGATCTTGAGTGATGAACTGACCAAAACCCCATGCCCTGTCTCCCAGTGCTGTTGGTGGGAAGGAGGGATGGGAAAAAAGGTTTTGTAAGGGCTTATTTTATTTCTTGTCCCCCTCTGACTCTGCTAATAATAAATTTACTTTATGCCTTTAAATTTGAACCTGTTTTGCCCTTAGAGTGTTTTTTTTCCTGGTCCTTTTCTCAACTCACAAACCCTTCATTAATTCTTTTTTTTTTCTCTCTCTTCTGCCCAACTGTAGCAAAATAGGGGAAGTGAACAACTCTCATGGGTGCCATGGGATTGAACCCATACAAAGGTTGTGTTACTGGGCATTATCTGTCCAGGGCCCTAGATCAGCTGCACATAAAGATTCATCATAGCTTCTTATCTTGTCCAAAATAAATGCACTGCCAAAAATTTCAGAAGACCACCTTTGAGAAGGGGAAATGACATGCCAAATTGCATCTTCCAGAAGACTACCTTTAAAAGATGGAGATAACTCCATAAGTGAACAATTTGGGGCAGTGTTTTCAGTAGGGGAATGCAAGGTTGGGGTAGACATGGCTAGGTAAATCTAAGGAGGGGCAGGCAATAGAAAGGCAAAGCCAGAGAAGAAAGGGCTAGCTAGGTTAAGGTGGGGGATGAGCATGTAGGGCAATAAACAGTATTTGTCTTTTTGCCTTTCCTTGGCTTGCCCTTTTTCCCCCTTCCTTGCCTGACTTTGTCTTCCATGCCTGTCCTCTCCCTTGTCTTGCCTTTCCTTTCCTTCTCAAAACTTGCATTGCCTTACTGACCCCTCTGTGTCCTTCCCTTGCTCTTCCCAATTGCATTGCCTTGCTTGCCCACCCCCCACCCTGACTTCTATACCTCATTTTTCCTGGTCTTGCTGTACATTGCCTACTCCTCTTAGGACACTCATTGCCTTGCCTATCTAGCACTTCCCCTGCCTTGCACACCTACCCCTCGCCTAGCCTTGCCCTGCTTAACACTTCTGTAGCTTGAGTTGCCCTGCATGCCCATACCTTGCTATGACATGACTAATTTTCTTCCCTGGACTGACTTTGCCTTGCCTGTCCTTCTTTCAGTTTCCTTTGCCTTGCCTACCCACACCTTGCATTGCCTTATTGACCCCTCCACATCATTCATTCCCTTGTTCTTCCTTCCCCTCCACTGCCTTGCATTGCCTGGCTCACCCTCCCCCACCTTGACTTCCCCAATGCTTTTTGCCTAGGACTCTCATTGCCTTGCCTATCCCATCCTTGCCTTTCCTTGCTTTTCCTGCTCAACCTTGCATTCAATTGTAATTCCTGACTATCCCTTGCCTTGCCTTCCATCCCCCAACCTTCCACTGACTTCTCCAGGGTTCCATGCCATTCTCTTCCAGTTCCTACCACTGCATTGCCTGGCATTGCCTTGCTCACCCATTCCCCACAAAGACTTCTTTAACCATTTTTTACAGATCTTGCGCGCATTGCCTTGCTGGTTTCTCTAAAGACTCTCATCATTTTATCTATCCCTCCCTTGCCTTGCCATTCCTACCCAACCTTGAATTAACTTGTCATTTCCAAACATTGTTTGCTCTGCCTTTCTGACCCCTCTGTGTCATGTATATTCCCTTCCATCCCTCAATCACCTTGCTTTGACCAGCTCACACATCCCACACCGTTACTTCCTTACCCCGTTTTCACAGTTCTTGCCTTGTTGCTGGATCCTCACATGGCCTCCATACAGCCCCAGGTGTAGTGGTGAAGTGAGGTGGTGCAGTGCTGCTGCCTTCCCTGCAATCATGTTTAGGCAGACTGTGTTCAGGCAGGCTCACAACACACACACACACAGCTCGCACTCGAGCACGCCACGGAGAGCTGCCCACAAGGGCACGCAGGAGGCTTCTGTGTGGGTTCCAGTGAGGGTTTGTTTGGGTCCAACACCGAAGGGGTCCAGGGACAGAAGACTCAATGCAGTGGAGGGTCCAGGGTTACATGCAGGGAAAGAGGTGGCAGAGCAGAGTATCAGAGGAACAACGATCTGAGGGCACAGGGAAGGGACCGAGAGGGGATGCCAGGGATAGGCAGGGTTACAGGAGCCAGTGGGGGAACAGGGAGGGAAGAACTTGCTAGAACATGTACATATGAGGGTAAAAGGGCTAGGGGGGCCAATGGGGAGGACAGAACTGGGGATAATTTACATTGTGCTGCGGGGCACCATGGGGGAAGCCTTTGTCCTCTCCATAAGCTGTAGGGAACGCCCAGAGCGTGCAGTGCATCTCTCCAGGGCATCACCATTGCCCTCTCCTCAGTAGGCTCACAGGCCTCCACACCCCAGAGTTTCAGGAGCAGATTAGAGGTGAGCCAAGCAAGGTCAAGGCCAGCCAGACCTGTCTGTCCTGGCAAATTTCATCTGGGAGAGTAGTATGATGCAACGCTCACTTGCCTTGCCTTGGAAACCCAGTGGTTTCCTTGCTTTGCCCTGCTCACCCTCCCTTGCCCTTCATTGTTTTGCATGCCAGCTCCTACTCTTGACCTGCCTACTGCTCTCTAGGGCCTTGCTTTGTCAGGCCTGTACCTCCTTTACATTTTCTTGCAATTCCTGACAATCCCTCCCCTTCCTTTGCCTTCCAAACCCATCCATGTCCTTCCCTTGCCCTTCTTACCACTCCATTGCCTTGACTTGACTTGCTCATCCACTGCCCACCTTGACTTCCCTACTGCTTTTTTTTTTTTGCCTTGCTTTGCCTTGCCTGTTTATCTTAGGACACCCATCGCCTTGCCTTGCCTTGCCTTGCCTTGTCTTGCCTTGCCTACCTGTCCTGGTTTAGGGCAAATTTGTGGGAAAAAGAGCAAATGGGCCCCTCCAAAAAACAAACCCACACGACCCCTCCCCCCAACCGGTTTGGGAAGGATTTTCCTCAGAGAGAGGGATGGAAAGAACCTGTTTATTACCAGGCATGGCACTCCCCAGCACACAGAATGAACAATACCAGAGGACAAAATGCGTTCACTGCTGTGAAGAGATCACAAACTCAGAGAGTCTCTCTGGTGGGTGGTTGCTGTTTCAGTCCCTCTGGCGCTGGGAAAGGTGGACCCCCAGCAGGCTGCAAGGTGTCCTGGATGTCTCCTTGGGTCCCGGCCTGGAGCAGGTTCAGATGGTCCAAGCAAAGGGAAAGGGAAACAGTCCAGGGAAAAATTTGGACTGGTTAGCTAAACTAACTAGAAAGCAAGAGCAAAAGCAAAGCAAAAAGCCAAAGTGCTTTTTAGTGCTTTGCACATTAGTGCTGCACTGCCTGTGTCCCCCTGACTGTGGGGGAGTGAGCAGGCTGATAACAAAACGAAACTTGACTTGTCAGGGCCAGTCTTGAAGGCACAGAACACAACATCCAGCACAAACAGAACAGACATCTGGGGATACAAGCATCATAACGTCACTCTAGGACTCTACCCTGCCTTGCATTTCCTTGCCTTGTCTTTCCTTGCCTTTGCTTTGCTTCCCCACACCTTGCATTGCCTTGTTGCCCCTTCTGGAGCCTTCTCTTGCCCTCATTCCCTCCACTGCTTAGCATTGGCTTGCTCACCCATCCCCCACCTTGAATTCCCTAGCCATTTTTCCTGGTCTAGCCTTGCCTTTCCTTCTCCTTCTAAGACTCTCATTGCCTTGCTTATCTCTCCTTTGCCTTGCCTTGTAAAGCCACCACTTGCCTTACCTTGCCTTTGAAGCCTTCCTTTGCTTTGCTTTACCTTGCTCACCCCTCCCACACCTGGAATTCAAGACCCCCTTTCTCCATGTGTTTTCTGGCCTTGCCCTGACCTGCTTGATCCTGCAAGGGCTCTCGATGCCTTCACAGACCCCAGTGTTTCAGGAGAATATGAGAGGCAGCCCAGGAGAGGTCCCATCTGGCCAGACCTGTCTGTCTGGGCAGCTTTTGTCTGGGATCAATCCTTGGCTGTATTGAATTTTGGACATGCAATCCACATTTTGCCATAGACAATCCGTGGGCTCCAGGACCAGAATGACATTTTCTTCTACAAGACAGAAAGCACGCAGACCTGCTATTTCAGGTGCACATGACAGGAGGCCCAGGGGAGGTTAGACCCATCTGTCCTTGGCAGTTTTTGTCTGCCACCAATCCTTGCATGTCTTGAATTTTGGACAGGCAATCCACAGTTTGCCCTTGGGCTCTGGGACTAGAAAGACAGATCTTTTGCATAGGAATCAAAGCATGTAGCCAAGGTGTTTCAGATGTGTATTTGAGGTGGCATATACAAGATCAAGGGCAGCCAGGCCAGTCTGTCCTGGCTGCTTTTGTCTGCAAGCAATCCTTGGCTGTACTGAATTTCAAAAGTGCATTCTGAATTTTGGCTGCGTGAGTATCGCTGTTGAGACAGTAATAAAAGACTGAAGAGCACACTGTATTTAGGAAGGCTTCTCTCTATTTATTTCACAGCATGCTGTCTTTTTATAGTCTTTCACAAAGTTTATACTTCTACATTGGTCAGAATAAATCAACACAGTATTCATTGGAGCAAGGTGGCCTGCACCTCTTTTATCTCTCTTTCTCTCCCTCATTTCCATGTCAACAGCCCTGGTAAAGCTCCTTTCAGGAGGAAAGGTGACTCTTATCAGCTCCTCTCCTTCACTAACCCCCTCTGACTCACAGGTCAGCTTTGAACCCCCTCCACATGTGAGCTGCAGCAAGGCCCTTGGAAATCCATAGAGCAAGGAATCTAATGCATGGGACAAGTGGCTGTGCTAGAGACCATCTTCTCAAATAACAACCAAGCCACTTAATGTCCAGACCTTATAAAATGATGTGGATGAAACTCTCATGACTCATGCCACGAGCATGCTCCCGCTTCCCAGCGACACTACAATGGGATGGGGAAAATGAGACAGTGGGTGCTTTGACAAGAAGGCTTCAGACATAGGGAGATGCTATCCACACCCTGACAGCAGCCCAAATCTCAGCCATGGAAACAGACCTGACTGAGCACATGCAGAAATTGGATAAGAGGATTGAAGAGAGCCATCAGAAACACAGAAGGGAGCTTAGGGACGATATTTTCCATGCCTTGTCAGTGTGGACCAGGGTCTCTGCTATTGGGCAACTCGAGGAAACTTTTGAGACAAGGTGGATCAAGTCAGGGGGCAGAGCTGAAAGCTTTCCAGCTGTCTTTGGATATCACTGAACAAGAGAAGTGGCCAACACTCTACCTCTGCACTGGCTCGTGGATGGTAGGAAAAGCTCTGTGGGAGTGGCTGGCATGATGGAAAAAGGCCAGTTGGCAGTGCAGGGGGAAACCCATCTGGGCTGCCTAAGTGTGGCAAGACATCACTGCCTGGCTAAAGAAACTGACTGTGAAAAAGTCTTTCATGTGGCTAAGAGCTGGACTAATGAGCAGCATCACAACAATGAACAGGTGGATCGGGCTGCCAAGAATAAAGTGTCATGGGTAGATCTGGACTGGTAAGACAAGGGACAGTTATTTCTAGCTTGGTGGGCCCAAGATGCCTCAGATCATCAGGAAAGAGATGCAACATACCAACAGGTTCATGACTGAGGCGTGGACATAACCATGGACACTATATCCCAGGTAACCCATGACTGGTACGTGCACTGTGATCGAGAAGGCCAAGTGGGTAAAGCCCCTGTCTGTGGTCTGAGGGGGCAGTGGTCTAAATATAAGTATGGGGAGGCCTGGCAGATCAATTGCATCACAGTGCAACGCCTCNGTAGGAAGGGCAAGGAAAATACATGGAAGGGTCAGTAAAGAATGGCAAGGTTGGGCTAGACAAGACAAGGCAACTCAAAGGAGAGGTAGGCCTGCAAGGGCAAGACAAGGAAAAGCCAGGCCAGAGAGGAAAGCAATCGGTAGAGCAAGGTGGGAGGCTGGGCCTGCAAGGTAATGCAAGGCAAGGAAGGAGTAGAAGGGCTAGGCAAGTAAAAGGGTTGGCTTTCAAGGCAAGGCAAGTGAGTGGTAGGCAAGGGAAGGAGAGTCAGAGGTGGACTGGGCAAGGCCAATGTAAAAATGACAGGGAAGTCAGGGCATGGGCGAGCAAGGCAATGCAAGGCTTGCACTGGAGGTGGTAGGAAAGGTAAGGGAAGCAGCTGGAGGGGTCAGTAAAGCAAAGCTGCAAGGTTGAAGTAGTGTGGCAGGACATCTACCCCCCCTTCCCCCACTGCCCCGTTCATCTACCATCTACAGATGGTGCATAAAGAGACAGCCTGGGCTGAAAGGTCCAGCAAGGAGTCATCTTTGCCATTAAAAGGGCTCAGGCCTCAGCTAAGAATCAACATCTTCATCTGGAGAGCAGATGTGGGAAGGGATAAAAGAAATATTCTTGACTGAGAGATAATGTTTTGCAAACTATAAAAGACACACAAGTTACCACAGAGACAGAAGCCTCTTATATCCACACCCTGAAGCATTCAAGAATTCTCCCTGGAGTTTGGACACAAATTCTGTGGATACCTCCTTGGGGATTAAGGGAAAGGATTTTAATGTGTGCCCCACAAACAACTGGATGGTAAGGTGCATTGAATCCTAAGTTGGATCCTATGTTATTTCTTCACTAGCTGTAACATTAATAGTACCTCTAACCCTGCATTGTATTTGTTTAGTAGTAGTTTCTTTTTGTCCTTATTCCTGTGTAGTATTAGTTTGTTTTAAGTCTTATGCTTGTTAGTTTTTTTGTCTATTAAATAAATAATTAATTCTATAATATACCGTATCAGCCATTATTAAAGAACTTGTGAATGAAAGTGGGTTTTGGGGTGCTGGCCACCTCAATAAAGCTCCTGTCTGCTGCTAGAGGCCTGGGCAAAAGACAAGGACTTATCTAAACCCCCACATCTATTTGTAACAAGTAGGCAAGGGAAGGCAAGGGAAGGAGTGACAAGGAAATGCAAGGTTGGAAAGAAGGGTAAAGCAAGGCAAGGAAGTGGCAAGCAAAGTAAAGGAAAGCCAGAGAATAAAGCAATTAGGCAAGTCAAGACAGAGGATGGGCATGCAAGACTGCCAGGAAAGGAGTGTTAGCAGAACAGTGTTCAGTTTGCAAAGCAGGACACCTTCAAGGTGGACAAGAGTCATAGGAGAAACAGGCAAGCCAAGGCAAGGATGGCAAAAAATAGCAGGGAGGCCAAAGTGGGGAATGGGTGGCCAAGGCAGTGTAAGACAATGGAGTGGCAGGAAGGGCAGATCAGTAAGGCAAGGGAAGTGGTGGCCAGGCAGGAATGGCAAGGAAAGGCAAGGGAAGGCAAGGCAATGAGAGTCATAGGAGGAGCAGGCAAAACAAGGCAAGGGCAAGAAAAAAGGGGTAGGGAAGTCAAGGTGGGAGGTGGGTGAGCAAGTCATTGCAAGGTAATGGAGTGTGGAAATGTATCTGGCTGGAATGAGTGGTGGTTTGGCCTCAATAGCAAATACAGGAGGCATCAACCTGAGACCTTGGGAAACAGGATACTGAGAAAGGGTTTCAGTAGTCAGGTCATGGCAAGAAGAGTGGGGTCATGGAAGTCAATATGTTAATACAACTATCCTATATTTGGTCAGGTTTCTGGTTCTTGTTCTCAGTTGGTTCAGTACCTGTTACATGTAAGGTTACAGTTTTTAATCTGTGGGGAATCAAACATATCACAGGCATTCCACACTCTCCCACAGGCCAATCAATTATTGAAAGAACACAACAAAAAGGAGGACAACAAAAAGGAGGAATAGAAATGCTATCCACAGTAGAAAAGCTTGCTAAGGTCACATATGTATTTAATTTTTTTGAATAATTCCTTAATGGAACCAAATCCCCCAGTTATCAGGCACTTTTCTAATACAACAACACAGGCACAATTAAAAGAGAGATGCTCAGGGTTAATTAAAGATCTTGATACAGGCCAAATTAGAGGACCATTTTCTCTAATTATGTGGGGGAAAGGTTATGCTTGTGTCTCTATAGGTAAAGGACCTTGGTGGGTTCCAGCAAGGAACATCAAGCCATACCTGCAGCCTCTAAAAGATCACCAAGAATCTCAACAGGAGGAACCCCAGAAAGAACCTACAGAAAAGACACCCTGAGGCTTCCAAATAGCCATCCTACCCATTGCTGATTAATGCCACTGTTTTCTTAACCCCTTAAGTATTATTAATTTTTAAGTTTTATCTGCAGGTTGTTCCACCAGACATGACTCTTGAAGGACTCCTGCTCGTTATACCCATCCTGATCATGCCATGCTCCTTGCTAAGACCTGGGAAGACCCACAGCCAAAGAAAAATATCTGTGTTACATTAGCTAACATCACCAAGCAGGAAACCCTGTCAGTAACCTCTGTCAGTAACCACCCGTGATAATCCCTTTTCCACCTGTTTAGTTGGTTTACCAACAGATGTGTGGCCACTAACCAAGGATGCCACCTGTGTATTGTGGCCCCACAATTAATGGATTCACAATCCCATTGATAACTGGGATTACTGGGCCTGGAAACGACCTCACTCTCCACGAGAACCCCAGGAGCTGGAAATTCTGGGCTCTGTAAAAATGGATTTTTGTGTTAAATTTTATTATATCAAAAGGACTCCCAAATTAATGTGAAGTATCATTGATGCCCAGGCTATAAGAAAGCAAGCAAATACATGGTGGGATGTTTCCCATCATCATCCAGTCTATAAAAATGAAAGTACCTAGTGCAACTACCTGACCCATCTTTTCCTGGTCTGGAGATTCCCCATTACAGTTACCATCTAGGACATTTCTCATTTGTGGAGACAGAGCATGGCTTACCATGCCATCTTTCATTAAGGGCAGACCATGTAGCTTGGGGAAGCTTACTGTGCTAGCACCTGAGATTGCCTTAATTTGTGACCAAAAAGTCAGGCATAAGCAAATTTCCCATCAATTTGAATCAGATTGCAAAGATGAAATTAACTTTTGGAGTAAAGGATAAAGAACAGCAGCCTCAATATTGGCACCTCGAGTTGCTGTGGCAAAAGCTTTAAAAATGTTGGGCAATCTAAGATGTTGGCTGAGTAGGCAAACCAATGCCACGTCTCAGGCACCAAATGAGCTACTAACAGATGTTGACAGTATCAGACATGCTACCCTGCAAAACAGAGTGGCAATTGACTACCTGCTGTTAGCACAAGGACATGGTTATGAGGACTTCAAGGGCATGTGCTGCATGAATCTTTCAGTTCACAGCGAGTCCATAAACAAAACCATCCAAATTCTCAGAGAGGGAGTCAAGAAACTGCAAGTAGAAGATGATGAAGACTGACTTAATGGATTATTCCAAAAATGGAACTTATCTGCTTGGGCTTTATTTTTGGTCAAACAGGTTTATTGATTTTTGTAGTTGTTGTAACAAAAACTTATGTTACCCTGTTTCATAAGTTGTCTGTTAAGAGTTTTTCAGAAATCTTTACAGAAAACTTTCCTAAAGAGAGGGGGAGATGTGGAAACACGTCTGGCTAGAATGAGTGGTGGTTTGGCCTCAACAGCACATTGAGGAGGCACCACATCCGAGACCATGGGAAACAGGACACCTAGTCAGGTCATGGCGTGAAGAGTGGGGTCATGGGAGTCAATATGTTAATAGAACTATCCTATATTGGGTCAGGTTTCTGGTTCTTGTTCTCAGTTTTTTGGAACCTGTTACACGTCAGGTCACGTTCTGAGTTCGCGTTTGTGATGGGACCCTTGCCCTCAGAAGACCCCTATGCTTTGTTGCGTTCACCACGCCCCTGGGTCTGAGGATCTTGCCCCTGAACTCTGCGCTTTTCCACGTTTGTTATTTTGTTATTAAAGTCTTTATTTTTCAGGCTAGACCATGATTCCCATTCCTCATTTATTTTGCCAGTTCCCGCTGGCCAAGGCAAACTAGGGATTGCAGCAAGTGAAGACTGCAACAATGGAGTGGTAGGAAGGGCAAGGAAAGGCAGCAAGGCAAGGTTGGAATAGGAAAGGCAAGCCAAGTTAGAGGAGCGGTGGGACTGGCAAAACAATGGAGGAGAAGAAAGAAGCAAGCAGATGATGGTGAGGCAAAGGGTCTGCAAGGTAAGCAAGGCAAGGAAGGGGTAGCAGTGCAAAGCAAGTTAAGGGTTGGGCTTATAAGGCAAGGCAAGTGAGAGGTAGGCAAGGGAAAGAGAATAAGAGGAGGAGTAGGCAAGGCAAGGCAATGCCAGGAGAAAAAGAAGTAGGAAAGTCAAGGTAGGATATGAGTCAGCAAGGCAATGCAAGACAAGGGAGTTGTAAGATGGGCAACGGAAGGACACAGTGGGCTCAGTAAAACAAGAGAAGAGACGGTCAGGCATGGTAAAAATAGTTAGGGTAGGGTAGGAAAAGCAACACAAGGCAAGGCAGGAGTAGGCAAGGAAGCGAGACTCAGGAGAAGGAGGCAACACAAGGCAAGGCCAGGGAATATAGCAGAAGAAAATTCAAGGTAGGGGATGGGTGAGCAAGGCAATGCAAGGCAATGAAGTCATAGGAAAGTCAAGGGAAAGACATGAGAGATCAGTAAGGGAATATATAGCTGGAGAAGGAAAGGCAAAGCAAGGCAAGGCAAGACAAGGGACAGGAAGGATGTGAATGGCAAAATAAGGCAAGGAAGGTGTAAAATGGGCAAGGCAAGGCAACAGAAGTACCTTGCATACCTATCCCCACCTTGACATAGCTAAATTTTTCTTCTCTGCCCTTCCATTGTCTTGCCTGCCCCTTCTTAGTCTTGTCAGCCTTGCCTACTCTAACCTGGCACTGCCTCACTGACCCCTCTGTATCTTTTCCTTGTCCTTCCTACCACTCCATTCCCTTTCATTGCCTTGCTTACCCATCCCCCACCTTCACTTCCCAACTCCTTTCTTCCCTAGCCTTGCTTTGCCTTGCCTTCTCTTCCTTTGACTGGCTTTGCCTTTTCTATTCCCCCTGCCTTGTCTTAGCAACCCTCTTTTGTCCTTCTCTTGTCTTTCCTTCAACTCCACTGCCTTGCATTGCCTTTCTCACCCATCCACAGCCTTGAACTCCCTACCCCCTTTTTTTATTGTCCTTGCCCTGCCTTCTCCTCCTTGCTGTGCATGCTTGCATTGGACTTTGCATTGCCTTACTGACCCCTCTGTGTCCTACTTTTACCCTTCCAAACACTGTTGCCTTGTTTTGCCTTGCTCACGCGTTCCCCAACCTGACTACCCCTTTTTCTCTGGCCTGTTCTTACCTTGCAAGCCTCTCATTTGATTTGCCTTTTCTTGCAAACCCACGCAAGGCCTTGCCCTGCCTACCTTCCCCTTCCCTTGCATTATGTTACTACTCATGGCCCACCTTGTCCTGCCTACCCTTTCTTCCTTGGCCTTGCTTTGCCTAGCCTGCAGTTTCTGGCTCTTTCCTTGTCAACCATTCCCGTGCCTTGTTTTACCATTCCTACCCAGACTTGACTTTCTTTGCCATCCCTGTTCCTCCCTTGCTATGCCTTGCCTTGAATACCTGTATCTTGTTTTGCATTGTCTTTCATATCCATCCATCACCATTATCTGCTTATCCCTTTCTTCCCTGGCCTTGCTTTGCCTTGGCTTGCTTTTCTCTCCTTTGTCTTGCCTTCCTTTTCCTTTCCTAGATCTCTCTTGCCTTGTCTTAACCCCCCATATCCTGTCTTGCCTTGCCTCCCCCTTCATTTCCTTCCATTGCCTTGCCTGCTTCTACCTTGTTTTGGATACCTATCCCCCACCAAGACTTTGCTATGCCTTTCTTGCCATGCCTTGCCTTGCCTTGCCAGCTCCACCTATGGCTCTCATTGCCTTGCCTATCTTTTACTTGCCTTGCTTTGCTAACCCACCCTTTGGCATGCCTACCCTGCTTTGCCTTTCACACCCAGCCCTTGCCTTGACCTGCATACCCTGTTCATCCCAGGCCTTGCCATACCTTCCTCCCTCTCGCCTTGCATTTTCTATCCTCCCTCCCTTGTTTTTCCTTCCCTTACCAACCTTTCTGTGTTCTTGCCTTGCCTTGCCTACCTGTCCCTTTCCTCACATTGCCTTGTATATCCATTCCCTGCCTTTCCTTGCCTGCCTTTCTTGCCTGGCATTTCCTTGCCTAGTCCTTCCAATCATCTCTTGGTCTACCAGTCACTGGACTTACCTTCCTAGGGCCAACCTTGCCCACAACTTCTGGGTCTTCTCTCACCTCCATTTCCTTTCCTTTCCTTGCTCCTGCCCTCTTTGCCTCTCCCTTGACTTGCCTACAATTGCCTACACTGCATAGAAAGCAGGGCATGGAGTGGTAGGCAAGGCAAAGCAAAGAAAGGGAGTCTTAGGCAGGGCAAAGCAAGGCAGACGTAGGCAAGACAAGCAAAGAAAGGGTAGGACAGGAAATCTAGGCACAGTACTGTCGGGGTCTTCTCTGCTCTCTGAGATGACCCGAGATGTTGGTGGAAGCCGCTTTTCCCAACCCAGCTGTCCAAGGAGTCAGGAGTCTTCTGCTCGTGTTCTCAGTGATGTTTATTGTCTCTTATCAAAAATATTTTCTGCCTGNCCATGGGCTGAAATCAAAGCCCCAAGTGTTTTTGGCCTCCTGCCAGGGCCGCCCAGACCCCTGTCTGGGGTTTGGGGCACGAAGAGGAATGTCTTGGATTCTGACACAGTACTGCAGGCAAGGCAAGGCCAAGTGACTCAGAGTGCCTTTCCTTGGGAAGCAAAGGACATAGTGCCAGTGTTGGTGGAGCAGATGTTAAGGTACCATGCAAGTTCAGCAAGACAATTTTGTCCAGACACTTTCTGTGTAGGAGCAATTGTTGGAAATATGTAATTTCTACGGGAGGTAGTACCCAATTTTGGTTGGCAAGTTCCTGAACGAGGATGGCAATGCTTTTCCATGGGAAGGAAATAACGTAACCCTGGTGTTCCAGATGCAAATAAGAAGCTGCCTAGTGGAGGTCAAAGGTGGCAACAAATTTCTGGCATATTTGGTGTGGAAATACTGCCTCAATTTGTGCAAATATGGAGTAGGTATCCATCTTTGCAAGGTAGTCTCCTGTAAACTTCAGTTTGGCATGTGGTTTCCACTTCTCTGAGATGCTCTTCTGAAATTCTGGCAGCACAGGTTTTTTGGACAAGGTAAGCAACTACACTGAATCTTGATGTGAAGCTGCCCCGGGCAGGTAATGCCCAGTTTCAGCACCTTTGTATGGGATCAGTCCCTGGATGTTTTATATTTTTGAGGAGGGGATGCTATTTCTTTTGAGATGGGCTTCTAGTTCCTCTCTTTGGCAAAGAAAGCAAGTTTGGAACCACATGTTGGGTGCTTTTAATGAATTAAAAAATTTTCCCAGTAGGAAGTTCTCTGGGTTAGAGCTGTTGCACTGTCAATGGGAAAGGAATTGCCAAGCTGCTGAGCTTTTTGTCCTGGTTGATGAAGTGAGCAGTCCGTGTTGCCGTTCTGTTTGTTGATTCTGTTTGTATCCTGTCTCTGTGAGACTGAAGGCTTAAGATGGTACGTAGAACTGAGAAGGAAAATGCCAACAGCAGGGTGTGTGCTGGTAGTTTGATGGGTGCAGCTGAAATTGTAGTCCACAAGAGCTTTCTCAGTATGCACTTTCGTGAGCTCTGTTTTTTGCCAGATGTTTACAAGTGTGTGGCTGGACTCAGTGAGACCGAAAAGCTTGGTTAGGGCAAAGGAGTTAATTTTGTCCTTCCAGTGTGGTGCAAATAAGGGTTTGCACTTGGAAGAGAAAGATCAGCGAAACCTTTTTGTGCTGGCACTGTAGATTTGAGAGCAGGGACGTTCCCAACTTGCCCCCCGGCTCGGGGCGGTCTCGACGTGGGCTGGGTGCGTTTCCCTCTTTTGCGAGCCCACTGCGGCATCGTGTGGATGTTTTGGTGAGCTCTGCCAGCGCCCAGGATAAAGACAAGCGCTTTTCTGTCCCGGCACCTTCCGTGTGGGAGCAGCTCGGGGAAGAGCTCCGCTGTGGATCCTGGTCCTTAGAGACTGACAGAATGGGTTCCTGCACGTAGCAGAGAAGGAAGAGGAATAGTTTCATTTTTGGCTGTGCAGTTTATACGCTGCTAAAGAAAAGGCAATTGCAGCACGGCTCCTTTTTAAAAAACCTTTTCTGTGCCACCAGTTGCTCTGCATATAACTTGCACCCACTGAACTACATCAATCTCCCTGGAGATATGCACTTTCCCTCAAGCTCCAGGTACCTTCTTACCCTCTCACTCACACAGATCCCAAATTCCTTTGAAAACGTACAGAAGCTACTCCTAAAGTAAAAGTCTTAAAAGAAAAGGCCAGTGCTTGCTTTCACAGTCCCTTTGCAGGTCTCTAAACTAGATGAAACACACTAGTTATTCACACATTCTTTCTCAACTATATATAT
>VZRH01002108.1:0-11652 GCA_013397555.1 Urocynchramus pylzowi
AAAGCCATGTGGATGTGGCACTCCCAAATGTTCTAACTATAGATTTTAGGGAGCCTGACCTTCCCTCACAAGTTAAGATCATTTAAACATCTGACCTGGGTTCTGTCATACTCTTTTTACTCAGCTGTTAAAAAAATTTGACCACCTGTATATTTTTTTTTGTACTAATTTAATTGTTTTTCTTCTCTTTGTAACTCAAGTACAGACAGGAACAGTATTTTAGTATAAACAGAGCATAAAACCACACAAAATTTGTTTTTGGAAAACCAGAAAGTGTTGGGTAGATGTGGACTGTGTCAGAGAGATAGGTTTAGTGGCAAAATGCACCTTTTGCACAGGAAATGGTGAATCCCAAGACCATACAAAGCCTAAAAATATGTATAATAATAATCATACAATAACAATAATAGAAAGGCATTGAAGAATATTTGATAGGATGTTTGAAGAACAATCTTTCTGAACATAATAATTTCTGCTATATCCAGGAAGGAAAAGATGGGACTCAGAGAAGACAGCTATGAAAAGGGAAGAATTATGAACTTAAAAAATAATCAGAATAAATGACATCAATAACAAAAATGTCAGAAACATTGTTTTATGATTATTATTATCTTACAACTTTTACAAAGCTTTATAAGCAAAGAATTATTTTATTTTTTTTAAATATGCACCTAGGTAAACACTGAATTAAAGACGTCAGGGTTACAGGATGGGAAGATATGAAATAAGTTTTGCATGCGTGAACATTCTGCACATTTGATAAGTAATACTATTTTACAGAAAAATTAATCATTTTCATCCTCAAGTTTCTCAAAGAACTTCACACAATAACTCTAGTTGCCCAAACTCTGAGCAAGTGCTATGAGTATCTGAAGGGTCTGAGTAACAGACATTTGGAGACCTTACCTAAAAGATGTCCTGCCGTGGGCAGGGACACTTCTTGAATACTTCCAGGAATGGGATAGCCACAGCTTCTCTGGGAAAGCTGTGCCAGGGCCTCAGCATTCTCTTAACAAAGAATTTATTCCCAACATCCCATCTAACTCTGCCCTCCATCAGTGTGAAACCTGGCACTCCATGTCCTTGTCCCTCTCCAGCTCTGATGGCACTGGAAGGGGTCTAAGGTCTCCCTGACACCTCTCCCTCTCCCTCTCCCTCTCCCTTTCTCAACCTTTCCTCACAGTAGAGAAGCCCCATCCCTCTAATCCTCTTCTTCTCTCCATGGGTACATTTCAAAATGTAAAGATTTTATCTTGTTAAAGGTAACTGCATTACCTGAAAATTCTATAAAAAGTGGAACTACTTTTTACATTCTATTAGCCTATCTTCCTATATAAATTCCTTCCTTTTCTTATTGCTTCTATGTTGTAGGGAACACATACTGTAGGTAGAAGGTGGTCACTTTATAAAAAGTTGAGACAAATCCAAGAGAAATTCCAAATTGCACTAAATGCAAGATGTCTGTATAGCCTGAACTGAAGGAGTGTGTGTTTCTGGTTATCTGTGGCCAAAGGAGGTCATTCAAACACAAAAGTAAAGCAGAGGAGCCCTTCAGGACAAACAGAGGAGCTCTCAGGAAAAGGAACTACTCAACTGGGATGAAATCTCACAGGATTGCTCATCCCAGTGAAGACAGAGGTGGCAGGGAAATTACTACAGTCTCTTGGGAGCAAAGAATGAGGACTTCAAGGACAGCAGTCACTCAAGGAGTGAGTATGAGCTGACTACAAATAAATTTTAGACAATTTTAAACAATGGGAACAACAGATAAGAAAAGAAGTTTGGCAGTGCCCTGGAACAGGAGAAGGATGGGACCCTCACACCCTCAGAAAGGACCTGCTGAGATGATTACTGGTGTGAAAATAACTTGCTTCATGACCAAGAATGTCTGGTCTGGTGTTCTGATGGACAACACAGCACATCTTCTGGTTCTTCAGCAATGTGAGCACTGTGCACCCAACTTACACCAATTTCACTGCTGGCGTCTCCTCCTCCTCTATCCCTCCAACCATCCCAGCTAACAGAGGCTTTTGCATTTGAGATTGTTTCCTTAGATGTTTAGCCAGCACCTTTTGTGACTCCAGCCAGTTACTCTTGCTTTAAGTACTACATTAAATGACTGCAGTGAATACTGAAATGAACACTGAATACACTAAACTCAGAAGAAATTAGCATGAAAACCTTCCATGAGAATTACTCTGATGTCTTGTGCAAATGATTTGCAAGTTTTAAATTATAAGTCTTCATATATTTCTTTCATTTTTTTTTTCTTTTGTTTTAATTCAATTCACTAAACTAGTCAATTGCTCTGTTTTACACAGGGACTTGGAAGATGCAGACAACATTTCTTTCCTGGATGGGGAAAATTTGGTTTCCTGCACTGAGCTGCAATTTATATCTTCTTTGTGTACACATTTGTGCTCAAATAAAGACTAGACAGACCCTACAAGATCAGCCCTGCACTCATTTCCAAGGAGCTTTATGACATTCCTGCTGCATGTTCTTCTTCCTAGCTTGGGTGATGGGAGGATAGGGAGCAGCACGAGGCAGCTCCCTGGTCACACACTCACTGCTCACGTGCCTGCATTCAGAGACAACTTTATTGACCATATCTAGTGAGTGTTATGAAACCCATGGGGTTCCTAGGGGAATATACCTGTGCCCCAGCAAGAGATTGTCCACTACTTCTTCATTCACAAGTGGCTGTTCTCACTCTAAGCTGCTGCTACAGAGCCTCTGCTGGAAGAAGAGGCACAAAAGTTATTTAGTTCCCCTCAAAACAAGATCATATGACAAAGCCTGTATGGAAGTAGGTCTATAAACAATGTGTAATTCTAAGCAGCCAGCTAGAAAAGTAATTAAAGAGGACATCTAAATCACCATAAAGTGCACAGAATTTTAAATAGCCTAAATGTATTCTTGCCCTCCAGCTAAGTCGTTTGCAATCAACTTGTTGATTCTTTTAACTACACATTAAAACCTATCTCTTCTACAGAATAAGCTTTCACACAAACACAGAGATCAAATCCATTCTCCCTAAACTTTTTGGTTTAAAGTTTTTGATGGGAGCAGTCTGCAAATAGCCAAGCTGCAGATTGACTTTCCATCCCAAGAGATATATTGCCAGGCACGGTGTCTTCAGGATCTGCAGGAATGAAGAGAAATAATTTCCTGCTGTGTAAGAGCAGTCTCTGAAATAATTTCTAAGTCCTCCAGGCTCTGCCTACCACCTTCTACCTGGCCATACAGATTACATGCAGATGACCTGTGGATTTAGTAATGCAGGCAGCCAGTGCTGTATGGAACTTTTTGGTGTGCATGGGATCTGCCTGCTCGGCTCTTCTGTTCTGAAAAGGGATGAGTTTTGCCTCGAGAACTGCCACAGTGTTGTGCCCAGGGCAGCTGGACTATCAGCAGGGTTATGTTCAAATGATAAATTTCCCTCTCATTTAGCAATATCACTGTCCCACAGCCTCATAGAATCACAGAATAATTGAGGTTAGAAAAGCCCTTCTAAGGTCATCAAGTCCACCCATTAACCCAGCACTGCCAAGGTCACCACTAGCACAAGTGACACATCCACATGGCTTTTAAATCCCTCCAGGGATGGGGACTCCACCACTTACCCAGGCTTCCTGTTCCAATGCTTTACAGACCACTCTGTGAAAAATTTCTGCCTAATATCCAATCTAAACCTCCCCTGGCCCAGCCTGAGGCCATTCCCTCTCCTCCTGTCCCTGTTCCCTGGGAGCACAGCCCGACCCCCCCGGCTGTCCCCTCCTGTCAGGAGCTGTGCAGAGCCACAAGGTCCCCCCTGAGCCTCCTTTTCTCCAGGCTGAGCCCCTTCCCAGCTCCCTCAGCTGCTCTCTCAGGTGCTCCAGACCCACTCACAAGGAGTCAACTGATGTGTGGGATTGAGCTACTGCAATTAACAAAGCAGTAAGTCAGAAAACTTGTGTAAGCATCCATTGCTCTGAAGGGGTCCAAGAAGACAAGTAATTGGAAATTCCTCTCCTTCATACACTTCTCCTTGCTTTGCTTTTATTTACATTTTTGACTGAGCTGTTGTCCTGGCAGCCTTAATTTTGCATTAATTGACTCTATGCCTCATACCCAGACATTGACACCCTTTTAACCTAGTGATGTTTTCTCTCCTTTGGCCACATAAGGGTTAAGCTGGGATGTTTTGGTCAGGCAATAATCACCTCAAAGCCTTCCCCAAACTTTGCAGACATGGAACTGATATTTTTACTGTCAGTGCTGAGTCTCTGGTGGTCATAATCCACAGGAATGCACCTGGATGCAATTGTGCTTGGATTACTAAACCCGAGTGACGTGTTCACTTAGTGGGGACTCCACTGGCTTCGTAGTAAAGATTGGAGAGTGATTCAGCATTTATGGGGAAGTGTGGCAAAAAAATGGTTAGCTGAACAGTGCTAGAAGTGGAGACATATTG
This sequence comes from Urocynchramus pylzowi, assembly GCA_013397555.1. Lineage (NCBI taxonomy): Eukaryota > Metazoa > Chordata > Aves > Passeriformes > Fringillidae > Urocynchramus > Urocynchramus pylzowi. The sequence goes on from VZRH01002108.1 coordinate 4,457, forward strand.
GGAGCAATTGAAGGAGGAAATGGTCTGGATTTATTGTCTGCATTAAAGATGTTGTGGGTCCCATGGATACCAGGAGTGTCATGGAGACACAGCTAATAGGATTTTTATTGGATTATTGTCCAGCTGCTGCACCTGCTTCTGAAGGGGACAGTGCAGTGGGTTTTCTGGCACAGTACTTGAACAAGGGATCAGAAAGGAGCTGTGGGAACTGGAAGCTCCAATATAAATTTTTAAGGGAACTTTTACAGTTGCCTCAAGGCTATTTCCAGGAAGGCAGCAGCCAGTGAGTATGTACCCCTTCTCTCTCTTTACAGAATGTTCAAGTATAGAAAATATGTTGCTGGAGTAAAGACACCAAGGACCTAACTTGCACACTTGTACTCTCTGCAGTCCAGATGTAGGTTATTTTTTATTTGAATTGACTTGAGGGAAGGTTGCTTCTAAAGTTTTAATTTTTTTTCAATAGCAATTTTGATTATTGCTGGGTTTTGAGGTTTTCTTTAATTTTTGTTTGTTTGTTTGTTTGTTTTGGGTTTGGATTTTTTTTTTCACATTGACATAGAATCATAGGATCACTAAGGTTTAAAAAGATGTCTAAGGTCTTTGAGTCCAACCACTAACCTAATCACATTCCCAAATGCCACACCTACAAGTTTTTTCAACACTGCCAGGGATGTTGACTCCACCACTCTCCTGGGCAACCTGTTCCAATGCTTGACCACCATTTTAGTGAAGAATTTTTTCTTAACATCCAGTCTAAATCTTCCCTGGCACAACTTGAGGCCATTTCCTTTCATTCTCCTGGTCTCTCATTTTCCCTGTCTCCTGTGCATTAGGTTGCAGTAAATTCCTCCTCTGCAGCCCGAATCAAAGCTTCTTCACCTTTATCTAAATTTTGCTAAAGGTTCCAAGTGCAGACCCTCTCTGGTCATTTCCATCCTTGAAGATCTCACACAGGGTTTGCCTCTCTGTTTCATGTCCAAAAAAGCATTTCCCAACTCTGTTTTAGTTCTTTTGTTGTACAAGAGAGAAATGTACTGAGGGGGAAAAAATATGAGTTTTCATCGACAGTTCATTTTAATTTTTACTCCTGTTTTCTACTGAAGCTGAACATTAGAGAAACTTGGAAGCCATTGAAATTCAGGTCTCAAGATAAACATTTCTAACATTGATTTAAGAGAGTCTTACGAGATTTTAAGTAGGTTTGAATGAATTATTTGTAACAAGTGATTTCATGAATTGCATCTCATTTCTTTGTTCATTAATTACTTAGAAAGGGTATGAAATTATTCCATCCAGGATCTATTCCAAAACTTTCTGGAGTAAACAGGTGGAAATAAATGCATTCTGGATTAAGATACATAGATATTTTATTGAATTTCTGTGATCCTCCAGAGAAGCAGTGCTTTAATATGTGTATCTAATATACAATATAGTTCTTATCCTCATATGAAAATACTGTGACTATTTTTGTCTATATTTTCTTTACAAAGACAGCATCTCCCAGAAAAGTCCTACTAGTGTGGTGTGAATATTTTACACTTTTTACTTTAAAGGTATTGTTTTAGAATGCATTTTTGCCAGTTAATGTAGGTAGAAAACTGAGATCATTGATATACAATGTCATCTACTTACACCTCATGTTCAACACCTGATGTCTCACTTTCAGGTAATACTGTCATCAAGGAGTACAGTCAGTGGCTTCTAACAACCAGCAAAAACACAGCAGGACACAGTCTCAAGCTGCCCCAGGGGACATTTAGGTTGGGCATTAGGAAGAATTTCTTCACAGGATGGGTGATTAGGTAATGGAATGGGCTGCCCAGGGAGGTGGAATCACCATCCCTGGAGCTGTTTAAGAAAAGCCTGGATGTGGCTGTCAGTGCTCGGGTCCAGTGCACAAAGTGGTGTTTGGTCACAGGTTGGACTGAATGGTCTCAGAGGTATTTTCCAACCTAATTGTTTCTATGATTTTCCACATACATTTTTTTCCCCTCCTTCTCTTTTTTATCTTTTCCCTCAGTGATGTTATTTATTTGCCTCTATACTAGTCTCTTATTCCAGCAATTTGGATAACCCTGAGGATGTTTATCTCTACTTTTAGTAGTCTTTCATCACTTGTTTATTCACCTGAAATTCCTAATCTTTTAAATTGAATCAGTTACTTTCTCAGCTTTATTTATTTATTTATTAGTCTTTTGGGCTATTACACTCTACTCACTTTCTGTAACCATTTCTCTAGTTCACATATTTTTGTTCCCTTATTTTCTTTTGCTTCACATATTATTAGACCAGCAGTCAGCATCATATGTTATGTTGTCCCTCAAGCATGACTAATTTCTGGTTCTGATAATAAATTTAGAGGAAAGTAGTTTGATTAAAAATATATTTTGTGTTGAAAGAGGTATGATTTAGATTCCAGATTTTATTGTATCTTATCTTTGTGATCAGTTCCTTATCTCTAGGAAGTATATCATTAACAATAATACTCTGTTGGAGATGTAATTTAAAAATTTAAATTGATAGTGAAAAGATATAGGAACAAATTACTTAGATAATGCAAATTCTTTGAAAATCCTGCTTGCATTTTAACTGTCCTTTCTCATTGATACGTTCCTGATAATTGAGGATAAATCATAGGAAATCTATATTGGCATGCTGCTAGAATTTTCTGTGATTTGGTCTTGGCCATTGTAATTTTCTCTGAGAAGTTTGGGAATTTATATATTATTGGGCAACAGTAAAAAAGAGAGCTGGTGGTCTCTCTGGATTGGAGGGTAAAAGAGCTTAGCAACACATGTGTAGACCCTTCATGACATCCTCCTTCCTTGCCAGAGTGTGGTCCTGAGTGTACTTTATTGTCCTCTACAGGTGAATCCCATGATATCCCAGTCTTCAGCTGTGCCAAGGAAAATTTATGCAAGAAGTTAAGAAAAAGTTTTTTACTGGAAGAGGGATAACGAAATGGAATGGTCTGCCCTGGGAGATGGTGGAGTCACCATCCCTGGATGTGCTCAAAAAAAGGTTGGATGTGGCTCTCAGTGCCATGGTTAAGGTCTTTTCCAACCCAGAGATTCTGTGGGATATTTATAGTGTTGTAATTTATAGTGAAATATCTTCACTGAAGCACAAAAGCCAAGTCTTCTACAAGGCAACTGCCAACAGTTCTGTTTCTTTCTTATGGCTAATAACAAAAAAACCAACAACTTCTAAAGCTATCCCACCTACTTTATAACTTGGCTTGGCTTAATCCAAGCAGATACACCCACTTCAAGATGTATTTCAGGAGTATATTTTTGTACCAAATAACAGTGATGGGTAAAATTTAACAGAAAGACTTCATATGGGGAATTGCCTACTTTGAAATATTGTCAAGGAATATAAGCTATCATTTCAGTCATACACTTGCTTTGATGAGACTTTTATTTACATAGTGTATAGGTGTGTGTTTACACTCTGATGAAAATAGATTTTTGTAATTAATAAAAGTGGGGTACAATGCATGTCACCATAAGGGAGGTTGAAAATTTGCTTTCTGCAGCTGCTTTATGACTATAAAGGTGGTCTTAAATTAGTCAGGGGTCTAACTCTGATACTTTTAAAGTTAGATAAGACATAACCTTAACATTTCTCTGCTTCAGGTCTTCCACCTGGAAAGTGCAGAGAATCTGAAATCTGTACTCATTATCTCACTAACATGCTTGAAATATTTAGGGGATAAGCTTGAAAATGTGATGCTAGAAGGCAGTTAAGAGCTAATTAACCAGGCAAGAAACCTGTTTTCAGTTTACCAGGGAAAAGAGTCTGATTGATGAAGTGAAGAGGGCAAGGTACTGAAGTATCCTGCAAGTAACCTGCCTGTTTGTACTATGATATTATTAGGATATGGATTGTACCTTTAAACATGCATTCTAACTAATGCTGAGCAGAGTAAACACAGGAGTTGCCTGCACTTACATTGAAAATTCTAAAACATATCTGTAATCACTCAATTAGACAGTCCTGGGACAACTGTCAGAGTTATTTTACCCCCAAGGGTGTGATTTCTGGGGTTGGCATTGGTGTGGAGGTATCTGAATTTTATTCCAATGATTAGTGTACAAACATATGCACTCTCTGCCTCCAGCCACTCTCTCAAGGTTGGTAGTACTGGAAAAACAGAAAAGATGAGGAGAGAGATATGTACCACAATCATGGAAACTTGGCTTAAATTATTTGAAAAGAGGGGTTGCTGTTACTCTGTGCACTGACCTATTTCTGATTGTGTGTGAAGTTACTGCCTGTAAAACCCGCCAGTTTAATATCTCTAGAGAATAATTATTTTTATTTATTGGCCATTCTGTAACTTACTGCAAAAAATCATGAGAATCCTGACAAAGTGCCACCTCTGGTCAGGGACACAACATCATGAACTGAAAACAGAGTACTGGAGACACACACATTGTGAACAACGCGTCACCTTGTATTGAAACAAACAAAACTAAAAAGAAAAGCTTACTTTAGGTTAAAACTTTTCTTCCCAGCTATTTTATTAGATGGATTTTAAAGTTTTGACCATTTCATTTCTGTAATTGCAAATAGAAATAGTAAGGCCACTACTAGAAAGCATTGACTCATAATACTCACAAATATTGCTCCTAGGAGAATAGTAGGGTCATTAACAAAACACAGTCATCACATCTAGGGGCCTCGATGGCATCAGCCCAAGCTTTGTAAGAGAGTGTTCCTCCCACAGGGGTTGTGAGCTCATTCAGATTTCTGCCAGTTTCCAGGATCAAACCCACAAGTTCAAAGGACTCGCCTTGACAATTGGCCGCTGGTTCCAGTGCTTCACTTCCTAGGTAAGGAAGGCCAAAAATCTCACTGCTGTCAGACATGATGCAGGATATGCTTCCAGGCTCAATACTAATAACAGAAAGAAATTCAAGGGAAAAAACCATCCTATATAAAAATGAGACATTTATAGAGCAGTTTATCACACCCCAGCACGATGCCTGTGTGAGTTTCGATGTTTTTCTTCCATGACAGCAGAGGAAGCCAAGCTGTCAAACTCTGGATTAGACAAATAGATACTGAGTCCAAAGTTTGGTGAGATGAATCCTGGTCTCTGAGGAATATGTCACATAGCTACTGGGGTGGAATCAGAAGTTTGTTCCAGGCATGTTCTGACCTCCTGTGTTTATTTGTTTTGCAAAACACTGAGTTTAGGTGTCTAGCTGTTATTTGAAACAGCAAGATAAAGGTCCTTGATGATCACCACAAGTGTCTTGCATCACATGATGGATCCAGAACTCTATCTAAACATGAAAAAATATCAAAAAAATGTGGTCTGCACAATCACTGCCCCACCCAGGAACAGTAAGCTTTGTGATGAGATTAGGTTTGCTGAAAGATTCAAACATGTTCATGAACATTTTGATAAATATAGAGAAAGTATTCACAGAGCTTGGCTCAAATTTTTAGGTAGAATATGCTACCCCTTTTGAGAACAAAACTGATGGATACAGCTAATGTGGAGTGAATTACAAACATGCTTTGCAAAGCATCCATACTTTCTCATATTGTTTTATAGAAGTAAGTCACAACCATTCTTTTGGTTGTTTTAATTTTGGTATCTCTAGCTTGCTTCACACCTGAATTTTAGATGGTGTGCCTGACTCAGACAGTATGAGAGACATACAGAGATGACTTTTTAAGAATGAAAAACACAAACTCTCTTATGTTTGAGTAAACCTCTGAACTTTCAATCACATAATTAACTTTAAATTATTCAGCAGTTTCTCTGACATGTATTTTATCCTTTGCACATGATTAAAAAATTCATGTAACTGCATACACTACTAAGATGTTATCATGGATCCAGTGTGTAGTCTTAAAAATAAGAATAACAGTGCACTCAGTGACAGTTTATTCAATTGTTATTAAGAAGTAAAATTGACAAATTATTTTTCAGCCATCCTATTCTGGTCCAAAGGGTCAAAAATGCACTAGTTTGCATAATGTCTAAGGAAAAAGAATTGACTGCTTCAAGAAAATAGGTCTGATGATAAAACTTTTGCTTATCTGAAATTGACACTCAGATTCTCTGAATTTGCAAAAGGTCAGTTGTATATTTTCATAAGCAAGCACATAAAATATTGACCTTCAAAATAAGAACAATCTTGTTAAGGGTTGCTTAAACTGCAGAGCAGCATCTGTCATGTAACTTGTTTTACTGGAGACATCATTATTACTTCTTGAGTGAGTTTTTGACAAATAGTATGAGAACTATTTAACTGGCTAAACATTTCATGCCATAATTTTTACATCAAATCCCTTGAATTTTATCAGTTGGTTTATTAATGGAATAGTTTAAAAGAAGCTCAACAGTAAAGTCTTTTTTTTTGAGCAGTAGATTAAATGGTTCAAATGAACAAAGAACTCTTCTGGTTTTTGTTTTATGTTTTTTTGGTGTTTGTTTGTTTGTTTGCTTTTTATACCAAGTCAATATCAAGACAGAATGTCCATGAGGTGAATTTCAAGTTTTAAAAGGTTTGGTTGAGTCATCCTTCCTCCTCATCTCACACTTATTTTTTATTTCATTCTGCTTCTAGGTTTCAGGAAAGAGTACAAATACATGTATAGATAAAAACTCAAAAAGCTTTTTAGACTGCATATTCTCTTAGAAAACAGGATTTTCATCCCTATTTTGAAAAAATCAAAAAGCTCATTTGGATGAAGCTTTTGCTCTATATCAATGCCTTTTGCCAGACATATCAGTTTATTCTACCTTGAGCTTGCTTGTAAAAGGAACTACCCAGAGGGTTGTTTTCTTTCCCCAAATACTGATTTTTGCTCAGATAATCTCCTCTCTTTCCACCTTTAATTATGAACAGTGAGTATGAGTTTGGCTCTGTGGCGATTTCTTTATGAGCACGAGCACGTTTACATGCTCTCAATGCAAAATCTGCTTTGACAGCCCCGCCAAGGCTTTCCCCAGATTAAGGAATCATAAGCAGCTTTGGACCACTTGACCCTGCTGGTTCATCATTTATGATGTTCATGTACACTTACATGGCCAATTTGAGTTTATCTAAACAGTTAAGAAGAAGCTCTTAAAGATCATACTAAGTGAGACTGACAGTAACCCTCTAACCAATATGGTGCAGCTAAATCAACACTAGGTGCTGGGAAAAGTACTCTTCAAAAAAAAAAAA
>VZRH01002108.1:11673-29826 GCA_013397555.1 Urocynchramus pylzowi
GAAAAAAAAACAAAAAAAAAAAAAAAAAAAAAAAAAAAAAAAAAAAGCAAAACCAGAGAGAATCATGTTTGAATCATGTTTTATTTCTCAGAAATAATTTTTCACAATCTTGAAAGGAAAAGGTGAACGACCATAAAATGATCCAGAAAGACTTCACCGCAGAGTTTTGCTCGGGATGCAATTTCTGAAAGGAAAGAAAAAAATATTCTTATATAAAAAGGAATGGTGTCACATTTTTTTGGGTATCAATCACACACCGTGATTTATCATTTTAGTAAATGATGCCATATAATCTTTGTGCCACATCAAACAACAAAGCAATAAATTCACTGTGTGGTACTTACAAGGGTATCCAGGTTGAATTGAGTTGTCTTCTAGTCCTTTCCCTAAATTGTCACATTTACTGCCTGCTGTAGAAATAGGAAGCCACCAATTGATTTCTAATTCTGCAAACCCCAGGGTGTAAATGTGATTAGTGGTAATTGGAGAAGTTCAGCAACTGTTAATTTCTCCTCTCTTTGTTGTTTTTCCTATTTAAAATATTAACGAAATGTGTATGTAGACCAAAACTGACTCTGATGCAGCTGAACAAATGATACATATTTAATCAGAGCTGTGGGACCCCAATGCAGTTGTCTGAAACAAATGTGACATGTGCTTCCTCTCAAAAAAAAAAAAAAAAAAAAAAAGGAAAAAAAGAAAAAAAGTCAGGCAGCTAATAAACAGCACCAGTATTTTGTTGTAGCATTCATTGTCTACATGATGTCGAGTTTAATGGCATTACACTATGTAAAAAAAACAGAAGTACACTGCTAAATTTGTCTTTCTCAGTTGGCTGTCCCTGAGGAGATTATAATGCAAGCAGTCTCTTTGTTTGTTGCATGTATAAGTGTGCACAAATTCCCAAGTTTTCAGCTGTAAAGTCAGGTGGCCAGAAGAGATGTTAACCCCTGCATGGCTGAGTGTCTCCTTGGAAAGGAGGAGTTTCACTGCTGCATCTAGGAATGGTAGAAAATAAATGAATGAATAAATAAATAAATAAATACTAAAATAAATAAATAAATAAACATTTTGCTCTCTAACTGCATAATATCTCTCTTGTTTTTTTCCTAGCCAAGATTCTCCCTCATCTGTAGCTACAAAGCTAATACTTTTAAGCAAGAAAATGGCTCTTATTTTTCAGCACTTGAAAAGAATCTATGTTTACTTTTATTCCCTTGCATTAAATAATTTTCTTCAGTAACTTAGACCCAGGAAGACCATGTTCACAGCAGTGTGTAGTCCTATTTAAAATGGTTTGAATATCTCAGGAAGTTGGTTAGCTTGGCATCTACACTTCACTCTGGAAGGCTAAAGCTAATCTAATTTTAAGCAAGAGTCTTAGAATCATAGAATCATAGACTGGACCAAATAAGATAGAATCATGGCTGGACTTGGTTTTTGTTTTTTTCAACCTTAAAAATTCCATGATTCTGTGATCCAGTCCAAGCATTCCCCAGTGGTGGCCAAGGCCACCACTGACCCCGGTTCCCAGGTGCCACATCCTCACAGATTTTGAATCCCTCCAGGGATGGGGACTCCACCATGGCCCTGGACTGCTGTGCCAGGCCTGGACAACCCTTTCAGTGAAGAAATTTTCCCTAATATCCAACTTGAACACTTAAGAGATTTGTGTGTAAAAATGCAGAAGTATTGATCTCACAGAGAAACTTCCATTTTGGGAAGTTCCATGTTTTCCTCTTGGATTGAATTAGTTATATATCATTTATTGAGTAACACCCTGTAAGTCTTATGTCTGTCTGATGTCTGTTGTCTGCTCTGTTCTGTTGAGAGCTAAGGAAGTTTTTGAGATAAAGCACAGAAGCCACCCTGAGCTCAGGGGGGATGATCACAGCAATATGAAGATTCAATTGACAAAAGAAGAGGCACAGAAAATAGACCTGCAGTGCATTGTGAGATGCAATAGATATCTCTAGTTCTGTGACCTCTTGTTAATTTATAAATTCAATTTGTATTTTAATTTACATTTATTTCAGTGGGAAACATAACCTTGACTTTTTTTTTGCAAACAAATGTCAAGAGACTGTGTCTTTTTTGCTCACTTGTTTGCAAGCAAGGTCAAAAGCATCCCAAATATCACAAGGGGAAGGAATGTTCTGTCTTACAGTATTTTTAATTGTGCTTGGCCTTGTTTGTCTGTTTTCTTTTGGCAATTCAACCTTGGCTTTAAAATAGGCAACAACAGCTAAAACTTTTTAATGAATTTTTTTTTATTAAATATTTTAATATACTATTAATATTATATACTAAAAATAAAATCATAGTTTGGTTTGGGTTACAAGGGACCCTAAGGATCAATTTGTTTCTAAATCTTCCATGGACAGGAGCACCTCCCAAAAGACCAGGTTGCTGAGGGCCCCATGCAACCTGGTTTTGAACATTTCCATATCATATAGTAATCATATAGTAATACTGTATTTATTGTATGGTGTCATTACATGTACAGTATGTGTTTATATATAGATTCTTAATTTACTTTAATAAATAAGTTATTTATATACATACCTATATAAAATCAGGTATGGACACTCTTTGCAGAACATATGGTGACCTTGGAACTAAATAGCTACTGGTGGGACTTCTTTTCCTTCTCCAGCAAAACGTAATTCTTGCTGCTGCTTACTTAATGAATAATAATTATAAGACACCTTTTTAAGTCTATTACAGCACTTTTTTCCTTCTGTTTTCCCTGGATTACATCCCAGATATACAGAGGCACCATCACTCTGAAAATCAGGAAGTTGAAACATGACCCTTTGTTTCTTTATCTGTTATGAATCAAGATGGAGTTGTCTGAGAGTTTTGTTTCTTCTTATTTCTGCTGCTAAAAAAATGTTTGAATGGGGAGTTTTTTCTCTAATAACATGCTACACAAGCTGTATTCTACATGTGAGGATCCTACATTGGCTTCAGGAGAGCATTTCAGACCCTGGTGGGCACTTCTTTCCCTGGTGTGCACAATTCCATTGGCCCCCAAATGCTTACACCATCCCCATTTCAAAAACATGTTTCTCTCTGCTGAAATCTATGTCTAATATGTTTTAACAAAGTGAATCAAAGCTCTTGATCTGCAGTTATTAGAGGAATAAATATTCTCCTAATCCCCCTCTGGACAATGGTTCCCTACAACTCCTCGGCAGGATGGTACAGCCAGGTGGGAGTTGGGCTCTTTTCCCAAGTAACAAGAGACAAGACAAGAGAAAAAAACCTCAAATTCCTCCACAGAAGGTTTAGATTTGACATTAGGGCGATTGTCTTTATGGAAAAGATTGTTCAGTCCTGGAACAGGATGTTCAGGGCAGTGGAGGAATCACTGTCCACTGGAAGTGTTGAAAAAACTGGTAGATGTGACACCTGGGGACACAGTTTAGTGGCAGATTTTCAGTGCTGGGTTAGTGGCTGGACTCAGTGATGTTAGAGGGCTTTTCCATACTTAATGGTTCCACGACTCCATGATTCTGCAGCTACTCTAGATTTAATCCCAGAAATAGCTTCCAGAAAAAGTGGTACCACTGGCTCCAAAAGCAGAACCATTTATAGTTCCAAAGGCCTAAGAATAGTTACTGCAGGACCTCCAAACATGCAGTAACAGAGATAAGCACCTTCAAACCAAATTATAGGACTCCAAATATCTTTCTGATTTCCCCTACACCCATGAGGGAAGCCTGTGTAAAGGAGAGGTTGGACTCTGGTTTAGCTCAGATGCCTAAGTCAGCTGTAGGTGTTTTTTTGCACCTGGGTTCAACCCTCCTAGGTTGCATAGATATTTGGAAGAAGATTTGGCAGTATGGTCAATGAAGTAATTATTTGTCACATGAAAGACACTGCAAGCTCCATGGACTGCATGTCTGGGATGACTGACTAAGATGTGAACACCTACATTGTAGACAATTGAGGTGGGAGAGAGGAATTTGGCAAAAAAGATCCCAAATAAATTTTTTTGCTAAGTAGAACTCTCTTTAATGAATTTTCTTTAAAATACTTTCCTTTAAATAAACTTTAAAATAATAAAAAAAAGGAAAACAAAAAATTCTGCTTCCAAAATTTTTTTTTTATTTTTTAGTTTTAGTAGAATGAACCAAGAAAGGGAACTTACAGTAAAAGGGAAATATTTTTTTCATAGAAGGACTTAGAAGAAATAACAGTCAAACCTCTTCTTTGATCAGGAGGAAAATATAACTCTTCACAGGATACTGTAGTGATGAAATAAATGAACTCTAACAAAGTGAAATTATAATAAATCCCACTCTTTGTAGAATAGCACCCAGATGGAAAATATATAGACATGCCGAATGAAATGCTGGCCTTGTTACACTCCCAAGAAAAACCCATTGATAAATAGTTTCCAGAGTCAGAGGTTTGATTCTTTTTTCTGCTGTGTTCTTTTATGTATCCCTCTCTCCTCATCTCCATCTCTGATGTTTCACTCCTCCACTCAGTCCTCTGCCTTGGACTGTTGTGCCTCCCTTTCTGGGAGTCCCTTGCCAAAGCTTTTTTGCTGTGATAACCTTTAGTTTGTGCAGACATTTCTCACAGAAACTAATTTTCCTTCTCTCTAATGAAAAGATATTTTTCTGGTTTTTTTTCCTTTTTTTTTTTTTTTTTTTAAACAGAATAAAGAGTGCAAGAAAATTAAGGAAGATGCTGAGAGGCATTTGCACCTGAGTGAATCATTGATACATCTGTACCTCAGAACAAAAGAAGTCAAGGACCAGTTTCTGGCTCAGGGGTTATGAGATTATGACAATGGCTTACATCCACTGCTGCTTGGAGATCTCAAACTTGCAAAACTTAGAGTAAGTTCATTGCCTTGGTCCAAGGCTGAGTCAAAGAAGAGTTACCAATTTGGTGGCTTTAGTTCTTACACTTTCATTTTGATTTATTTCATGGTAAAGGTGAGCCCTGTGGCTTTTATTCAAGTCAGATGTCGAGGATGAAGAATCACAGAATGGGTAAGTTTGGAAGGAACATTTTCTGGTTCAACCTCCCTGCTCAAGCAGGGTAATTCTAGAGTGAAGAATACAACAGATTTTTAAAATATAGATCATACAGATGAACATCACTTGAGTACAATACCCTCCACTGGTCATTGTAGTAAGTCTGAAAAGACCTCCTTCCCCATATATCACCAACATACTGTTGTTTCTGCTTTTAGGCAGCTGTTCAGGTTCTGTGGATAAAAGTGTTATGTAGCCACGTATGGAAATAGTTTTAGAAAATAATTGGGCTTGTGCAAGTATTTGGCTCTTTTTTTTTTTGGTATGGGTGTTCACAAAAATGTTGGGCTTCGAAGATGGTAGGAAAAAAAAAGTATTCAGCCACAAAGTCTTGGTGGAAAATAAATGCTATGCCTTTTATACAAGATAAATGAGATCAGAGGAAACTTTTACTTTAGAGCACTCCTGACCTTGTTACAACTAGTCTGTGTCTTTATTTCTCAATTTGCCTATTTTCTCTCTTCTTACTGTCTGCTCCACCCACATTTTCTCCCTAGAACAACCGTAAAATTGCATTTACAGCTGATTTGTAATGCTCAGAAATGCAATTTAGATTCCTTAAGTGAAGCTGTCTCTTTCTAAAAAGAGAGGTCTCTCACTGTTTATTTTTTTACCTTGCATACATCTAACCCTGCTCCTCCAGAACAGCAAGTATGATAAATGTGTCAAAAACATTCACATCAAAACCATGTGATACGAGTTGTTATTTTGACTTCTGTTGACACCTCCTGTTCTCTTTCACCCAGATGTTTCCATAAAGTAGCTCAATTATTTTTTTTCTTTTTTTTTCCCCCTTTCTGACAGGAGAAACAGGCAAATCTGTTTCTAGTGAAACTGAAAGTCTTTACTTCTCTATTACCCACTGGGTGCAGGTGCTTTTACGCAGATGAACATTTCTACACTGGAACTATCTTTAAGATGTGGGAAGGATTTCTGTCCAAACATAGTTTTGATTCACAATGAACCAGTTATTCAGTTCATGCAAACTCTTATGTGCATTTTCAGATACTTAGGTGGAACAGATTGCTCCTGGCAAATAAAGATCAATTATCACAAGATAAAACAAATCAGTGTTTTGTAGGCCAACAGGTGCATTTTTATGGTTTCTAAGTCAGTGTTAAAGGTGTCTAGACACCTAACTGCTATTGAAGTAATTGGCTTTAAAATTTAATTTAAAATTTAATTTAAAAGAGTATTTCTAGTGATTTTTTTGCTTAAAAGTTCAAAACAACAACAGTTATCCAAGGCTCTGTGCCTCGTGAAGCATCCAGCCATGACTTGGAAACTCATGATTCTGCCAAAAGGTACTGAAGAAAGGTATCCCATCCCTGGAAGTGTTCAAGGCCAGGTTGGATGGAGCTTGAAGCAACCTGGTCCAGTAGAAAGTGTCCCTGCTCATGGCAGGGGGGGTGGATGTAGATGGTCTTTGAGGTCCCTTCCAACCCAAAACATTCTATGATGGTTCAATGTAAGTTGCTGTGGCCACTAGCAATAAGAATGTGCCTAAAATAACCACAGTGAATGCCCAGAGAAGGATTTAGAACTACAGTTCAGGACAGGTAACTAGCCAGGCATCTAACTGTGGAGCTGAAAATAAAGTTTATTTTTATTCAGCTTTTTCTAGCATGAGCCTTTCCTAAAGTCACAGTGCCTCACTGTACACCAGGGCTGCCCTTAGGTCTGGTAAATTAAGCACAGACAAAGAAGCTTCTCTAGAAATTGACCTTGTTTCAGTCCTTGCCTGTACCTGACCTGAAACAAAGCCTGGAATCTTTTGGTGCTTCTCTCAGGACCTCTCTTCTCCCTGTCCTCCACACTCACATTGTCTGTGAAAGTATGTGTCCTAAAATCTGTCTTGTAAACATTTTCTTAGTCATAAGACCAGGGGGATCTTTGTAACAACCTTGTTAAACCAGAACATTTTACCCAGTGTTTCCTGTGTAAAAACCAACGCCCTAAATTAGAGTAATCACACTTAGAAGGAGAGCTAGACTCCATGGCATGAGTGGTAAATCCACCACATCCATTGGCAAAGCTGCTCCTGTGATTAATTGCCCTCACTGTTAAAAAAAATTACATCTCATTTCCTGTTTGATTTTTCCAGTACTGCTTCAATTGTTTCAGTCAGAAGTTTCTTAGCTTCTAGGTTCTGTCCACAACAGGAAAGAGAAGTGCCAAAATACCATGAAAAGAAAAAATTGTCTTGTTTTTCCTCCCTCAGGAGGAGGAAGGAATTAAACCAGTGAAAAAGAAACTAGAGATTTGCTTGGTCTGAACACTTCTTCACCACTAATCAGTCTCTGCAGAGGCTTTATTTAAGCTAAACTCTAGTTATGAAATCTGTCTCTGCAGTTTTTCTCCCAAGTTTCTGAATCAAAGATATCCACTAGATAAAGGAGCTCATTCCATCTGAATCACTGAGACTGGGACTCAAACTGCATTAACAACTCTATAAATTCTTGTGTGCTTTTCCACTGCTGCTGAAAAATTTGGCATCTCAGAAGGCTGGGATTAATCAGAATTCCAGCACTCCTTGGTTTGGGTGTTTCTGATGTACCTTGCAGTTTTACAGTGTTTAGCTGTGAATTCACTGACTTTCTCCCCATGGGATTGCAGGGAAGCTAGCTCTGCTCTGGGCATATTATTCTGTGGTTTCTGACTTTCTGCCTGTGTGTTTCTGTACAGCAGCTGGCAGGAAAATATGCAGCAAGGGCACTTAGTGCACCCGGCAGAGTGAAGCATGTGTTTACATCTTTTCCTGAGCCAGGGTCAGAGCAGAGGTACTGGACCAAATTGTTTGTTTTATACTGACTCCTTAACATCAGAATCTGACTTTAGCTTCTCCTCCAGGAAATGTTTTTATGTCAGCTTCAATTTGAGGGTAAAAATCTGGTCACATGTAACATCAGGCACAATATTTGAATTGTTAGTAAGATGAAAAT
Source organism: Urocynchramus pylzowi (assembly GCA_013397555.1). Taxonomy (NCBI): domain Eukaryota; kingdom Metazoa; phylum Chordata; class Aves; order Passeriformes; family Fringillidae; genus Urocynchramus; species Urocynchramus pylzowi. Next base: position 19,673 of record VZRH01002108.1, read on the forward strand.
TCTTGAGGTTTCTTATGACTTTATTTCCTCATTCTTTTCCTTTTAATGTGCTGCTTTAATAGCAGGATGGATGTATGTTATGCATTTCAGTTTACACATGGTTCTGCCATTAAGCACCTGGATTTGAAGCAGTTTCTTCCCTGAGGATTTCAACAAAGGCTTTGCCCCAGTTTCAGGATCCAGGTTGCTACGGTTTAGCCATGTGCCACAGCAATATTAGCTCAGAGAACACTATAGCTATTTGCACAGCAAATGCAGCTCTCCTGACGATCATAATGAAAGAAATCAGCTTGCCTTTCTTTAATGACAAAGCCTCCCTGTGTATTAATTTGGTTCTACATGACTATAGATCTTGTCAGAGCAGCCCGACAAATGTGAAAACATAGACTAAGAAAATTGTCAGTAAAGTAATTTATGACCTTTTGTTCTGTGTTGCATGGCTTTACTTCTGTTTAGGAGCATGGGAAGGCTCCCTAGAAAGGAATACGTTTATAAAATAACTTCTTGGCAATGCCAGCTCTAAAATAAACTCAGGTTTCCAGGGCCTTTTACAAAATATAATCTAGTATTCATATTGATGCATAGACTTTGATTCCTGTTTTCATTTTTGATTTAGATTCATTGTATGACAAAGCTGGGATGTGTACTGGGAATGTGATCCTCTTAGTAATTTGAAAAGACTTTTTAAATTAATCTATAAATGTTGTGATAGCCTAGTACAGCAAAGAAAGCTGTAAACTGCACACTGAAATGATGATATCAAATGGGAATAAAAAATTTAATTTGTACTGGAATCTGACATTTAGTTTGGAATTGAGTTTAGTCTGAATTATTGAACCAGTGTAATTTGCCAAAAATTAGTTCATGTCCTTTCACTTCACTCTCTAAAATCAAACTAGTTCTTTTATGTAATATATGCCATACTGACAAGTTACCAATTTCTTAACAATGTGAGAAGAAATTATTTTGGCTAATCCAGGAATCTCTGGGTAATATTATAGAATATTATATGTTCTAAAATATTATGTGTATTAGAATATTATAGAGTATATTATATAATAGAATATTATAGAGTGGAGTGTTATAGAGTAGATTTGAATGTTATGGAAAACTATATAGTTGAGTAGGTGTATGCCATAGGTTGATCTTGATGATTATAATAACCTTTTTGGCCTAAAATCCTAACAAATTTAATGTTATTGTTTTAATTTGCTTTATATAAGATGTGCTGGAATATATCCTTTGAACAGGCTTCTGCATATAGGAAAATGTGTAGCAAGTGAACTGGCAGCTCTGCTGCTGAAGAAAATGCTTTTAACATCTCATTCTTTTGAATAGAGATGATTCATCAGGGCTCGTTTGCAAATCTTGGGGATTTGCAGAGTGGTGTCTTTGGGTAAGATAAAGCAAACAAAAATCCAGAGTGCTAGTGCTTGTCAGCTTGCTACTTATAAATGTTTCTATTCTAAGGATTGGGTTTTGAAGACAGAAAAAAAAAAAAAAAACCAAGAAAAAACCAGAAAACCAAAACCCAAAAAATCTCCTTGGCACTGCAATAAGGAGTGTGACTTCAAGTATGAGCTCTGTTGCCAGGTTGAAAACAGACTGTGGAGTGAAAGGTGGGGCTGTCCCAGGAGCAGGTGAGCTACACAGACACCTTTTCCACCATGTATTTCTCAGACAGCAGGTTCATGTTATCTGGCTTGATGGCTCCAGCCAACAGATTTTTCATTTCACCAGCTCTCAGGTTCACAGCAATCCTAAACCCAAAATATCCATCCAACCTAAAATATCCATTAGTCCCACAGTCTTCATTTTTAATTCCTGTTTGCCTGAATTTATGCATGAACTGAAGTGCTTCAAAGGAATGTGGCTAAATTATCCATGGTTCCTTGCCTGTGGTTTCTTGCATCAGTAACTTGTGGTATTTCAGACACATCTTGATGTTTAGAAGTGACCTCACCTTGAAGGGAAAGATAAAATCTCAGTTGCTGACATTGATTTGGCTTTAAAAACAGTAGTAAAGCAAATATCACAAATGTATAGACAGAGACAAATATTCAAATGAGAAAAGACTCCCTTCCATTCCCTTTCTCTAGCCCTCTGGTCCTGGAAAACCTGATGGCTGCTCTGCAGCTCAGGCTCTGTCAGCAATTCCATCACTGCATTCTGACTGTAAGAGCTCACTTGTGGGAAATTTTCAAGCCATGCTTGTTTGGTTTTCCTCTTCCTGTTTGACTTGTATCTTTAAATAATATGGTTACTTCACAACAGCTTGTTTTTTGACTGGGGCACAGGGCATATTTTTCTAGCAGATAAAAAAACTTCCCACAATTTGCTTTGTGTTATTTCCCCTTTTGAAGGCAAAGCTGATAAATTCAGGGTAATATGTAATAGATGCCTTCCTGTTTTTACTTATTGCTCTGTCAGGCTTGTCAGCCAGAAATTTATTAGCTAGTTTTGTGGCTGTAACGTTTAAACAAGAAAGACTAAGCAGTACACTTAGGCTAAAGAGCAAGTGTAAGTAACAGTGCTTATGCTGTATCCTGCTCCACAGATCAGCCTTGGCGAGGTTTTTTCCACATCAGTAAGACCTTACCTATATACCTATCCTAATTCTTAATGTTTATTCCTTCTTTTCTACTCTGTGCTAATCTCACTTTCTGAGCAATTGTCAAGAGGAGGATAGGAATACACATTGGTTTTGATTTCATCCACACAAAAGTGAGCTGACCTGACTGAGCAATCACTGATCTGTAACCAGTGGAGTCAGGAAATCTCCATGAGCTGATCTACTGTATGCATTTATTTATTTATGTATTATGGATAGCATAGGTTAATCTCTGCATCCTCCTGACTCCTCATTGCATGCAGGGAAAGCCTATGTGATTAAATAACCAGAACTGAAGTGCCAAGATTGAAGAAGGTGAATGCCTTGCTTCACGAGCTGGCCATGGAAAGAAGGAAAATCCATGAACTGAGGCTTTGCCTGGCACATTATCCTAGCAGTACTCCTGATATTCATACATCTTTCCTCAACCTTTTCCTGCTTATTCTACTGCTCAGTGTCTGATGGATATATCACCTTCATCTGACCAAGACTGACCCCACCAGTGGAATCAGTGCCATGGGCCCTCTGCTGTTCAATAAAAACTTCATTTACCCAAAGGGAACAGCTCAGATCTGGTGAAGGGATTGGTGTTTGGCTGTTTGGTTTGTTTGTTAATTTATTTATTTATGTAGTTGTCTGGAACCCAAAATCCTTTTTACAGAGGGAGGAGATACACAAGTATTTCCCGGTTTGGAAGCTGATGAGATGATGGGCTGGAGACAAGGAAAGAGGGTAGCTTTTGTAGCACACAGGGTACATACCACACTAAAGGCTGATGGGAGACTTAAAGGGCACTTCTCTTCACAGAGGTGAACCAGCTTCTGAGTACTATATGGAGTACTGACTTCTAAAATTCTGGAGACATGTTGGAGAGATGACTGAACATGGAAGAAAATCTGTCTTGCTGAGCTGAGTCGTTGGAAATCTTGCAAGTGTGAGAAGCATTTGAGCTGAATTTTTCCCTTTTACCCAAACATGGGGGAAAATGCTGGTGTCCCCTTGAACTTCACAGCAGCAATTAAAATGCATCCTTTTCTGGAATTTCTGAGTCACTTCAGGCTACTGCAGGCAGTAGGTAGGAAGAGCACTGGTCCTATACAGCAGCTGTGCAGAAGACTGGTCTGCCTCAGATTCTTCCCTGCTGGAGTAGTGTCAGTGGAGACAGAAACCTGGCCAGGATAATAGTCCTGCCAGCTGTCCCCACACAGTGATGTTTTGGGCACTTTCTGTATTTGGAAAATCCTGTTTTCTGTGCTACTCAAATAACACCCACTTTGGGCTCCACAGCTTGAAAGTTGCATGTAAATCAGCTTTCTTCTACTGACTTTGCAGGCCAGGATTGTGCCCCATTGGTGCAAGATGTCAAACACATCCCTTCTTCTTTCCTGCTGACCATCAGAGCAGTCACACACTGTAAACTGCAGAGCACACAAGAATTGTGTGGCACTTTTGAGACAAGAGGGGATAAAGAGGAATAAAATCTTAATGGCCACACTGAGTTAAGTCGAAGGTCTCTTGTTATTGATCCCCTTACTTTAACACTTGGTGGTAGCATATGATAAGTAAAAGCATAAAAAACATTGTGCCCCCAGAGACTCTCTCCAGTGTTCTTTCCTTGTGTCATCCAAGATCTAATATTGGACTACATAAATCAGTCTTAGGCTCCAACAACCAGTTCCACAGTAGGAACTGGCAAAAAATATTGCTGGAACACTATTCTGAATCCACAATACTTGTGATTCCCACAATCCAAATGTCTGTCTGCCCATGGCATCACACCATTTTGGAAACAAAGACCTTTTCCTTCCATTGCTCCTCTGTGTGAGTGAGTACATCCAGACTGAAGACTGTTTGTTGTTGTTGTTCAGCAGCTGCTGCTGTTTTCAGTTCAATCCATTTAGGCACTTCATTTCTTCCACTTTTTTGTCTGTGGGTCCCACCAGTATTAACCCTGAGTGAAACGTGCAAAGTGGGCAAACATTTGTACTCTTTCTAGCAACTTCATGAAAATCCAGATTTGCTTCACCCTTTTCCATAGTCAATGGCTACCATGCTCCCTGTGATATCATTGTACTGAGGAACTGGCCAGGATGTCATTGCTCTCACATTTTCTAAGCTAAAGAATATTGTTTGAAAAATAAGCCATTTATGAACCACTTTATAATCCAAACATATATTTGTAGGAAAAAAGTGATTATCCCTTTATCCTGGAAAAAGTATGAGGAAATGGAAGCACAGTTTTGCAGTGCTACAGGAGGAACCTCCGTGGTGCCACTATAATAAACTTCAAAGTATGTCAGAATTTACTTTCCATCCCTACACCCAGACACAAAGTCTATATGTTCTGTCATTACACACATAAAATGAAAACACTTTCCAATCCAATGCAGAAAAGGGGTTTGCTCCTTGTTCAGCAATTAAAACTCTCAGTTATGGAAACATTGTGTGTTCTTCAATTTGAAAAAGACCTGGTTCCTTCTGGTGCCTGATGTTATTAAATCCACATTAAAAGGACAGAGCTTAGAGAAACAGTGAAGTCATGCATCTGAATGGAATAGCACCATAATCCATTTCTATCACATGTTGTGTTTTCCAAATTACAGCTCTTCATAGTTGTAGATTGAAGGTTGTATTTTTCTATTTAGCTAACAGAAAATAACTTCTACCGATTTTCCACCAGCAGTTCATAAATCACCATAAACAGAGAGCTTATCTAGAGGTTTTTGAATACCTACTTTTTCAATTTAGTGCCCAAGAGAAAAACAGCAAAACAAAACACTCAGTTTTGGTCTAAATTAAATGTTTCACATGACCCAAACTGTATAATTTCCTTTTCCCCCCCATCTTTTTAGTGACAATATGACATTTTGAAGTATGAAAACATTTTATTTTGAAACTATTAAAGGCTTTATGCAGAAGTATACCATTTTCCATACTGAACTCTGTATTCCAAAATCACAGAGGAATTTATCAGGATGGTATCAGGGTCTTTCTGAAGAGGCATGGTGGATGCATTTCATGCAATGGCCATAAATTAAGCAGGCAAGGTTCTGACTTGATAGAAATAAAATATTTCTCATCAAAGGACAGGGAAACATTGGAAGTGCCCCAAAGAGTTTGTGAAATCTTGGTCCTTGGAAATTTTTCAACATCAAACTGGAATAAGACCTGAGGAACTGAGTTGAATTAAATGTTGACCCTACCTTGAAGTTGCACTAGAGATCTCGTGAAGTTCTTTATAACCTAAAACATCCTATGGTTTTGTGCATTGAACAGAAACAAGTAATTTTGACTCATCCAAATCTGTCTTGTTCAGGAAATAAACATTTTTTAGCCAAGAAAATCCCACTTAAAGCTGGTTAGCTACTTCAGCTCAAACTATAACAAGGGACATTGTAATGAATTTGACTGTTCATGACAATAGAGCAGAATGTCAGAATTATTAGGACTGAATTTGCTACTCAAATTTCCCTTTTGTTACAGAATTTTAAGGAATCTTCAGCAATATTTAGGTGAGAACTGGTCTCATATGCACAAGGCTCACATTTCTCTTCCAGGAAAGGGATGTTATTTTTAGATATTTGAACTGGAATATGCTGGAGCTTTAACAGTGAATAGTCTTTTCTTGTATATGGTTAAAGATTGGAGTCATTCTTTTGTTCTCAAGAACAATTATTCCTGTACTTCTTGCAATTGTATTTGTAATTGTTGTGAAGAATATAGTCTGAACTATTGTTCTTCCTTCACAGATTGTTACTAAAATAAATTGGTGCATATTTTTGTGTTTTACTGCACAGAAATGGAGTTCAGCCTGGGGAAGAGATGGCTCTAAGACCTCATAGTGTTCTTCCAGTACTCAGATGTTTGGAAGAAGTCCCTCACTCGAAGGAGAGTGAGGCCCTGGCACATAGAAGCTGTGGCTACCCCATCCCTGCAAGTGTCCAAGGCCAGGTTGGATGAGGCTTGGGGCAACTTGGGATAGTGGAAGGTGTCCCTGCCCATGGCAGGAATTTTGAATGAGAGGTGCCTTCCAGCCCAAGCCATTCTATGACTCTGTGATTCCATGGTTCTAAATGGACTTTTGGTCACTGTTTACATGGACAACTTTGGTTACCAAGTCAGGAAATGAAGTTACATAATGAGCTTTCCCCAGTCAAAGCATGTAAGAATGGAGGCCTCAGGTTTCCCCTCACCTGAATCTTGAGAGGACCAGCAGGTCCTGGACTGGTCCAGTTACATGAGGCAAACTACATCCTGATGGTTTCTTCCTCCTTCAACTCTAACACAATGATTTAGGAAATTATAAGATTTTCAACACTTTGACTCCACCAAAGAAAACAACAAAATTTTAGTTTTATAGAATTAATTCCATGCCGTGAGAGACTGAAATGGTTAATGGCTTAAACAGTCTGAAGATCATCAGAGGAATTTTGTTCACTGCAGCAAAGTGCAAAGAAACATCTGCTCACCTGCAACCATGGAAAGCCCACTCCTATGGTCAGTGCTGGTTTGGATTCAACCATGACAAGATGATATCCCCTTTTTTAAACTTTAAGCCCTACAGAGTGAGCATGAACCCTTTCCCACCTCTTGTGGCATTCTCTATGTGCTCTTTATACTGAACTCTTGTGCTTCATTGTGTGCTTAGACCATGATGATTACTTGGGAAAGTACTGAGACCATCCTGAATATTTTGGTGCAAGTAAAAAACCCAGTAAAAACATAAGGAAGTCAAGGTCGGAGTCTCTAGGCCAAGGAGCCAGGGAAAACATGTAATCAGAGAGATGTTACAGGAGTAGTGAATTACTTTACATTATTCTGATGCTTTTTCATTACTTCCTGCAGTGCAATATGTCTGGATGAGTCATCACAGCAGCAAGGACTAAATTTAGGATATCTCTGAAGTAATGACTCTTCACTGCCTACGCTAACTGGCCTCTGTTTTCTACCTAAAAGACTACTGACTCAAACTGTGAACTTTAAAGGGACTTTAACTTCTTGCCTGGTACAGGGTCATCCAGATGAACTTGTGACATTTAAGAAATAACCACTGACTCGTGTCCTTTGGCAAGTGCTCTTAGAATCCATACAGTACTAAGGTGCTCTTCCATGCTCTGAAACAAATGTAGTCATAGTCATGCTTCCTAATGAATCCCTATAGCAGTAAGCTAATTATTATGGGCAATAATTGCAGTGATAGGGTCAGTTTCAGTTCTCATCACTGCATTTTCACTAGCTAGCATGCATTCATTAATGTTCCCAGCCATTGGCACAGCACATATGAGAAATTGGAGATCTCAGGGGGATGACCTGCACACAAATCCTGAACCGAGCCAAAAATTAAAATAATTTTCTTTTTCACTCTCCATCTACATCCTTATGCACCCACTTGTGTGATGAGGGAAGCCAAAGTTATATTTTAATGATGGGGAGTTGTACCTGGCAGCCAAGTATCTGTGGAGCTGGAAAGACCAGAAAAATCTGTGAAGGAAAGCTGGCATTTGGCAAATTATGTCAGCCACTAAGAATCTTACAAGGCATATGATCAGAGTTCCCTGACTGTGAGCCAGTGATTCCTGAAAAAGACCAGCTGTCGGCCATGAAAAGGAGAGTGGCTCCTGGAATGGTGGCTGAGAGCTAAAAACTGCAGCAGGCTTGGGAGAGGCAGACCTTGGAGCCTTGTATTTCTCCAACACCTGCAGAACAGCATCAAAGAGAAAGGCAGAAAAATGAGGAAAGAAAAAACCGAAAAGAATATTAAACAAGATTGTTAGGACTTGCCTGGGGCTTGGGGAACGTGAAATATCTTCCAGAATGGATCACTGTGATAATGAAACTTCAGAACCCGATTAAAGTTCACAGCAGTGGGGAGAAGCAGCTCCATCAGCTCACAGCTGTGGCTGAGCATGGGAGGAAGGAGAGTTCTGCCTTAAAGTCCACCCAGGGAGAACACAATTTCGGGAACATCTGGCACACTGGAGGAATTTAAAGGCTCAGCTAGAGTGGTAAGTGGGGGAATGCACCTGGCAAGACCCAAGTGGAATTAGGTCAAAGCACCATACAGTGTGTGCCCAGATGCACTACAGGTCCATCCCCCTTCAGACTGGGGGTCCACAGAGCAGCTATAGAAGGAAAAATAATTTTCATGGGCATGACTGGGAGGAGAGAGAGAAATCTAAAACCAGACTTTTCTTTTGGTAACAAATATTTCACAGGAAATATTAAACAAGAACTCCACAGAGTCGAATTCTGATGATTTTAGTGCAAAATACATCTTAAAGAAAATAGGAAGAATGAAACTTAGAAAGTGATTATAAACTACATTTCCTGAGGAAAATAAAAGCATATGTCCCTTTGGAAAGTGAGGGCAGGTGGACAAAAAAAAAGCCCAGAGAGAAAGGGCACTCAGTCTTTTCTTCCTCTGTGGTTTTTTTTTTTTTTGTTTTTTTTTCGGGGTTTTTTTGGGTTTTTTTTGTTTTTTTTTTTTNGAGAGAAAGGGCACTCAGTCTTTTCTTCCTCTGTGGTTTTTTTTTCGTTTGTTTTTGGGGTTTTTTTGGTTTTTTTTGGTTTTTTTTTTGTTTGTTTGTTTGTTTGTTTTTTTGTTTTTTTGTTTTTTGTTTTTTTTTTTTTTTTTTTGTGGTGTTGCATGTTGGAATCCTTGCAAGACTTCAGTCCTTTTGAGGAAGGACACAAAGAACTGCAGGTAACTTGAATTGTTCATGGGGGTTTCCCAGACATATTTAGAAGAATTTTCAGGAAACTGCAGACTCAGAGAAATAGATGACACTCTGTCCTTACTGAATCCAGTAAGGAAAAGAGTTGTATTGACTCTTTGGTCTCCACATAAGAGAAATTCCAAACAAAAGACAGACAGAGAGGGGTGACTGTGAATAGCCTTTCTGAAAAGAGGTACCAACAAACATTTGTGTTTATGTATCAGGTGAGTTTAGGCTGTTTAGAAGGATTGTGGACACATTTAGGTCTCATTAAGTCCATAGCCTGGCTACCAAAGGACAACCTCTTTCACTTGAAGATCCAGGCTGAAGCTTCCTCTTTGATAAATGAAGAAAGTTAAATCCTAAAGTGAGATTCAGTGAAATCTCAGGATGGTTTTCAACACCCTACATTTTTGTGAATAGCCAAAGTTGGAAATCCCCCAAAAAGCAGCTGTCACTCACAGAATTTAGTTCATTTGTAGCAAAGCTCAGTTGGCCAGACAGGAGTTTTCTTATAGTTTGGAATACAGTTTTACTCTCCTGTTCTATAAAACCAGTCTAATGATAGATAATGGCAAGGGAAACTGTTGGGAAAGGCAATTTCACCTAAGAAAAAAGCTTCCCTCAGGCTGCTGGAGGAACCTGGGCCTTAGGGCTCTGTTTTCCTCCCTCCACCCTACCTAGGAAATTTAAACAGTTGAAAAGAAATCTAAACAATTGCAGGGAGATTTGGCTGGGATTGTTGGGAGCTGGCAAGGCCCTGCTCCCTCCCTAACTGCAGTCATTTATGATCATTAAAGCCACTCTCTCTAGGAAAAAAAAAAAAA
>VZRH01002108.1:29860-48052 GCA_013397555.1 Urocynchramus pylzowi
AAAAAAAAAAGACAAAATGTGGAAGTGCATGAATCATACATTCCAAGCAGTAAAAACATAAAATTATAGAAGTTATACTGTATGATTTTCCTGTCCCTCCCCCACTTCTCCTTCATTCCCTGACTTAAAATAGAAGAAAGCTGCAGAGAAGTGAGACCAAGGATTAAGTCAGTCAGGAAAGGAATCAGCAGAGCTGCTCTGAGATCTGGAGGCACAGCAGCAAGCAGCAAAAGAAATAACTATACCAGCATGCAGGAAAAAAGAAATAAAGGCAGATTAGTAGAGTCGCAACGGATTTAGGAAATTTTATTTAGGATCCATTTTGTTTTTCTGACCCTGAAATAATATATCATAAATATATTGCAAGAAACAATTCCTCATTTTCCAGTATAAACATGCAAAACAGAAGGAACTGGACAAGAAAAAAACAAAAAGCAATGGCATTTATGGTTGTTCACTGTTTAGGTGACAAAACAGCCTGAAGCCCTACACGGGATGAAAATTTAATTTTGGGAATACAGTGTCCTATTCATATGATAGATCACTGAATTGATCAGAGTAGTCTCCAACCACAAGTACTCCAACTTCCCAGAGTTACATATCACCAAGAAAAGTGCACAAACTAATGCATTTGTCACATTTTCCTTTCTGTATCTGTGTTATTCCAATTTGTGCATCAGTCAGTCGGGTTTGAATTCAGTTGGATTCAAGAGTAACCACAATTACAGGGATGGCTCTCAGCTCTGTTTTAACAATTTGTCATCGTGTTTTCTGGAGGACGTTTTTGCTACAGCTGATGACATTTAGGTCTGAAAGACTTTGTGAAATGAAACAAAACCAAGCACAGCCAACACAAAGAAAAAAAAAAAAAAAAAAGGACAAGCAGTGTTTTGCTCATTTTACTTTCAACATTTCTTTCCCTATTTGGAAAAATCCACTCACCAATCTGACCGAAACCTTATCTCCAGTTGGCACAAGCCATCACAGATTCAGTGACATGAATTGAGTTTACACCTGCTGTGGATCCAGCTCCATGACCAGAAACCTATGAAACCTTACACTAAGTAGAAAAAGGGGCAAAGTAGTGCAGCCCCTGTCCCAGGCAGTGCACATGTGCTTCTACAGAGTAAAGAAACATGAGTTTCCCCTCAGAGGAAAGTGGAGGAGGTTTGACAAAGCAATGCTGATGAAGAAAGCCAAGAAACTGCCAAAGCTGGGAAGAAGATGTGAAAAAGGAGTCGACATATTAATGATGGTTTTTTGTGTTTTCTTGTCACTTTCAGAACTCAGCAGAAATCCCTCTGCTATGTAATGGAGAGGTTTCACTCAATTAGAAGGCTGATGATGTTCCTATCAGCTTTTCATTAAATCAAAGTTACTTTGGAAGCTGATTTTCACTAAAACCCTAGGTTAGAAGTGACAGTTAAGGAGCCTGATTAAGGGGGAAATTTTAAAGTCAGAACAGCCTTAAAAAGGAGAGAACATTTAAGTCCATTGGCTTTTACAAGTCCTAGTACAGCTCTGCTGTGTGATCCTGAGATCACTTTACATCTGTACTTCAAATTATCTTTTTAGTGATAATTTGTATGAGGAGTTTTGTTAAAAAAAATGGGTTTTTTTCCAAAGGCAGAGCAGAGTCTCATAGGAGATATCTGGGTAATCTGTAAACAAAGGATGTCCACACCCAAAACAACAGTCAGTGTCTGAAATGTTATGACAAATTCAAGGTTAATTTTCCTGATCTGGGCACAAGAAAATATAAATGTTCAGTGACTCATCCCAAAATATGATGATAGCCTACTGGGACAACTGCCTGTAGCATTCCCACTTTGGGACTCACAGAAGAGAGTAATGAAAAAGAGCCCCAATGTTCACTGACAGCTGAAATCAGGAAGCTGATAGGAACTGGTGGTCAGTGTTCCATGGTGGAACTTTTAACACTTCCCCTGTGGAGGCCTCAGAGCCTCTTGGAAGATGAGAACACATGAGCAAGGAACAATTTTTGAGGACATCTGGAAACACACGTTGCAGCAGGCAAAGGTACTTTTAGTCCATGGCAGGATGCCTATTATGGCACCCCCTGGAACATCCATTTTCCAGTCAAGTCCCATCTTTCTCTTCATTGAAACACTGGAGATCAGGCCCAGCAGCGAGGATCGTGAAATGGTGTAAAGATGGGCATCATTAAATTGTGTTGACCAGAGAATAGAATCATAGAAAACCAGAATGGTTTGGGTTTAAAGGGAGATTAAAGATCATCAAGTTCCAGCTCTGCATAGTCAAAAAAGGAGGAATAGCTTGTGTGCAGCAGCTAGGAGAGTTTGATGAGATGGGGAATGGAGAAAGGCACTAAGATGTCAAAGAAAATTGACAAATAACAGCAAATATTATAATAATAATAATAATAATAATAATAATAATAATAATAATAATAAAATCAGCATTGCATTTCTTCCCCACAGATTCTACTTTCAGCTTTCTGTTGAAACTACCAGCCTTAGATTATTTGCTGACAAATAACTGCTAATTGCTGAAAAGTNATAATAATAATAATAATAATAATAATAATAAAATCAGCATTGCATTTCTTCCCCACAGATTCTACTTTCAGCTTTCTGTTGAAACTACCAGCCTTAGATTATTTGCTGACAAATAACTGCTAATTGCTGAAAAGTAACTGACAGGAGGATGAGGCAAAGGTCCCACCACAGTTTTCTTGAGCAGAGTGCACTAATGTGGCACAGCTTGGACTCACCCACCAGCAGGGATGTAATTCACAAACTTGTGAGGCACTTTTGGTCTTTCAGCATTGTTTTACTTTACAACTGCACAGCACCAGTGAGAAAAATAAAATAATATCCAGAATTGGAAAGGCAAATGTCAGACAAATTATCAAATCAGTAATTCTTTCTTTTAGAAAACAACCCTTTGATGCCTCTTTAATCAGTGGCTAGTTAGTTCTGTGTGTCTTCTCCTGACAAACAATTTCCTGTGCCAATATTCTAGAGTGCTCCGATATGCACATTAAATCTAAATTACTGTATTAAATGTGTTAAACTGCATGCAACTGTCAGCTAATCTGACATTTATCTCATGCACCTGATACACTGCCACCCACATCTTCAGCAGAATCTCAATTTTGTTGTACTTGAAGTGTGGGAAACAATGTGTATTTGATACAAGGTGTTATCAGAATTCTTACGTTCTGCACACACATGCCTGGAGCTGGATATACCACAGGTGCTGTGGACAGGCCTGGAGTTGGATATACCACAGGTGCTGTGGTTGTATTCAGGGTGATCAGCTGAGGTTGCCTGGGATTCTGATGTGGATCTGTGGTGGGTCTTTGGCATTCTCTACTTGGATCTGAGGCTACATACTCCAGCCTCAAAGCACAGATTTATTGAGAGGGAAGGGCATAGCTGTGGAAAACTCCACCTCTGGAGGCCTGACTCTACAACAGGTAGCCTAAATTGTTTCTGTCCAACACAGCAAAGAAATTTTGTTGTACACAACTACACTTGCCAAATTATATGGCTTAATTAATGGAAATTTGAGCCATCATGGAAGTTATTCAAAGTAGCACTAAAATAAACTGGCAACTACAAGCCAAATAGGAACTAATTTCTGTAACTGGATTACTTTGCTTTGAGCTGTGACAGAATTGATTTTTAGAGAACCATATCGAAGCATTAGGCAGGTAGTGCTGGACACTGAGATACAGTTTGGGAAGACCTGTAGCTGATGAAGGGTGTGGCCTAAGGAAAAGAACAGATTACTTCTAATGCCATTATCTTTTAGGGTTAAACATGCATTTTTTTCCCCCATTTATGGACAATTATATTATCACTTGCTCTAAGTCACCTTGAAATAAACATTTGAATTATGCTGAAAAAAATCTCGGCTGAGAATTGCTACAGCTTTTATAGAGTACAGATCATGTGAATACCAGCTGGATGTAGATCACTCTGTAAAGTGATCCAGATGCTGTTCAAGACAGCATCTTTTCAGGATTTCACCATCCACTCTGAATCAGATAGAAATTCAGTAGCACTACACTAACAAACAAGTCATAGAAGGGTTTCGGTTGAAAAGGACCTTAAAAACCATCTTGTTCCAACCCCTCTGCCATGGTCAGGGACAGTTTCCACTAGATAAGGTTTCCTTGGACCCCATAAAGCCTAGCTACATGTCTCAGCAACAGGAAAATTACTGGAAGACCTAGGAGTAGGAATGTCAGCTTACAAACACCACTTATATAGCATTGTCTCATTGTTTTACCACCATGCAGAGCTTCAAGAGCATTGCAGAAGTAAAGCATTTTCCCAGACTGATATAGAAAATTCAGCTGTTAATACTTTCAGTTAAAACCCATAATTTACTGTAGCCTGAAAAGTGGATCTGAGTTTTCCAGGCATTTTTCTTACAGCAGCAAAGGGACTTGAATCATGACTGCTGAATAAGTGGTGGGAAGACATGTTCACTGGGATGGTGCCAGGGGATAGTTTCAGCCTGTCTCCGCTGACAACCATGGCATAGACTCTCCATGCACAAAATCTGGAAATCTGGGTACTCCCTTCCCTAGACCAAAGGGAAAAAAAAAAAAAAAAAAGAAAGAAAAAAAAAATTTAGAAAAATAGAAAAGCACCAAAAAAGCTTTTAAAATGTGTGACACAGCTCTTTTCACATTCTCTCTCTCTCTGCCTGGTACTACATCTCTCCTTGGCTTTTACAACAGAACTGCCTTCCAGTTTGAAAGATGGTGCCAAGGATAAAACTGCCAGTCCTATGACACACTACATGGTTTATGGACAGTCCAACTTACAGTCCTCCTCTTCCCACGACCCTCACCTGTGCTTGTGGAGCTCCTCTGAGGGTATTGGAAGTTTCAGGGGGCCCCATCACAGCTCTAAAATCTACTGTGGGTTTTGGGCTTTGGAAATACCCTGTGAAGGAAGGGAGCAGCAATCGGACTTCTTGTGAAGTGCCACTTCTCCATTTCACAGTAGCCATGTTTCAGAGTATTCCTTTGTAATTGTTACTTTTTTTAGTTAATTGTAATTGTTATTTTTCATTACTTGCTAATTTTTTGTTTAATTTCCAGTTAATTGTGGTGTGAGGGAGGTGAGGACCAGAGTTCCCTCAGAACTCTGTGAAGTGTTTTCCAGCAGTACCCAAACACAGGGGAGTTTTACTCATCCGTGACACCACCAGGCTTTTGTTTGCAAAGAAAAGGTTTGCCTGGCCCAGTCTGGACCCTGTAACTCCTAAATTTCAATATGACAAAAGAGCTTCAACTCAAATTCTCCATGCAGTGATCTCAAAACTTCTAAAGCATTTTCCAAATGACAGCAACTGTGCAACGCGCCATTAATCACTGCTGACAAGTTCTCCTGAGCAGCCCCTGATTGATCCTGATGTTGTCAAACTTTCTTTTTCTTTTGACATCTTTCTGATTGGCATCTCTGTTTAGTGCTTTTGTGACCTTTCTACTGTATTGATCCACACAAATCACAGGGAAGTGAGCAGTTTCATGAAGGGGGAAAGTTGATAAGAAGAGGTCAAATGGTTACTGGGACCTCCACACACCTCCATTTTAATGATTGATTAGTGGGAGAGCAGAACAAGTGCCAAGGACATCAAAATTAGGAAATGATAAGGTCTCTATAATGAGGTTCTTATAGTCTCTTTTTATGGCTCCTATTGAAGCCTCTTATCTCATAGGAATGATTAGCAATGTGAACAGACTCCTGTTGCACTCAGAAATAATTTATAGCAGCAAATTATTGAGAAATTTGGCTGTGGTTTTGGTTGTGCCAGTTCTGTGGAAGCAGATCTTGGCATCAGCAACTACCCTTTCTCCTCTTCACAGGGTCCCACTGTTAGGAAAAATGATTACTCCACAGTTTTGGGATTGGTACTGTGTGTAGCTGCACACCTTCTTGATGTCTTACAACGAGCCACAGCACAACTGAGAGGTGGGGAATTGTCTTCAGCACAAAACTTCCTCAGATCCAGGCAAGCACAAATACACAGTAAATCAGCAAAATCTTCAGACAGATTGATTATGTCCACCACAAACACAGGGCTTGGAATGTGGGAGTGCAGAACAGGGTGATCTAGGGAGAGGGCTAGATGCAGCTGAATGCACAAAATCCCCAAACAAAAGCAAATACTCCACAAAGCTGTCACAGCACAGATAATCTTGCTTTATTCTATTCCCCCTTTTTCCCTCATGCATCACTCCTAAAAACTTGCTTTTCATGGGGGATATGTTAAGCAGGGAGAACAGGCTATCTGAGAAAATAATTTGCAGACTGGGTATCTGAAGAGTCAATTTTTAATCATTCTTTCACTTCAAAGCACTGTGAATTTAATATGGGGAACATGTATATGAATGTGCATTTGAGTCTGTCTCTTTCCTGAAAAGCAAAGTATTTTATATTTTATGAGAAATGGCCATGGGACTCTCTAACATATTTAGTTTATCATAGAAACTAACATAGTTTCTATGACAAACCTGTTGCTAATCTCAAATACTTTGAATTCTGTTGTAGAGACATCAATGTTGGTTTATAATGAGAATAAATTTAGTTTAAGTGCAAGGACATACAGCACTTAGAAAAGAAATCAGAGTCTTTCAAAATGGGAAGGGTATGTTTTCTTTAATCCATCTTAGCCTTGTTTAGTGTCTAACACTGATCAATACCTTTCAGAGGGTGGTAATGGTCCATATTTAAATATCAAGCAACTTAGCTGTACTGTATTTTTTATTGAGATAGCTGGTTGTTAAATTCTCATTTTTTACCCTACTGCACAATTTCAATAAACCAAACCATTATCTCATGGGAAGCACTGAAAATTCTGAAAACAAAAATCAAGACTACTGAAAAGGAACATTTTGCTTATGTGATATCTTCCACCCTAATACTTCTTCCTGGCAGATGTAAATATTTATTTTAAAATTTTGTAACCAAAGTCCAATCAAAACATAATAAAATATACCTCAATAGGAATGTAAATGAAATCATCACAGATTGCAGAAATTGTTGCATTTACTCAGAAAATGTTTTCAGCAGGGAGTATGCTGACACTTTTTAGAGCATGTCTTGAAGTTTGTTTTTTGGGGAGCATATTTATGTCATTAATCCTCTTAGAAGGTTAAAGCTACAACTTGGAAATCTAATAGTGATGGCAGGAAAGCACATCCTGCCTTTCTTTTCCTACGATATCTTAAACTGGTATTGCTTTTCCTTCTCCTCTTGCACAGATATGAGACCTGCAGTTGTCACCCTCACATTGGGAGGTGCACATGAGGGAGCCACTACTTCAGCTAAGGTGTGAGGACACAGACTCACTCAATAACTCACTCAGTTACTGACTGTCCTGGTTTGTCTTTCAGTGTGCCCAGTGGAGTTTGGCAATAGGAGATGACATTTGCAACACAACCCAGTGCCCCGGGGCAGAACAAGTTGCAGAGTCAGAGGAGTGTGCTGGTTTGCTGAAGATTTGTGGCCTGAGTTTTAAAGAGTAGTAAAGAGCAATGTAATAATATGTGGCACTTGGAAGCCTGGAAGCAAAACTACCCTGATGTCTGTACTACCAATCCTCATTATGTTCTGCTGTTAAGTAAGGAAGTTAATAATCTTTATCATAGCTAAAAGAGTTTGGGGAGGTTTCTTCTTTCTTATTTTCATTAATTTAATCTTCTGATTTGCCACTTATTTTGGTAACAAACATATTTCTCTTACTTTAGATTTTGGGTAGCACCTTGCTGCCCAAGGAAAAATTAAGGAACTTTGGGGAATCATCAGGAGAAGTGACAGACATCTCCAGTGACCTGCAAGATTACAACACATCTCAATATCCCAGGTGCAATGCAGCATTGGGTTGTTTCTGGCTCTGGTTTTAAAAAAGGGATCCACTCATTCAAGTTTATGGGCTTCTCTGACATTTTATGCAATGACAGCTCTTAAACATTCTTCTGCTTAATTGCTCTGTGGAGTCTGTTTTGGCACTAATCATTTAAATGCACCACACAAGTCTCCTGTAATAGTATATTCTGCTTTTCTTTCGAAATTATGTGGTAACACCTATATTTTACAGCTGTTTATGCATGAAAAATGCACATGAACTTCAGTGTTTATATAGAGTTACCAACTTCTTTCCTTTTTTTTACCTCAAAGTATTTTTTTTTAAATGCAGCAGCTCAAATTGGTAATAAACATAGTACTTTGTGAGAAGCAGAACAAACAAAATTTTATTGCCTCTTCTCAAATTTTGTTGACCTGTGCTGGACACTCATAACATCACGTAATTTCAAAACATGTCTTTTGTTTTTCCTTTTGATGGGAATCACTTTAGATTCAAACCAAAGAGACTAATTTCTAGATATACAGTATTATCTGTATTGAAATAAGCAAGGCTTTGGGATACACTGGGCTGTGAGAACATACTGAGATGAAACCACACTAGTTCAGGAAGATTCCATTTTAGGATTTTGAGTTTTAGGAATGAATACAGCCTAGAAGTGAACAGGAGTAACCACTGAACCTGAAGAGGGCTCTGGAAAGCGCTGAAAGAAGATCTGTGTGCCTACAAACTTGCTAATTTTTTCTTGACTATATTAATTACTCCAACTAAAATCTTGTAGAGATGGGCCATATTTTCAGCAGGCTCTTCTCTCCTGGGCTCTGGGTTCTAGGCTTGACCTAGGACAGGCTCAGGGAGGATTAAACCATGGTTTTAGCACAGGTAGTGCAGCAGTCTCTGCAGTGGCACTGGAACTGGGCTAAGGAAAATTTGGAGGTTTCCTCCCTTGGATTTTTTTGCCTACACAACATTAGTGTGAAATGCTGAAACCCAACAGGGATTGCATCATGCCAGAGCTCTTCCTGTGTGCTGAGGATGAGGAGTACATTGTCTGAGGAGGTCCCAGAATGACTTTTTAATCCCTTTTATTACAGGGAAGAACCTTGAGAATTTTGGAAAGTCTGTCTTCCAGCTCTAATAGTGGAATCCGAAAGTCTTTAAGGCTGGGAAAGACCCCCAAGACCACCAAGTGCAACCTTTGACCAACCACCACCACGTCAACCAGACCAGGCACTGAGTGCTACATCCAGCTGCTTCTTAAGCACCTTCAGGGATGGGGACTCCACCACCTCCCCAGGCAGCCCATTTCAATCCTTAGCAACCATTTCTATCAGCATATTCCTCCTAATTTCCAATCCTAAGCTCCCCTGGCCCAGCCTGAGGCCGTTCCCTCTCCTCCTGTCCCTGTTCCCTGGGAGCACAGCCCGACCCCCCCGGCTGTCCCCTCCTGTCAGGAGCTGTGCAGAGCCACAAGGGCCCCCCTGAGCCTCCTTTTCTCCAGGCTCAGCCCCTTCCCAGCTCCCTCAGCCCCTCCCCATCAGACTTATTCTCTAAACCCGTCCACACCCCCAGGGATTTTAGATGAGCTTTTCTGGGCTGTTGTGAGTAGGTCAAAGAATAAGAAATTTTAAATTATTTTAAGTAAGGGAGATGCAGGGGAGATGGGGAATAGAATTTTTAAGCTGTAAATGGTGAAATGCTGGCCTCTGTTGTTTAAGAGATCTGTAAATCTTCATCACTACTTGTGTCAGTGGGGTATGAAGGGGAGAGAAGCTGCCAAGGCTGTACACCCTCTGCTGTCTTCTAAATGCTGAACTCTTTGGGGCTGAGGCTAATAGGATTCAGGATTTGCAGAACACTAACTTAAGCACTATCAATATTCTAAAAAAATATTTGAGATTCAAAAATATTTGAGAACTCAGAGGTTCTTTGATTTCCCCTCCCCTACATTCAGGATATCAGCTAAAGCCAGGCAAATGACATTAGGCTCCTCTGCATGCTTTCAGTGTGTTCTAAAAATTCAGAGGGTTCAGAAATCATCTCTTCTCTTACATTCTGTCTACATAAATCAGTCCCCTGTGCTATGTTTGGAGAAAAGAATCAGTCTTCAGACTAGCTCATTTTCCCCAAGCACAATTACAGAGTTTTGTTCATCTTCAAAACATCTGAGTTTGATTTTCCCTCATTAGCTGGGAAAGTTTTTTGAAATTATTTAAACTCAGTACAACAATATGACTCTTCCACTCCTCTCTGCCATCAAAACAGGAATGAAGATGTTAGTTTGGGGAGCAATCAGGCAATCTAAATTATTCAGATCTGAAAGTTTTAGGTTAGAACAGTTTTTCAAATTCATTTGTATTTGGATTACAATGGTCTCAACCCATGTCTGTCTAATGAAGCTCCTGCTGAAAATCTCAGCTGGAAATTCAGGGAATCAAGTCTATCCATCATCTCAAAGTCATGATTATTTCATAAGCAAGACTCGGTGTTCAGTCAAGTCTTTAACTCATCATTTGAGTTACCATAGTTTAACCATACAGGCATCTTTTAGGAGAGCTCATGCTGAACATTACTTGATGAAGATAAATCCCATTAGCAGAACAAACAGTACAGAAGTCTGTGTCCTGACATCACAATAAGGTATCCTTAAATATTCATAAAGGATACAGGTGCAGATCTCTCATCACATACTGGAGCACATCCAAAGCCTCTAGGAAGAATATTAATAGCTCCTTCTCCTGCGTTTCTGTTGGAGGAATAGCTCAATTAGTCTCAGTCTGCTGTCTTTCCCTTATCTATTATACATTTGAGCAGTTACACTTTGCTTCTGGAAGTGCACATGGAAATATATGCATTAACAAGGTGAGTGTGCACAGAAGAGCACATGGGCAACCTACACCAAGCTTCTTGATCTAAGGAAGACTCCTGCCCACCTCTCTGTGCATGTGCTCTCTTTGCTCTTCTGCCCTTTCCCCACGTTGCTTTGCATGCCAAGAGCTGACAAAGAACTTTGTGTGGTGTATGCTATGGGAGAAAGGAAAGGAAAACTCCATACAAAGAAGGATTAAAAGGGTTAAAATGGAATGGGAGACCTGAAATTGAGGAACAGGATGTTGGTGAAGAACCCAAGCAATGTGTGAGACTGCAGCTCCAGGGAAAAAAACAGAGGTGGGAAGGCAGAAATGGTTAAATCTAACTGGAGGCATAGAGAGAGGTCACTTCTTTTTGAACTGTGCCCTGAAAAAATGTATTTATTATACTATATCTCTGGATCTGTAAAACAATAAGTCACCTTCTTCTCTTTTGCCTTTTGATTTCTATTTCTACTGAGTCATGAAGGAGACTTGGATGATTAATGGTGTGGAATCATAATTTGTGGTATATGCACATTCCCAAAAACCTTCTAGAGTTCAGTGAACAGGTCAATTAATAACACCTATCACCCCTTAAAAGTGGGTTAATCATCTATGGGGGATAATACTCTACATCTTTCAAACTGTAACAACATTACTGAATGCTCTAAAAAGGTTCATTTTCTGTCATGCCATCCACCATAAACGTATCCCATGTGATGTATAACATGATTTGACTTTTGAAAATCTTATAGACTACCATTATCTCCTAGGATACATATTAAAAAAGAGACTAGAACACATGTAAAAATATCCAAAGAATGTCATTTAAGCTGGCCAGATATATTCAGTTAATAAATGATGGCTTAAGTTAAAAAATAATCATTATAGCTGTCAGTAAAGGTTTATTGAGTTCTGCATTAAAATAGTGTAGAATTTCCTAGGCAGAAAAATTACATCTTCCTTTCATCTTGGGGAAAAAAAAAAAAAAAGAAAAAAAAGAAAAGAAAAAAAAGAAAAGAACCAACAAAACTTCACAACTTTGTGGTTTGTAGAAATAACACTACAAAACTTTTCTCCAAAAAAAATTAGACTATTCAACAGAAAAAATTACCACCATCTGTTATCAGTATAGAGCATATAACACAAGAAAGGAATTCTGTTTCTAGGCAGAAGGAAGGGTACCATGTACTGCAATAAAAAAAAAAATCACTATACTCACTGGGATTGAATATTCTTAATATTCTAAATATTCTGTTTGAGGTAGCTCTGGTATGAGGCTAGGAGTGTGCCTTGAGTCATCTCTCATTCCTCTTCAGAAAATACATTGCTAGGAAGTAGAGCAGTCTGAAATGATACTGAGACTGCTTGCATAGGGGATTGAGCCTTATTTGTGTTCTATTCTAGCAATTTCTCAGTCAGAACACTGGACTGAGTATGTGAATTGATGATTTTTGACTCAGTGTGTCTTGGCTTTAAATTTGTGGTTCTCTTCAGAACAATGTTGAAGCAGCAATATCACTGTCAACTCCTTTTCCAAGGCTCATGAACTAGAGAGAGACCCAACTATCTTAATTACTAATCTAGAACTCTTGTAGGTAGACAAATCTTTAATCCCAGCAAGGGTACTTTCAATTCTAAAGTGTTTTATGAATTTAAAAACTCTGATGATCTCCTTGTAGCACTAATGTCTTAAATAAGTTTCTTTACTCCCCATCTGTTACTCTCAAAGGAGAATGCCTTACCTTTAGGCTTCTTCTGGGACAAGAATTTCTATTTTGTGGGGTGGAAACCCACCTCTGCTCAGAACAGTTAGCAGATGCCAAGGAAATCTATCTCCAAGAGCAGGCTGGATATGGGCAGAAGTGGGGACTGAGTAAGTCTGGGATTTCCCCTCTCTCACTTTGAGAGTCTCTAACTCACGAGCTGTTCGGTTCCCTTCTCCCCTACCTGCTTTGAAAGGGGAGACAGGTGTCTTGTTCAAATGTTTGAAGGAGAGATCAAAGACATCTCCCTGCAGAAGAACACTGTGAACTGCAGCTTCCCTGTGAGCAGAAGTATCTCCTTCAAATATAGAGGAGAACATCTGAGAGAGACTGAGATTTGTTACCTGCTCAATGTGTAGAAACACCATGGGGAAATTCTTGGCTACTCTTTGTTCATCTTCCTGGCTGACTTAAAATCTCCTTCTAAAGTGTCTTACCTCTCCTTCTTCCCTGTGCATTGAACACTGGGACCTTATTCTAAGATATAAATCTTGGTCTGCAGAAAATCAAATCAGACACTGTAATATTCAGGGGCAGGAGAAGGACAAGAGGCAATCAAAGGGCAATTTGATTTTCATTGTTCCCTTCTAATATTTTCTTATCTCCTGGTGCTATGATGAAGAGAAACATGTACTGTACTATATTAATAGCAGCCATACAAGTTCCCAAATTATTAAAGAGGTTTTACTTTAAAAGCACAGATGAAATACATTAATGGAATCCTGGAATGGTTTAGGTGGGAGGGGTGACCTCCAAGACTGTCTACTTCCAATCCCTTTCCACTAGACCAGGTTGCTCCAAGTCCTGCCCAGCCTGGATTTGAACACTTCTGGTGATGGGATTTTGGGTGGAGATGAGGAGAGGATCACAACTTTGCTGTTAATGATTACAGGAAAGCTCAGTCCCCTTGGACCTGTGCTATATCTACCAAATCCATGAAAGCATCTCAGGCAGAAAGTTTAAGTTATCTAAAATGGTTCTGGACAAAGGAGACAAATGAGTTGAGTTTCAGGGCATCTCCACTGACAGTAATAGCATCCATTTCCTAGGTCACATGTGGCAAATATGTTAGATATTATATTTGACACTAATATGAACATAAATGCAAACTCAGCTGACTTGACCAAGAAACAGGGAAAGCATATGGCCCAACAGGAGCTAAACTCCATTCACAAGTGATGTAAAGCTTTGGAAAGGAAGGTTCCTGCCTTGCCAGCACCATCTACCTGTAGCAAAAATGAGAGGTTCTTGAATTAATAACTCAATATTTCATTGGGTGATGTTATCAGACTAGTCATAAGAAGAAATATTTTTTATGCACTGGCACAGGTTACTTGGAGAGGTGGCAGATGATCCATCCCTTGAAACATTCAAGGTTGGTTTGGATAGGGCTCTGAGCAAACTGGTCTAGCTGAGGTTGTCCATTTCCATGGCAGGAATTTGGTGTAGATTGCCCTTAAAGGTCCCTTCCAACCCAAATAATTATATAATTTTAACATTTTATCTTAAGATCACAATAAGTAAGGTAGTTAAAATGTTAATATAGCAACAATAAGGCACGGTGGATGACATCATTAAAATTCAAGGAAGATTGTTTTGTAGCAACTCAAAATGCAACAATTAAATGGAAGAATTAATTTATTGTGTTAGGTTACTTATGTAAGTAATTACTTATTGTTGAAGAAATAATACCTAATTAAAAAACAATCTTACAGTGAAACAGACTTTGGTGTGCATATTCATGGGGATTATTATTCAAGAAAATATTTATTCTTTGAGTTCCCAAAATGGAAAACAGTAATTCACATATTTGAGGAATATTCTTCTGCCAGATAAGGGTCTAAAACCTTTTTGATAGAATATGAGTAAAAAGAAAAAACCAAAAAACAACAACAACAACAAAAACTATTATCTTTATGCTAGAGAGTGCAGTGGTTTCTATAATAATTGGACTACTACTTAGTGGGAATGGAAATGTTTTGCTGGTATGGAAATAAAAAATAAGCCATGTTGAGAAGCAGGGCATCTTCATCTGACAGAATCAACTTCCACTGAGCATTTTGGTGTGACCTTCAGTGTAACAATAGAGTGAATTGCACACCTGCACTACCTGGAAGCATTTTAAGTTCAGGTCAACATTAAGTGCAGAACAAACACTCACCCTGCAAGGGATCCTAAGAGGTAAACAGACTGGATCAAGTAGGCTGAATCCAAGCTGCTGAACAGCTTGCTTTGACATGCAGGGTCCTTCACTGTGAAAAGAAGATTCCTATTGAAATTGTTGACAGTTTTCAAGTGCCTCTAGTGCCTCTCTGCTCTGGGAGGGTACTTAACCTTTGCATTTCTGTGACATCTCAAGAAGAAAGGCTCTGAAACTGGAAGGAGAGATCAGAACAGACAATAAGCCACTTATGTCAGTAAAAGTGGCTGAGTAGAAGAGAAGGAAAAATTGTGCTCTTTGGGGGAAAACAGAACAAAACAAAAAGAACTTGAGCATATGGCTCCAAATCTGTGAGCATGCACATATTCTTATCTCTGCACTAGCACATGGTTTTATTAGCACCCAAGGATGCTGCTGGTACACAGCACCTTTGCAGATCTGGGTCTAGCTTGTGATGTTATGATATGGCTCAGGCCAGAGCACATAAGCCATCTGTATGAGCTTACAAAACATGTCTCTTTTTTGTTGTTTTTCTTTAAAGATATGTAAACTGGTCCATTTGTTTCTTGTAATATTCCATTTGTACCTTATAATGCTATGTTTATACCTTGTCTTTACTATTTGGTCCAGAATGGAAAACCAAACCTTTGTGATCTCAAATATCTATTAATCTTACTTTATGTTTATATGTATATTTTAAATCTTTCTCAAAGGAATAAACCCCCAGTGTTCTTTGGAAATGCACTTTTTCCTCTGTGACATGCAATTCTGATATTTTTCTGTTGGTAGTTTTCATAAGGGAAAAAATTAGGTCTTGCACTGTGAATAAGGTAACAAAAAAATGAGTATGTATGCACACACATACACACACACACATTCATGAATAGACATTCATTGGGCAATACCCAAAATTAGCTTTTGAACTCACAGGCAGTTTCTAGCTGCACCTGGTACGGGCTGGTTATAGATTTTGGTAACTCCTAGACAAAACAGAAATGGCACTTGAATTCTCCAGCATATAAGGAGACACGAGAGAGATCCACCAGTCTGTAGTCTGTTTGTGTGATGTGAAAAGAGACTGGAAAACTGGAGACTGCATGTTTGGGAAGAAGAGGTGGTGCCAAAAATTGCAATTAAACAGAAATACAGACATGTACAGCTAAAAAACAAAACAACAACAACAAAAAAAAAATGCTAGAGGAAGTATTCCTGAAAGGAAAAAAAAAAAAAAAAAAGTAAAAATGAGCTTCAGAAAGAAGGTGAAGAACCTGATGGAAGCACAGATCCAAGAAGCAAGGAAGTGGGCATGTGAGGTAATTGATTCATGTCGAACTCATATCTCTCTGGTTTTTCTAGAAAATCTGGTGTCCAGATTCTTTATGGGTTGTACTCATTTTGTCTCATCCATGGCAGGAGGGAAACCTGATGCTATCTGTGATTCCTTGGTGATCAGATAAACAGACACTACCAAATCAGTGCTTAAAAGCTGTAGAGTTCATGAAAATTGCACCACTGGGGAAGTAATGGGTAGGTAGGAAGAATTAAATCATCAAGAAATATTTGATCTGATAGATTAGTAGTTGTGGAGGTCAGGAAATGTGTGATGTGGATGAGCTGGGGAAAGGTCTGGAGCACAAGTCTGATGAGGAGTGGCTGAGGGAGCTGGGAAGGGGCTGAGCCTGGAGAAAAGGAGGCTCAGGGGGACCTTGTGGCTCTGCACAGCTCCTGACAGGAGGGGACAGCCGGGGGGGTCGGGCTGTGCTGCCAGGGAACAGGGACAGGAGGAGAGGGAATGGCCTCAGGTTGTGTCAGGGGAGGTTTGGATTGGATATTAAGGAAAATTTCTTCATGGAAAGAGTTGTTCAGCCCTGGCACAGCTGCCCAGGGCAGTGGTGGAGTCCCCATCCCTGGAGGAATTTACAAACTGTGTGGATGTGGCACTTGGGGACAGGGCTGGGCAGTGGTAGGTTAATGGTAGCACTTGATGGTCTTGGAGGGCTTTTCCAACCAAAATGATTCTATGACTAAAGGGAGTTTCAGGGCTTCCTTTTTTGCTATACTTCCATAACATGGTTTTGTAAATACCCAGTGAAGGGACAGAAGTATGGCAATGGCTCTGATTAGTTCCCCTCCACACTCCACAAAAAGATGCACATCATAAACTTACACAGCAGTTAAACACAACCTGAGCTCAGCTGATTTAAACCCCTGATGGATTTTACTAACCACAAACTGATTCTTTCTACAGTCAGTGATTGTGTAGGACAAACCAACCTTTAGAGGACTTGCAGCTTGCTAAAATAGTCACAAGCCTCATACATGTCCTCTGATAAAACTGAGAAAGTTTGTAGAAAAGGAGCAGTGGTAGTCTACATGTTAACAAGTTGGCAGCCAAGTGTAGGGTTGAAAATTAGGTTAGGTACATGACCAGCCCAGCCTCTTGACAGCCAGAAAAAAAAAAAAATCATACTTACATTTGGTGTTTTTATGTGACATCCACTTCATGATTCCAATGTTACACAGAATTATTTGTCTTTTCCTTTACTCCTCTGTTCCTCACTGTTCATGTGACACCATATTGATTAGATTTCCAGAGCATACCACTCCAGACATATTTATATGGCTGTTTCAAATGATTTACAGTAACTAATCTCACAACACAAATATAATTTTGGAAATATAATACCAGTCAATAGCATTAAATTTTCTGCTAATGGCCAGGGCTCCCTGTGCCATGGGAATAAGTTGCCTCTAACAACTTATCACCTGAAGGCTGTATCCTCCAGTTAATGTGAGATGGCATGGGACCAAATTTCAGTGCTCAGGGGAGCTCTCCAGTGTTATCTCTGCTGAAAGTCTACATGCCCTAATTACCCTGATAGAAAGCTGGATTAAGCACCCTGCAAAATGACAAACTGGTCTGAAGCTTGTCATGGTGCAGGGAACCCAGGTTCCTGCTTTCCTTTTTGCCAGGGAATTCCTCCTGACTGCAGAAGTATTATGGATCAACAAGTATTATTTATTTCTCTAAAACATAGGCCTTCCAAAAGGAGAGGAGGAGAAGAGTTTGTTTTAATCCAGTGTAAACATACATTTTCCAAAAAGCTTTGAAATTTTTTAAGAAGGCTAATATCTCTATTAGTATTATATGCTGTTCTAATTCTTGCATTACCTAGACACAGAACAGACACTAATGATTATAGATTTGCAAAAGACTTCTCAGAAGCAAAAGTATTATAGATTCAGGATTATCCAAGTTAATGGAGGGATTTCATACCAGAACCTGGAGTAGCATACATATCCAGTGCTTTTACTAAGAAGTGATTCTTCCTTAGGGGACATTGGCATAAAAAGGAGTAATTTCATAAGCTGATTGTTAAGTGTTAAGGTTTTATCTATGAAATCAACATGATGACAAGAAGTATATTATTTCTCCCTGAGTAGCAGCCAATTTGTAAATATCAAGGAAAATCCTTTTTTTTTTTTTTTTTTTTTTTTTTTTTTTTTTTTTTTTTTTTTTTTAAAACTCTGTTTTTTCTAT
>VZRH01002108.1:48070-90596 GCA_013397555.1 Urocynchramus pylzowi
AGTAATAACCAATTTTTAAATATTAAGGAAAATCCTTTTTTTTTTTTTTTTTTTTTTTCTGCATACAACTGTGATTTCAAGCTTGCAAAATTCACAAGAATGAAAGAAGTCTAAACAAACTAACTCTACAGTCTGTCAGAAGAACAAGGGATCAAAGCTTTGTTTTGTAGGCTGGTGATTACACTAATAGGGAAAAAAGTTCCAAACAACCCTTCAGTGCTAACAGAAAGGAGTGTCTTTATCTCCAGATCTATTTGTGGATCTATTTATGAACTCTCAGTAAATTCTTAAGGGGTTGTAGAGAAAGCATCTTTGTTTTCCATGTTGAGGAGACCCTCTGTCTTTTGTAGGGTGTTTTAGTTTTTACCTAAAAGGTTTTTTGCACAAAAGACAAACCCCTCAGACAGCAGTCTGAAGTGTTTGCAGAGTTTCAGTGGTTCAAGAGGCTTTGACTCCACAAATGCAGCACACAAATGCTACATACAGATCTGACAAAGTCCCAAGTTTCTTCAGAAAATTTCCATCAAGAGTAAGTCCATGAAAAGCAGTAATGTTCAGGGAAACACCTTCTTTCAAAAACATCTTCCTATTTTTATCATAAGCTTTCCCATCCTGAAGTGGTTAGCCCAGCTGATTGTTAATATTGATAACTAAAAGCCTGGCTTAAGGTTCCAAATTCATTTTTTGCTCTCACTGGGTTAAAAGACTGGATGCATTTAGTAACTATTCACTACATGAGGAAGTCTAAAATGTTACCTGAGCGTCTTAAACATATTTAAACAGTACTGCACTCCTTGAAAAGATTTAAAATTAGATAGTGTCAGATTCCCATAAAAATGTGAAAAATGAAGAAACTTTTGAGATTTGTAATGTGTTCAGAACAGTTAAATAAACCATGAAACTATTCAGGGTGTGAAATCCCTAATGTCTAATTTGAGATCAAACTTTAGATTGGAAGCCCCCAAAAGAAAAAAAAATCTTCTCTTTTTGATTTAAATTTTAAAAATCTATTTTAACAAATGCATGGTATAGCCAGAAAAAAAATATAATTTTTCAAAAGGAAACATGGAGGCAAAATGAATCTAAAATATTCAAAGATAAACGTTCTGAAATGTGAGTAAAATTCAAGCAATGTGAAATATCAAATAAAATATTGTAGCAAATATCTTAAAGTAGTGAATATTTTTTAGACATAGCTTCACTTCTTTGCAAAACATGCTCAGTTTAGGAAAAGACCAAAGAGAGTGTGCACACACAGAGGCACACACATGCATGTTGGGAAATAAAGATGTCAGGAGCAGTGCATGAAGGAGTTGAGAAGATCAGTTGAGCTTCCAGAAGATGTTACACCATGTCTGCTCTTCAAAACAGCTACACCCAGTGACCAGAACACTCCCATTAGTGGATATTGTATGACTTTTAGGAATTTGCACACAAATCATAATGATGTGACCAAGCTTACTTGATTTTGTACAGTTCATTCACAGATAAAAGGCCCGATGATATTGAAGAAGCATTATAAAAAAAAAATAAAAATAGCAACATATACAAAATGTGATTAATACATGAGCATCTGATATGATGAACACTCAGGTAGAACCAAACCATAATCAAGTAGATAAGACACACAGAGAGAAGTGTAAGTTAGAAACAATACTAAATTAAATACAGATGAAACAAGTCAGCAAGCCAAATTCCTATTAGGAGCACAATATTATGGAAAAAGCTGAGAAAGAAAAAAGGCAGAATAAATTTCTGACATTTTGATATCATCTTTAATACCATTTCAGTGAAAAACTCCTACA
Source organism: Urocynchramus pylzowi (assembly GCA_013397555.1). NCBI lineage: Eukaryota > Metazoa > Chordata > Aves > Passeriformes > Fringillidae > Urocynchramus > Urocynchramus pylzowi. The sequence goes on from VZRH01002108.1 coordinate 49,876, forward strand.
TACTTTTTGATATATAAAAAAGATTGGATGGATATTTTACATGCAAAGTTTCTGAGATTTTTTTGGTGTATTTCTCCATTTTTCTATATCCACAAATTTTATTCTCACACACATGGTAGTTATATATATTTCCACTATGACTTTGGGATATTAATTTGTGGTATTAGGGGAAAAAAATGAATGTGACTAAATACCCAAATATATTAATAAATATTGCTAAACAAAACAAAGCTTTTTTCACTACAAACGAAAATTTAGATTTAAATTCAATTAAATTACACTTCTAACTAAGCTACAAGAAAATTGTTAATTTTAGGGAATATTTGGAGAAAATTGTGAGTGAGGTGGGCTGGATTAATTATTTTTAAGAAAATTCAAAATTAAGAAAAGAGAAGAAATTCTCAAAATTTCTTTGAGCACTTTTTTTGAGGAAAAGATATATTGTGTGCTACTTATACAATTTTACTAATAGACATCTCATTTTATATATAGAAAGAGACTTTTCCTCTTTCCTCCTTTTCAGTCTTTTAAACTATAAGAGGAAATTCATAATCCTCTTAAAATATTTTCATATAAGGAATGGAAAGTAAAGTAGCAGGATGCTGTCCAGTCCAAGTGCTGTTTGCAAAAATCTCCAAATGAATCTTACAATTTCCAGTATGAAGACATCTCCATTTAGATAATTTAGTCAGTGCAGCACCCCCATTCCCTGCTCTCAGAAAAAAAAAAAAAAAAAAAAAAAGCTTCTCTTTTTCTAGAAGTATAACAGCTGATAAATATGAAGTTTTGTTTTCATATAGGTCATGACTGAAATTTCTTTCAGGGTTTGCTGTGCCNAAAGATGGGTTCATCCAGACCCTACTGAAATCTTTGGAATCCTTTTACTAATCTCAACATATTTGGCATCAAATATCTAAAGTTTCAACACAAATTCTTAGACCTATGAATACAGTTTCCATTTAAAAAGAAATTAAACATTAAAGGATAGTTCAGTTCAGGAAGGGAGGTAAATAGTTTTAATTGTTTTCCTAATGCAAAAGGACAGAGAATTGCTGAGACTGACTTTTGCCAAACACTGGACACAGTCAACTTTCATCCCACAGCACTAAGGACTTGCAGATGCAAGGTATTACCTAATTTTGACAGAGCACTTTTCATCAAGATATCTCAAAAGGGCTTTAAAAATGATATAGCATCATCCATTCCACTGCTAGAAATAGAGGCATGGGGAAGTGAAGTGACTCACAATGCACAGAAGCCCTGGAAGAAAGTCAAGATTTCCTTTTCATCCAGCCAGTGTCCAACCCTGTAGGCTGTACTGCTTCCCCCAGAAAACGTGTGCCATTTCTTTAGAAATCAGAAGGAGAAAATGATGGGGAGCAAATATAAGGAGAGAATAAAATAAATAAATAAACAGGGCAGATGCTGTAGCTGTTTGCAAGGCAGCTGCTAAAAGGCCAAATGTAAAGAGCCTGTTCTGTGAGACAGACTGGAAAAACCCAACACTGCAGCAAAGTGCAAGCTCCCCTCTGGACAGCAAATCTTTCCTGGGGATTGTGAGTGTCCACTAGGTATGTTCAGTCTGTATCTGAGTGTTACACTAAAGGTTCCACTTTAAAGGGTCTTGATCTGACAGTTTAATGTCACTGTAAGCCTCAGGCTTAGCCAGAGGAGAATTGAGGCACATCTAAGAATTCAAAGGTTTAATTAACATCCCTTATTTAAGAGTGTCCCCATCAGCCAGATACGAGGTTGTAGCTGGAATTCAGCTTGGATATGTTTTTGTGCCTTTATTTGTCTTTCCTAAATAGGAAATGTGTAGATACTCACCTTATCATCAGAAACAGAGATGGGCTGATACTGATCCTGAGGAACTCAACCTAAAGGCTCCTGGCTCTCCATAGCCTCAGCTTCAAGCTGCATGCAGAACTGTGCCTACAAGTGATCTAATTGTGCATGCAAACACCTCAGCTCCATCTGACTGTGTGCCTGTGTAATTCCTGCAGTAAAGAAGAACATATTATAACCAAGCATTTTGATACGCACAACTCTAAAAGTCTGAAGCTCATCAAGAAACAATTTCTTCTCTGAGGACCATAAAACCATGGAACAGCAGAAGCAGCAGCTGCATGATCATCCAGAGGGGGCCAGAGCCACCTGCTCTGAAAGGCCAGAGACCTTGCAATTAAGGCAAAGTCTGCTCAGAAGGGCAGAAAAGTTTCTTCTTGAGTCACAGTAGCTAAAAGTTGGTACACACCAAGGAGCACAAGAGCTTTGACCCTTCCAGAACTCTATTTATTCTATCTAACTATGTGCCAGACCCTTTGTAATCCTCTAAAAGTCTTGGCTTTAACAACAAACTAGGGAATTATTGCCACCAATTTCATAGCATGATATGGAAATACACTTTCTTTAGCATATTTTAGATTCTAAGTCCACCTATGGTAGATATTCCCTTAACCTCATATTAAAAAGGAAAGTCAGAGTGGACAGGCGGGCAAAGACCCTAATTATCTCCATTTACATTTTTGCAGAATGTTCAGAAAAAATACAGCTAATTCAGGTCTCTACATTTTATTTATCACTTCATCCCCCTGATTCAGGCCTGAAGGATATCTGTTCAACTTACAAAAGAATTGCACAGAGATATATAGGTTGCAGAGACCCAGTTTCAGCTCAATTTCCTTCAGATTGCTTCAATAAACATTGCAAAGATTAAATTCTTTTAATAATTTCTCAGATTGATTTCTACTGAAGTTCAGTGACAAGGACTACTCTGTATTCTTCATCTTTATAAATGGGCAAATAATAATAAAATAACAAACAATAAAATGCTTCTTTGTCACAGTTGTTTCATTGTTTATCACATCTGTTTTTTTCACCCAGCACAGAGTAGGTATCAATAATTCAGGTCTGAGTGAAAACACTTCTGTAAAAGTTTATGCAGCTCATACCATTAGCAATAGATCACATTTTAAGCATCATTTGAGTCTCTTCCTATTTCATGATCTGGCTGTTATCTTCATTTCAATAAAAAAGATTTATTTTTTCAAAAGCCACACAGCTTAGGCAGCTCAAATGACACAACTCGTGAAGGAGAGCATAATTCAAGCACAAATACCTAGCCAGGCTTTGCAAACACATCTTGTGTATAAACCAAAAGGCAAAATGAACACTTTCAAACAAGTTACAGCATTTTAGGAGATAAATTCCCATTTTGTGGAATTGGACACTTGATGATGTGCAAGGCTCAGGTTCCCTCCCTGGACACCTGGAGAAATGTTTGAACCTGGTATTTGACCAGGGTATCTACTGTACACAGATTTAATGAAGGACAGGTTCAATATACAGATTTTAAGCTAATGGGATCTGCATCGTGAAGCCTGATTCTTAACACACAGAGCATTTATATCATGGCCAAGAATCACCTACAGAGTTCATGGTAGAATTAGACCTAGAATTAGGTCCTTCAATAAGCTGTCTGCACATAGGTAAAGAGAAGCAGACTCGATGCCAATACTGGGCCAGGAGGGAGTCACAGATGCCAGTTTTGGGCTGGCAGGTGACTCTGTCCCTCTGCTCTGGTTCAGAGCTCACTTTTCAAGGGTGGCCATTTATGTGTCTTGAAAAGACCTGAGTGAAGATAGGGCTTTTCTTTGTTCAAGGCCAGGTTGGAGAGGGCTTGTAGCAAGCTGGTCTAGTGGGAGGTGTCCCACCTCAGTGTTCTTCAAGGCCTTTTTCAGCTCATACCATTCCGTGATTCTGTGATTTTAAAGCAGGAGTCCTAGAGAAAGTAAAGCAAACTGCTCTCATGGATATTGATGTCAAAGATCACCAAGGCAGGAGCAGATCACAATTTTGCCTCTGTGGCCTGCAGAGAGGCAGGCTGTCAGCCCTTTACCTCAAGAGAATGAACTAAAAGGCTTGGGGTGCTGTCTAAGGGGGCAGGGAGCAGTCACTGATGTCTTGCTGAAGCTGCAAGGAAGGACGTGAAGGACCATAAAGATTCTGTGAGGGCTGGAACACCTCTGCTATGGAGACAGGCAGAGAGTTAGCAAGGTTCAGCCTGTAGGAGAGAATGCTCTGAGGAGACCTTGTTGTGCCCACCCTCCTCTAAAGGGGGCTTATTAGAAGGAGGGAGAGGCTCTTTTTATATGGGCAGACCGTGGTGGAAGAAGGGACAACACTTTTAAACTGACAGAGGGCAGGTTTAGATGAGATGCTATGAAGAAATTCATTACTCAGAGGGTGGTGAGGCCCTAGCACAGGCTGCCCAGGGAATTTGTGGATGCCCCATGCCTGGAAGTGTCCAAGGACAGGTTGGATGGGCTATAAGCAATCTGGTCTAGTGAGTGGCATTCTTGCCCATGGCAGGAGAGTTGGAGCAAAATGATCTTTTGGGTCCCTTCCAACCCAAACCATGCTGTAATTCTATTGTTTATGACTCTATGACTCTATGATTCTGTGGTTCTATGGTTCCATGACTCTCTGATTCCATTATACTAGAAACTGAAGATGTAGAGGGAGAGGAGGAACTCAAACATGAGTGAGTACATGCACAAATTTTCTCTAATTCCCATCTTACACATCCACCTGATTTTCTAATGTTCTCTTGGAAAGGAGAATGTATGGAAAAGAAAAAACAGCACCAAAAAGGAGCCCAGTGTTCAGAGGGAGATAAATTTGTGCCTGAAACTGAAAGTAGAATGGGTGCATCCATTAGAAACTGCATCTTGCCAGAGGATCAGACAGTGCTATTGCTACCTCTCCATTAGGAAATGTTGGGGGCTATCATCTATGCAAACATGCAGACACCTTACATAATACCAATTTTTGAAGAGCTGTGGGAAACAAATAAAGTATATTTAGAACAAATTTGTGATGACCTTATTTCAAATTCATCAGCTTCAGAGGTTTTTACTTTTTTTTTTTTTTTAACAGCTCTTTTTCAGATTTGTTGAAGCTTTTGCAGAATTGCTGATAGTACTCCTGATCTCAGTTGAAATCTAAAAAAAAAATTGCTAGCACTAATACTCTGCAGAGGCCCTATTTTCTCCTGCAGATGATAGCTCATATGCAATATCTTGATAACTGTAAAAGTGATACATTGCCTTGGGGAACAAAATGGTCTATATTGATAGTAGAGATTTGGACATAAGAAATTTGAACATACATTTTGTTTTTATTTTTGTAGTGTATATGTGCTGTAATGATGATCAAAATTCCACAGTGTCCATGGCACTTTACAGCTGCCACATAAAAAATGTGTATAACTCCAAATATCTCAGAGATCATATTTTCAAAAAACTTTATTTTTAAAAGAGATGTCAAAACAAATATTATCAGCTTGCAAAATGGAAAATTGAGGCACAGTGAGGGTTAGTTCTTCATCCACAAGCTCAAAGAAACCAAGACTGTTTGACAGAGATGGGAACAGGATCATTTTCCCAGGTCTAAACCTAATACATTCGAGACCATCCTCCTTTGTTTTCCCTATGTCTTCATTTCTAAGCTTATTATTAAAAATAAATGTGTGGCTTTGGGTCTGTTTTCCATATTATTTGACATAAGCAGTACTTCAGTAAATTTTGTCTAAGACCACCTACAGTGTGGAGGTTTGTGTTTGCCATTCCTCTCAATCAAGTTGCTGGTGTGCTTCAGGAGAATGCAAAGCTGCTCAGACCTTAATTGGTGCACTTGTCTTTAAAGGAATTTCTGCCTTTTGTTTTATCTTTGTTTTGTTTCTAATGTTTTGAGTGTTTTCTGTCTGGCTTGCTGCCTTCTGGATTGTTCTTTGCTTCCCGTGGAAACTTCATGTAGTTTGTTTGGGTTCCTTTCTTTTCCCTCTTGTAATAAAAGGGTGTTTGAGTAGCCCAGCAGGGCTTTTCCAGGCCTCAATTTTATGTCACATATGAAATTAAACTGCAGCACACCAAAATAATTAAACATTAGCCAGTCACTGCTTCATTTCTAAGTAGTAATAAGCCCAGGTACACACATTTTTAGACCATGGCTTCCTGACAGCCATTAGGAGACGTTGCATATGAGGAAAAGGTGACATTGCAATCCCTCCTGTCTAAATATTCATTATGAAATGAATCTACCACTTCCCCTGTGCACAAAGGACTGATAAGAAGACAGTTTAGATATATCAAAGGGGAATAAGCTGAAAAGCCCATAATCTGTGGCTGAGATTGCCCAGTGCTTTATACAAATCAAGAAGGAAATAGTCAAGTCCTTATGCCAAAGGCAAACAGGAAATAAGTACAAATTCGCTTTAGCCTATATTAGAAAAAATATTTCTTAAAAACCTCGTGAATCTTCTGCTTCATCATAGATATATAAATATGAAGAAAGTGGCAAAGTTAATTTTAGCTATTCTGGCAAGACTGGCAGAGATTTCCCTGGCACACTGGGGCCAAAATACCTGATTCTTGGTGCAACATGTGTTGAAGACATGTGTGGATGCCTCATGAAGAAAATGCCCTTTATTTTTGGAAAGAATGTGCCATATCTCTGAGTTTAAAAGAATTAATATTAGAGCAGAGTTTTTACACATACATTTTAGACAAAATTATTTTCCGTGGCTTAAAGCAGATAAGATAATAGCCTGTCTCTAAGGCACCCATACAATTTTAATCTGCAAGAGGAAGATAAACAGACTTAAATATGCAATATTTTCCCTAACTTGACACTCAGGACTTGATTTAAATTTCAAGCCACAGTTCCTGTTCTGGCTCATGGTCGAGGAACAGCCTGTGCTCCACATCCATAACTATGGCATAAATTCCATTTCAGTGTGATGCCATTTTATTAGGCCATGAAAGCTGTGGTGACTGTTTCAGTCATGTGGAAATGTCAAAGATTACTATAGTAGCTATTCAAAGAAAAATAGTAGCTAGCATTTGCAAACTGTGGTACATTCCTGGGTGGTTAAAGTGAGATTTCAGAATTTTTTAAGAGAGTGCAAAAAAGGGGAAAAAATAGAAGTCCATCTTTCTGCTGGATTTTTGATTTGAGGAAAGTATTTTTATTCTTCTGTGAAGTACTGGTGTGGAGAATTGCCACATACAAGCCCTTTCAAACATCCAAACTTTCAAGAGAGCTTCCTGTGGAAGCAAAAGTCACTCCAGACATAGTCCTACATGCAGCTTCTTTCCTTCCCTGTGGAAAATAAAATATAGTGGCTTGGTGGAGTTCAAAGGGTTTGAAGAATTTCCCTTGAAGACACTTCTTTATGAAAAGTTTCCTTTATCCATTTAAAGAGTTTTCATGACAGCAGAGCCACCTCCAATCCCTGCACTTCTGGGATTACAACACTTAGAAAGGAAATATACTGAGGAAAGATTGACTTATACATCATCTCTGTGTGATTTGAGTCTCATGACAAAATAATTCCTTTGCAGCTGTAATGGATTTTGCCTTTTCAGTGCTTTGCCTCAAAACTCTTGCCTGCATACAAAACTTTGCAAAATAGAGTATGTACTTCTCCAGGACTTTCAGAATACTGAGAAGCCCCTGTCTCATCTCAGAAAGTATATGCAGGCAATTCAAACATCATTTCCCCAAGTGTGTGGCACAGCAGAATTTCTCTAGCTGCAGAGTGAGGAACCACAATGCCATGTTACAATGCCTCCACTTTGAGGAGGTCAGTCAAAACAGAAAGAGAAAGAGAAAAGGAAAAAGAGAAAGCTAAAAAAAGATAAAGAAAAAGGAAAAGAAAGAAAAAGGAAAAGAAAAAGGAAAAGGAAAGAAAAAGGAAAAGAAAAAGGGAAAAAAAGAAAAAGAAAAAGAAAAAGAAAAAGAAAAAGAAAAAGAAAAAGAAAAAGAAAAAGAAAAAAGCATTTTGCATGGTTGCTTTAATTGAAACTGAGATTTTCCACTGTTTCCAGAGCACCCTCTCCTCAGGACAAGTAACATTTCCCAGACTCTTGGATGCCATGGCAAGCAGAAGTGTGTAGCTAACCCCTGCCACCACAGCCAAGAGAAACAAATGTCTCAGACTACTTTTCACCAAGGTCTACAAACAAGCCATGTTCATCTGTATCTGAAAGGTTTACCCTGTGGACAAAACATTTCCCTGAGCTCATTTGCTTCTCTGGGTTATTCTTAGAAACCAAAGACGAATCCTTATTCTTCCTCTTCTCTCTTCACTCACAAGCCAGCTCTCAGAGATTCCAGAGTTTCTGCTCCATGCCCAGAACCAATGCCCCCTTTCTGCTGAGATGTAGTTTTTATGCTGAGAGAAACTCAGATCACTTTTTTCCTGACAGCTTTCTGTCAAACATAGTTATTTTATCAAATAAGAATAAAAATATTTCACCCTGTCTCCATGGAAAAAGAGTTTTCTATGAGGAAAGCAGTAACCTAGAGAAAGAACTTTTAAAATTCATTATAATTCACTTTTTCACTTGAATTTTTTTACTGTCTTGTTTTATGGTTTGCTTTGACATAATTTCTTGGTAGATAAACAGCAGCTCCAGTGCTGCAGTGCTGCTCATGAGGTCACTATGTGGCATACTGATAGCAGTAGTGTGCAAAATGATGTACACACCATGCTAACATGCTTGTTGTTGACTGAAAAATCTCATTTTTCAAGATCAAAAAAAATCCTGTTTATGTAGGAATTTATCAGCAACACTCTGAAAAAGAAAAAGAATACATAGCTTGTGTACTAATTAGAGAAATGGCTGGTTTTTATGTTCAAGGAAAATGAAAGTACAGCTGACTGATGGGGAGGCACAGCAGAGGACTTGGCAGATCCTGGCTGAGCATCTTTGGTGGACCTCCAAACCCTCCACTATACAATGATTCCTGCCACAGCTCAAGGGAAGGATTTGGACCTGATTGATTAAACAGGCTTTTCATATTTTTGTAATTTTTAATGCTTTTCAATTTTGATATTCCCATAATAAAATACAATGAGTACTCTTGAAGCAGGTGCTGGCCACTGGAGACTCCCTGAACTGAGACCTCTTTAAGTCACCTGGCACCCAGGGAGTTTTGTGATTTCCTTTGTGTTGTGAGGGGCAGGAGATCCAGAGTTTGCCCGCTGTAGCCACGTGTTTGACAAACTTGGGTGTAAAGTGGTGGAAGTATGTCTGGGTCTGTTGTGGGAGCTGGAGTGAAAATGCCATTCTCATCTGCAATGTGCATAGAGACCACATTGACTTGAAAGTGCTTCTGGATCCTATTGTTTGGTGGTATAGGGGAACAGAAGGTCCAACACCTGAATTCCCTTTAAAAAAAACCCTCTGAGTGATCCCCCTGTGGTCAGCAGGGGTTGTAATCATTGGTAGGACAAGGAGTTAATCAGCTGTAGAAGATCTAAGCCAGCTGAGAGAGGAATATTTGAATTGTTGTTTTATTTAAATGTCACCTAAATTCCTTGCAGGCTGACTACTTATTTTCATGGCTCATCTTGCATAAACTTGAACATTTTGAGTCCAAACAAGAAGCAACTCAAAGCATTAGTAGAAGTTAAAATTCTGCAATAGCCTTGCACAACAATAAAAGCAAGACATCCTCTTCACATCCAACCCAAAGTTATGGGTTTTCAGAGTCTTTCAGGACTTCTATTTTTGGAAAAGTAGGAAAATAACAACAATGTCTCTTTGTGGCCTTTTCTTTCTTCTATTTCCTTTAATGCCAGATACTGCTTTATAATTCAGGATTTAGAGCCTCCTCTTCCAGTTTGTCAGGCCTGGAAGGACCATGTGAGGATGAACAGCCTGAATGGAATCTCAAGGAGCAGACATATTGTGGAGTCATCACAAACTACCAAATAGCTATTTGTATATATTTCTCTACAGACTATGCAGCCTCTTTCCACAAAGCAAGTCTGCTGACCTCTTTACCCCTTGAAAAAAGGGGTAAAGAGGTGAAAAAACAGTGCTGAAAATGCCATTGCCAAAAGGATAGGCTGCAAATACCCTTTGGAAAACTCAATTAATCTACTCAGAAGTGATTTATCTTTTAAATTAAGGACTGTCAAATGAGTTAGATATTGTGGCTGACTCTCTGCCATCTCAGTTGTTTGTGCCAGATATAAGTGACAAGATGGTGTGTTCTGTGAATAAGGGGAGGATGCAGTGGGTCTTTCAAGAGAAGAAGTTTATGTGGGCTGAGTGTATCCTGAGAGGTTCTCATTGGGGATATAGTTTCACCCAATATTTTACACAGTGGTCCCTCTGTGCTGTCTGCTCCTGCAGATGTACTAAGGTCCCTACCTCTTTCTTCTCTGCTGTGGTTTTTCAGGAATTTGAGGGAACAAATCCCCAGACTGTCTAAAATAAGCAAATGTGTCTCGTGGATCGCAAAAATGCTGAATCAATTACTGAATCTGTCTGGGAATCTTAAAACGACTCTTTTAAAATATAATGTCTGATCTATTCAGGAAGAAGTAAGAGAAAGGAAATCTTTACTTGTAGTTATCCCAGTGAGAAAATGCCTTCCCACAGTCTGCTCCCATCCCTGCCTCCCTCACGTTCCCTCTTTCCCTGGGATAGCCACACGTGGTCGGAGCTAACGACTTGAGCTGCCGTGAGCTGTGGCAGTAGCTGCCACCCACACACCTCATTAGGCCTTTAACACATTTTCCTTTACCTTTGCCCAGAACTACGAAGTGGCACAACTGTGAAGTTGCCCTTTCACATCATAATTGGAAGCAGACAGTTGTTTTTTATGCTCTGTAACTCAGTAATTATATGGTCTGTCACTGGACACTGGTCAGTCTGGTCGTTTCAGATTTTGGCTCTGTCCAGTAGTAGTTAATTATGAAGGAGCCCTCAACAGCCCATATTCTTCATCTGTCCACAGCATTACTTTATTTCTAAAGTCTTATTTTTTTTTTTTCTTTACCTTTTTTAGATGTGAATGGAGACACTATGACTTCTTCAGTGGAAACAGTGATATTGCATCTTGTCATGAGCTCAGAAGACCTGGTTCTATATTTTGCCTCAGGTCTATGCCACTGAAATTCTGCCACTGCCCATTTGGCATTATCCTGAATTTGCCTGTGTGTCCAAGCTAACCCAACATGCTGCTGTTTACATGACAGTTTTGGGGAATATGTTCATAAGATTTAGTGAGAGTTAGCAACTTGATTCCATTGAATTGTACCAACATTTGGGTGTTGAATTGTCCTTTAAGTGTCCTGCATTTTCCTAATTGTTTATCAACTGCAGTCATTTTAGGTTGTGTTTTTATTTCACAGAGGTAATTCACTTTACATATTTTTCCCAAAGAATGGTCTCATGGGTTAAGCAAAGATTTTGCAGTCAAATTTCCTTCTTTTTCATGCCATCTTAATTTTCTCCAAGAAGTGGGGTACATCATTAGCCAATTCCTCAGAAAAAAAATGACACTTTCTTAGTTTACAGATGAGATGAGGTACAGCTGGTAGCTATTTTGTATGATGAATACAAAGTAAATTACATACATAAAAAAAGAACAGAAAGAGTTAAAGTTAAGGAGTTAGACACTTTAGGAGTTAAACCAGTATAACTGAAGATGACTGTGACAAGTATTTAATAAATATTGGACTCTGGAATATGTGAGTTAAACAATAAGAAAAAGTTGAAAGGTTTAAAATCTGTGAAACTCCCACAAGGGCAAGTAGTGTGATAATGCTAATATTTGTTTTTGGGGCTGGTGTTATAGCTGTGGTGATTGTCAGGTACAGTTAGTGCATAAGTAGCAGTAATAAGAGTAGTAAGAACATATACTCATAACTCTATTTTTGAACAATAATGTAGTTTCTTTTTAAAAACCCAGGCACGTTTTTTGTATTTTCCAGATGAAGTGAAAACACAGAAGGATCAAGGCATAAGGGCTAATATACCAGCATGGAGTGTAGGAGAGTACAGCTCCTGTATGTAGCTGCCTAGCATCCTACCTCGATAAAATGTTGAGCTAGATTAATTCAGTGAACTTCTGTTCCTGCAGATGGAAAAAAACAGCTTAAGGGTGGCTTAAAATCAGTTATTACAGTGATGAAACCTAAGCCTTCCTTGTAAATCTAAACCTAGTTTTCTTTATATTACACTTCCCTGCACCTAGTGTAGAGCAAATATTGTTGAAGTTTCTCCAATGTGTTTTGAAGGCAAAGATACAAGTGTTGACTAAAATAAACTTTGTTCTCTGAGTACAAAAATACTCAAATGATTTCAACTCTACTCAGAAAAAGCAGAACATATGTTCTGGCAAACAAATACAGAGTCACAGGTATCCTTTTCCATTGTCCATTTCTTCTCCTAATCTGGCCATGACACTGTTACAGGGGCTCTGATGGATGCTCAACTACGATGGTGTTGGGTTCTTTTCATGCTCTTTGATTCAAGGAATTCTTTGTTTCAGAGCTTAATATCCAATAGTTCCACTTTACTTGCCAAGCTTAAGAGATCCACACACTCTTCTGTTCTTTCTGTCACTTCCTTTAGGTTCTGGTTTAAAAACTTTCCTGAAATAATGGGAAAGTGTAAGATTTTCTTAAATCTTCTTATAATTGTATAGATGCAAATGAAAAAATCTTGGCTTGTTTTCAGCAAGGCAGAGCAATGGATACTTGCAGGACCATGGGGGTTGGGAATTTGGGGTTGGGCTATTATGCTGCTCAAGTATAATTGAACTAGGTGGAGATTCTTCAACTGTAAAAATCTATGAAAGTACTAAAAATCCCCTTCTACTTCCAATGCTTTTACTTCATACCAATTAAACAGAACTCTGATGCTTGAAAATTGTGGCAAGAACCCCTACAAAGCCTCAAGAAGGAACAAAGGATATGGGAGGGCAGGTACTTGAGGTGTCACAGATCATACCCATGCACATGACCAGAATGTTAAGCTGCAGTTTCAGCTTCTTTGTTAATTGGGGCTGGCAAAACACAGCCCCAGTGCAATTAACTTTTCTGCAGTGGAAGAGGAAATATTTAAGCCTTGTAAGTGCCATGCCATGCAACTCCTAAAGGTATTCAGTTATTGCAAGAAAATTGTGTAGCTAACAATGCCGAGTGAGATACAGAGGTCTGGAAGTGACAACAGGGAAATCAAGTACTGATACATTGAGCTGTACAGGTCACTGCAAAATGCAGTTTACAGAGCATGAATATCTACTGGATTCAGTGAGATTTAGTGGTCTTCATGCACTTTTCAATGGATTTTGAAGAAAAACCTGAATGAAGGAAAGGGAGGAATTTGGATATATATGTACATATATATATAATTATTCAGAACCCTTTCTAATGCAAAAGGAGGATATCTTTGATACAACTGAAAGGTAAGAAAACTGGAAGAATGACTAAGATTATTTTGTTATTAACTAACTTGTAAAGCTAACAATTACAACAGGCTGTCTAGCAAAATGTCTTCTAGACATGCTGATAGATAAATAAAGATAAACAGACAGTAAACTGAGGCTATGAAAGGAATGCCAAGGAGAATAAAGTCACTGACAGAATACATTAGTTACTTGTAACTGTCTTGTGTGGACTTTCTTAATTATCTTATCCTAGACAGTGTCAGAGATTACTTAATGTAGAGGAAAACATCACAGTTCAGTTGGGTACAGATGCAATTATTTAAAAATGTTTCATTTGAACAGACTCTGTAAAGAAAAGTGGAAATCTGAAGAGCTGGGATTACAATGCCTCCAATAATGCAGATGTTTAACTTTCCCCCTCTGGAAGCAGAGGTGTGTCTGTGGTTCTGCTGTGATCCTAAAGTTCTAGGATGACCTGCTGTGAGTGACTGCATACATGAAAACTGACTATGGCAACTGCACCCAGATGTTAAGACAAATCAGGTAGGCTGCTTCTTCCTCATATGTCTGCTTAATAACATTGTTAGTAGAAATTAAGATTTCAGGGGATTCACTTTGAAGTTGTACCCTTTATTGTTATAATTATGGATATTACCATAGAGCTTATCAGTTTTGGTGACAATAGAATAGAATAGAATAGAATAGAATAGAATAGAATAGAATAGAATAGAATAGAATAGAATAGAGTAGAGTAGTTGCCACAGCTGTGACACAAAATAACACAACTCACACACGATGTTCTAGTATCCAAACAGGAACAAGAAAAGAGTCCTTTATTTTTCAGACTTCAACATTTATAGAATTCTAAAAGTGACAGTGGATTGGAGGATGGCATTGCCACCTTTCCAACCACACTGGGCAGACTAACAGTCCATCAAATTTCTCCTCCTACAGAGAAGAATGCAAAACAATCATTATTCACATGAAAGCGTGTGAGAAACTCCATTACAAGAATGTAAACATTAGAAGGCTTAGAAAATCTCAAAAGACCAGGGCGACAAATAGTCCCTTTCTGAACTGAAGGGGACTCACAAGGATCCCTCAAAGTCTGGATGGGACAACACCAAGAATCCTGCATCATGTCCCTGACACCATTGTCCAAACACTCTTTGAATTCTGTCAGGCTTGGTGCTGTGACCCTCTACCTGGGGAATCCTGGTTTAGTGCCCAACCACTCTCTGGGTAAAAATTTTTTTTCCTAATATTCAATCCAAACAACCTTTGACACAACTTCATCTTCATGTGTGTCTAACCCCAAAAAGGTATGAAAAGTAACTTAATACCTACACAAAATAAACTTCTCTGCAGGATCTTCCCTGTATAAGATGTCCTAGACAGACTGGACCCTCAATGGGGACACCTGGCTGACTCCAGACCCCACGAGGCAGGTAATTTTTGAAGTGAGAATTTTTTACTGTTACACCCAAATTCTGGGAATGGTATGGTGCAAGTTGTGCACCATAAATGTTCATAAGCATATACTTACTTCACTGATTGGAATTATGTAACAGCTTGCAATATATTATATGTCCTATAAGTTGAAGGGGAGCCCTTCTTGCTGTCTAAAATTACCAGAAGAAAGGTTGTATGGAGGTGGATATCAGTCCTTCCCTGAGGTAAAAAGTGACATAATGAGATAAAATAGTGACAGAATGAGAAAAAATAGTCTCAAGTTGCACCAGGGGAGGTTTGGGTTAGATATTAGGGAAAGTTCTTTCACAGAAAGGGTTGTGCAACACTGGCACAGGATGGCCAGGGAAGTTTTGGAGTCACCATCTGGGTAAGTGTTCAAAAAAATCTGTGGACACTGCACTTCAGGACAGAGTTTCATGGTGACCATGGTGATGGATTGGTGGTTGGATATGGTGTTTTTAGATGTCATCTTCAACCTTAAGGGTTCTATGATCCTACAATTTTATATATTTGTGTGTGTATATATATGTATACACATAGGTGGTTTCATTGATAGTCATTTTGTAGTAATTTGTAATAAAGGAATTCTGAATACATCCAGGCTCTGTGACCTGTGTATCTGCTGCAGAATCTTCATACACCTGTGGATGGGTAACCCTCAAAGGTCATGACCATGACTGCTCTAGGTGTTACCAGCAAGGTTTACATACAGTGCCCCTGTCACATGACACATTTTCACCTGTAGATCTCAGATCAATTTGCTGATGAGGCCATTATTACAATTCACATGTTTCAGACAGGGAAAAACTGTAACACGAAAATGGTAACGAAATGACCTGTCCTGTCTGACTCTGTCACAGAGGTGACAGCAGAGATCAGGTCTTGGGAGTCTTAGGAAGAGCCATGGTGACCACCTGCTCTCTAATTCAAAACCAAAGAACTTCTCAAGGGAATTCAGGTGGCACTGAAGTGTGTACAATGAGCCAAGAAGTTAACTTCCAATAATCACTGACAAACTTTTAGCTATCTTTCAAAATTAACCTTTGAAAAGTTAAAGTCCCTTTCATGTCCTTTTAAAAATGCTTAGAACAAAACAAGCTGCTTTTTATAACTTTTGGAGGTTTAGAATTACATAATCTTTAAGATGGAAAGATCATTAAAATCTTAAGGTCCATCTGATATCCTGGAAACATTGTGTTGACCACTACACCCTATCCCCAGGAGCAACATTGACTTGTTTTCTGAACATTTTCAGGGATGATGATTCCACCACTTTCCTAGGCAACAGGTACCAATCCTTGTTCAAGTGGAGTCTTCTTGCTAACTTCTTCTTGGAACCTGGCTTTCAAATTCCTGTCATCTGTTGACTTGACAGTTTCCTTTGGACAGCAAACATTTCCTGTCCAATGGAGGCTCCCAGAGATGTTTAATTCAGCCCTATTTCTGCCTTTTGATAGCTCCCAGTGTGAGACCTGGGTTGTTTCACCAAGAATTACTATTGTAGACACCCAAGGTGTGTTTGATGCCTGCAACCCACACAGGAGGAGAAAGAGATCTCATGGAATGAGGTCTCATGCCTAAACAACCCATTATTGTTAAGATTTAAATAAAGTTTTGGTGATGAATAGCAGTTATGAGTCCAAACTGATGCCCATACTTTAAATTTCTACAGAAAGTTTTGAGTGAGGCAGGAAAGAGTTCTGAATACATGAGGCAGTTGAGACTATTAATGCCCTTGAACTGAAATAGAGGAAGCATTACAAACCAGGTAGTCAAATTGAAATCCAGTCTCCTGCTTCCTCATTCATTCTCCTTCCTGCTTTTTTTCAATCATACAGGTTTGATTTCAACACACCTGGAGGGAAGGCCACTGAACCAGTAAATTTTCCTTCAGTTCCAGCTCATCTGTGACTGATACTGTTTTGGTTTATTTCCAATTCACACATGTCAGAAATGACTAACCTTGAACTAGTTAGAAATTATTCCTCTTGAAAAATGTATTTAAAAAGGAAAAGTCCATGTGACAAAGGCATCCCTAGAGAGCACAAACCCCACCAAGAGGGGACTTCAGGCTGCTTCTTTCTGATCCTCTGTCACAGCCCAGACAAGGCTGAGTTCCCAGTAGTGGCAACCATACCACTGCTTGTGTAATTTAAGGAATTTAAGAGAAACTGAGCTGTACCATTCAGATCCCTCTTGTACAACAGAAAAATTCAAGAGAGCAGGAGATGGAGTGTAAGGACTGAAGGGGGTCACAGGATTGCAGCTACATGCACCACTGAAAATATATTTAGCACAGCAGCAGAAGGACATGGGTATTTCTATATAATGAGGTACATGAGGATGGCTGAGAGGGAAGGAATACCAAAACCAATGCTTCTACATTGTAGAATCACATATCTTTTCAAGACTATGCTTGGTGGTTGCAGCAGGTGGATTCAATTTTGTTTTGAACCCCTCCAGTTCTCTTTTACGATTAACAAATAATTAAGCTTTGATGTGGGGGAAAATAAAGATTTAATTTTTTTAAAATTGTGTTTTCATTGAGTTTGAGACACAACATTGAGAAAGATCTTCCTGCACTAGATTATATGGTGAAATAATTGAGAAAAATTAGACATGCAAAATAATACACTCAGCACCAAGCCCATTGAGTGAGATTTCTGATGGCTCACTGAGGATTCATCCTCACACTGCAGCTTGATGCAATCTCACTAAGGAGGAAAGGCCTTTCTCACCATGGCTGTGCCTCATGACAACACATTATCCAGATGTTCCACATCAAGTGTTTTAACCACGTGGCATCTCTGTCTCTTCTTCTGCTCAGTGCCTTTCCACATTCTTCCACTTTTCATTTCCAACTTCCACAGCATTGTTTACTGCACTGCAAAAGCCAAATAGGATTAAACCTGATAAAGAGAAGCAGATGCATTACATCTGGCAGAAAACAAAAGATCAGCGTTTGGCACAAGGGTTTATTGTTTGTGACAAGGCTTTGGAATGTAATTAATTTTGCAAAGCTGTGCCAGTGAATGCCATTCAAACTCACCAGATGTGCCAGGGAGGGAGATGCCAACTCTTTTTCCAAGAGGACGGCTTGATGCCTGCTGACTCTCATTTGTGCAGCTCCATGGGTGTCAAATAAAATAATGTCTCTTTGGATGGAAACAAAGAACAGGCTATTCTCTGCAGAGCTACTGCATATGCAATGACAAAAGGGGCTTTTTGCTTGGTGATGGTGTAGTTTTTCTGGGCGAATGTGTTTTTATTTATTTATTTCTATTTCTTTATTTATTCATGTGGGGTCTGTGTCAACAGTTAAATTCTGCACAAAACTAGCACTGCTCTGAAGCCACCAACAGTCAAGGACATGGGCACACACAGGCTAAAGAAATCCTATATCCACACAAAGAATTGCTCATGCAGAATGGGAAACATGAGATAAAATGCAATTTCCTCAGAATATGGTTTTGTATCCAGTTTTTGCTCACTGGGAAAATTTTTCCAGATGCACATGTTGCTTCTGGCGAGGAGGAAANTGCAGCACAGACCAAATAATACAGGACACAATATGCAATAATGGGCAGCTGTTAGTGTTTCATTTTACTGGGATTTAAAGTTTCTGTAAAGCTGACAGCAGAGGTGACAGGCTTTTAATGGGGTAGGTAGTTCATTCCTGCCAACTGGTGGCTGCTGCTAACACAAAACCCATTTCTGCACTTGGCCCCAGGTGTCTGTAGCAGAAATCTGGAGGAACCAGGTCAAGAGGAAGGT
Source organism: Urocynchramus pylzowi (assembly GCA_013397555.1). NCBI lineage: Eukaryota > Metazoa > Chordata > Aves > Passeriformes > Fringillidae > Urocynchramus > Urocynchramus pylzowi. The sequence goes on from VZRH01002108.1 coordinate 68,380, forward strand.
GGGCAGAAGAAAGAGACACACACACACACACAAAACCACTAAGAGCTCAAGAAACCCAGTCCTCCATAACACAAAGTGTTTATTTCCAAATAAACTCCATTTTAGCACATTAACATAATTTTATAGCACAGCTGATGCTTCTGGCCTGCCAATCTTCTGCCTCCTGCACACAGCTCCTGCTTTATGCTCCTGCACAGCGAGGGTGAGCTTCTGCCAAAGGGATGTTTGACATGAGTGGAGACAGAGATGCAGCAGGGATGGCAAAGCAGCTCTCCCCTTGCTTCTGTGCCAAGCCCCTCCACATCTCCTGGTGCATACCACAACCAGCTTTGATGAACATCAGCAGGTGGAACTACATACAGAGCTATAGATCCCTTCCAGCCGTTTGGGTTTCCACACCCATGAGACAACAAAATTGCCATTTCCCTCTGGTCTGATGAAAGTTTTGGGGTTGTTTAGGACAGAGAAATATCTTCAGGACAGCTGATATTGAGGGTGAGAAGGGACAAGACATTCACAGTTGTGGGAAAAAATCCAGGCTATGGTGACATGTGCAGGGCTGAGTGAATTAATCCATGGCATGATAACTTTTGTATTACAGCCCTAGCCCAAACTGATCTTGCAGTAGCAGCTACATGTCTCCACCTCATTACTCTCCACTAGGTTCAAACCCCATGGGTTGTTGTTAGAACATTAAGTAGGCAAACACAGATTAGGGTTTAGGCTACATTAATATTACATAGGGAATACTAGAGAGTAAGGGGGAAAATAATTATAAGGGAATTCTTCCTGCTCTAGAGAACACACAGTTCAGAATTCAGAAGTGAGAAGGCACAGGAAGCCAAGGTATCTTCCATCATCAACTGTATCTAAAATGAGCTGGGGATTTTTGAACCTTCTGGATATGACAGGAGAGAGCAGCTCTTCAATTCCTTTTTGTTTGCACATGATGGCATTTTGGTAATTAAAGTTGTTGTCTTTCCTTGAGCACTTTTCAATTCAGCAGAAGTGATTGTACCAGTGTGATTTTGTTCCTAGTCTCCCACTGGCCCAGTACAGGTTCTTTCCAGTTCCTGCAAACCCTGCTTCAGCCTCCAGCCAAAACTTGGCAGCTCTGTATTCTACAAGATGTGTTTTCCCCAGACTAATTTTCAGAGAGGCTTTATCAATTTTAATTAAAATGCTGCCATCTCTCTTGGTGCTTGCTTGTTGGACTACAAGCAAACCACAAAACATAATTCACCTTTTGCAAGAAGGAAGTGTGAAGTGAAATCTGTTGCCTTGTTATGATGGTGATAATAAAGCAAACAATGTCTGATAATTTCTTTGATGCTTGTTTTTAGAATCTATTTCTTTGATCTAGTTTGCTTTTTTTTTTTTTTTTTTTTTTTTTTTTTTTTTTTTTTTTTTTTTTGTGTTTTTTTATATTTATTGGGGGTTTTTTTTTTTTTTTTTTTTTTTTTTTTTTTTTTTTTTTTTTTTTTTTTTATTTGGGACCTTAAATATTACTATGGGCTGAATTTGCTGAAGGAAAGAGTCTATAGGAAATTAGTGACACACAGATCTACCTGAGAGAAGAAAGCATCACACAAGGAGTGGTCTCTTCCCCTTCCACTTTCAAATGGCATAAACCTTAAGCCATGGTACTGTCACCAGTTTGGGACTTTAGATTTTTGACTGAAGAGTAAAACTGGAGAAAACGAAGAAGAGAGGCATAGGAAGGTCCTCAGATAAAAACCATGAGCTCTCATAAAAGATTGATCATAGAATCATGGAATAGTTTTAATTGTAAGAGACCTTAAAATTATGCAACAGCCATGCAGATGAGGATGCCGGTACAGAAAGAAAATTGTGGGAAAGAATTGTAAAACCCTTAAAATTTAGGGGAAAAAAATAAAAATAAAGTAAGGATAAGCTATTTCCCATGTTTATTGAGGATAAGAGAGTCAGATTCATCTCAAATGGTAGGAAAGGGGATATAGCTTGGAGATGAGGAAAGGTAGGGGAGTGAATTCCAGGGAGTCTGTGGGCCTTCTTTGCAAACTGATTAGAAAAATAGCTGCCAAACTGATATAGAAATAATTGGACCAAACTGTATAACCCTTTTAGACTTCTTGCAACCCATGGCTTTCCCCTGGATCCACCCAAATTCCAAATCTCATCATCAGAAGGTGGCAGGAATCAAAATATGCACATTTTGTCATGGAAATATTTGTTACACAATGTCATAATCTTTGGGGCAGAAAAAACCCTTCAGTTTAGCCCAGTATCCTGCATCTGACAGCAACCAGTAACAGATGTTTTGGGAGAGAATACAAGAAATTGAACAAGTGCTGAGTGGTTGCTTGACTGGCACATCTTCCCAGGTCCCAGCAGGCTGCTGCTTAGGGACTTTTAAAGACAGGGAAAGCCCACAGAGTTTGGAATCAGTGCTAAAAATCATCTGCTATGTTCTACCCAAAATAATACAATGCTGACAATTAATATGAATAAATAAAAAGTGGTGGTGGGGGGGAAGGTTGTGTTCCCATGAGCCTATATAATGTTATCTCTGATTATCCCCCTGATTTCTTCTTCAGGAAAGGTTTTAATTTTAACATCAAGATTTTAAATACATTCCCATTCCCTGGTGCTGTTCAGAAGCCAGCTGGGAAACAGGAATTTTTTTTTACAGAGGAGTCAAAATATTGAGGAGAGCAGGGAAAATGGCACTCAATGTTTAGAAATTGAAAATTATGATTTTGAGCTCTATTTCTACCACAGAATTATGGATTTTTAGAAAGCATTCTGGAAGATGTACCTCAGCCCCTCCAACCTGTCGACTTAAAGTCTTTAAAGCTGGTTTTGAAATGGGCTCAATCTCTTCATCCCAGGAAATCTTTCTGATGACAGAGGCAGCTAGATTTGAAATGCTGGTCTAGAAACATCAACCTTCATTCACAGAGGCTCAGCTTCACTTCATTATTTTGTGTCTGTATCCTGGTTGTCCTCCAGCTGTCACATTAAGAGGGAGACAGTTTCTGCACCATATCTGTGAGCTCTACATTGGTGTTCTCAACTCCCTAAATTATCTCATGTGGTACTGCAGAATCACTTGTTCAGTGGACAGCTGGGCTGAGCCCAGGGTAAATATCTCTTCCATGTTTCTGTGTGATGATTTTCTTGTCCCTGCAATTATGGGGATGTCTGTTAGCACAGGGAAGCTCTCATGGTAATTCTCTTTATGGCAATTTCCTGTAAGGAATCCCTCTTGGATTTGTTGTAAGGAATCCCTCCAGGAAAGCTCATGTACAAAATGGACTGAGCTACTCAAAAACACTGAACTCATTCTCTTTAAGAAGCTTAAACTGATGATTCTGATGACACTACTTGATGGCCTTCTGTTTCTGAACCTTAGGTAAAAACAGATTAGAGTGGAAAACTCATAATTTAGATACTTTCCCTGCCTTCAACTGTTTTGTGATGCAGGGATTTAATAATTCTCTTGGGACTCTCAGTGCCTGAGCCCTCAGCTGCATCAAATGTTGGTTGAGGTAAGGGGCACGTTGAGGGGATGTGAACCTGGGTGACAAAGTATATTTGTGGCAGAACTGAGGATTCAAACAAAGTCATTTTCTTCTTAGTCCCTTTAAGCCATGGGCCATACTGCCTCTCTGCAGGTAACATTTCCCATTAAAGAGTCATCAAAACTATTGAAGAAGGCAATTTTTTGAGGGGAATGCTTCTTGTTTCTCAAGAATAGAAAAGAAAAGGAAAACAAAACAACCAAGCCCTTGAAACAATCCTTGCCTTCCAGCTAATCTTTACAATGCCATTTTAACATTTTATAGTGTATAAACAACACCTTGATGTTATTGCTCTGCCAGAAGGCTGATTACGACAGAAGGCACTAATAGGCCACACATATGCCAAAGTCCAACTGCTACTTCAGGGTTGGTTTTTATAGAAGGACACATTTTCACATCCTTCTTTATTGACTCTCCCTGCACCCCTCCCTCTATGTGCTGTTAAAGGAATGCCAACATAAAACTGGCTAAAAATAAAGCCAGTTCAGGCATATTTTTCATGTTATTGTAGGATAAATAAAGGTGTCTAAAGGAAGTATGCTATTAACCATGAATCATGGAGGGAAGCATGGCTCTTGCTTGGCTAGTGTTGGAAGTTATAAACCATTCTTTAAAAACAACAATTCTTACCTTATTTTAGGAAATATGTATATATAGATGAATTTGTTTTTTCCAGGTGCTTTCAGAAAAAAATAATAAATGCAATATAAAATAAAATTGGTGTTAGATCCTGAACCTACATTTCTGAGGAAAAAAAAATTTTACTAGTTTTTATAAACTGTTTTCCGAGTCTCCATATGTCTCCTTTTGTCTCACCTGTCCTTTGTTTTCTTTCTTCTCATAAATAATATGACCCTGCTACTGGTCATATTATTATAATAATATATGTTATTATATATATATTTATATAATTTTAATTATAATATATATATTTTGTATATATATATATATTGAGCCATCCATCCAGATTCATACAAGCAGATAAGAAGGAGCAAAAGGAGCAATGCATCTACAGGGCAGGGGTGAGAGAGAAGCACAGAAGGTACAGAAACTCCAATATGAAGGGCCATTACATCTGACACCCCTACACCCACCTTTTAAAAACCTCAAAAGGACCTCCTGGTGGGTTTTGTCACAGTGAGCATTAATCAGACCATAACAGCAGGAGCTGAGATGGCTTTGGGAAGATGGGGCAAGACTGGGGATTTTTCCTGAGATACGTGGCTGTGTGAGTGCTACTGTTGTGCTTTCCAGCTCTCCCAGATTCAGGATGTGCCCAGCTGCTTTCACAGGGGTGAGCTGCACACAGGAAGACAAACCTGTTAGAGACTGCACTTGGTGAGCAATCCAGGAGGAAGTGAAGAGACTCACGGAGCAGGTTTCCACACCAGATTTAGGACACTAAATCTGGGTGATTAAAACTTATGTGCCATCTAGCTCGTGTGCCTTATCACTTAGAGGTCATAGAATCAAAGAAAGGTTTGGGTTGGAAGGGACCTTAGCACCCTGCCATGGGCAGGGACACTTTCCACTGGACCAGGTTGCTCCAAGCCCCCTCCAGCCTGGCCTTAAATACTCCCAGGAATGGGCCAGCCACAGTTTCATTGGGCAACCTGTACCTCACCACCCACAGAAGGAAGAATTTTTTCTTTCTATCCAGTTTAAACCTCTTTTCTCTCAGTGTGAAGCCATTCCCTCTTGTCCTGTCACTGCTCCTGTAAATAGTCCTTGGCCATCTCTCCTATAGGCTCCCTTCAGATACTGAAAGGCTGCAAATAGGTCCCCTGAACAACCAGAGCTGATGGAGAGCTATCCAATAATATCAATTTAGATTAGAGAATGAGTCCAATGACACTGGACACTAATGCTTGGGCATTAGTCTTGTCCCTAGAAGGCTGGTCAATAGCCCATTGGCCTCATGGACCTCCAGGGACCACATGAGCTGCTTATGCAGGCAGCTGGTGCTACTTCAGAAGTTCTAGGGTATCTTGCATGACCACCAAATGGCATTCCAGGAGGGCCTGGGTGTATCAATGTCATTTGAAATATAGAGCAACGTCTTGCAGATGTCTAGCACAGAATAAGACACATAAAATAGTGAAATAGTAATTGTAACGTGGATTTAATCAACTGAATCACTTCTTATGTAGGGATATGATACATAACTGAGATGTAGCTGGTTTTATAACTAGGCACCAAAATTTAGTTTCCTGATTCTGGACCTGAATCCCACTTCTTATGCACGAGTTTATCCAGGGACAGAAGAATGGCACAAACCAGACAATAAATCCTGTCAAACAGAGCTAAACTTGCATGGAAGCAGAAATCATATATGGTGAAACCAACAAAATAATGAAAAAAAATCTCCAGACAAGTTCCAGATGTAGGGCATGATGATAAGAAGTGAAGGTAGAGCTCTTGAGGACTATTTATTAACTGCTTTCCAATAAAATATTTGTGCCCTTTCCACCTGAGGAAGGGAAGCCCTGAGTCCTACTTAAGCCTGAGCCTCATCACATACACTTACTTCTTCAGACCAAGGCCACAACATAAATTTAAGCAGCCACCAAGATAATACCTGATTTTTACAGCAGCTTGAGAATTCAGAACAAAAGCTCTGAAAACTGAAACAGGCAGCATCTTGTTTGAGCACCTCTTAAGAATAATTACAATTCTCTCATTATGTAAAATTTTAATCCAAGATTTTACTCCCATAGAAAAATATGGAGAAATAAATGATTTTTCCGAATAGCGTGCTTTATTCAAACTCTCAAGTCAGGCTCCTTCAGCATAATTCCTTAATCATCTTTGAGTACCTAAAAACTCAGGGTTTTATGGGCCTTTTCATAAGTGCTTTTTTGCTCAAAAGGTTATTGCTGTTAAAATGCATTGCTCAAATTTTCTTGACAGGCATCCCAAAATACACTTATGTGATCAGAGAGATGAAGAGGTAGTGAAAATGCTCTGCTTCTAAAACACTCATAATTGCACTAAAACACAGTAATCATATTCTAAAAGCAAAATTTGCAGATATTAGATACACTTTAGTAACCAGAGTGTCTAAGTAAACATTGACTTCATTAAGGTCTGCAGACAAAGGGAATAACCCTTTACCCAAACCCTAACTGCTTTGGTTTGTTGTTGGTTTTTTTTTTCCCTTAAGCTCATCTTTTTCCTGAAAAATCTCCCTTTGGATGTGAAATTCTTGATTCTTTGATGATTTACACAGTGAAACACGCACATAAAACAATGCAAGTGATCATGAAACAGAAATTTTCATAAATGCAAAAAGTGGATTTTTTTTTTTTTTTTTGCTAATTTGAACTATTCCACTGAGTGTCATATGAAATGCAAGGTGGTTTTTTTGTTTGGTTGTTTTTTTGTTTGTTTGATTTGGTTTTTGTGGTTCTTTGTTTGTTTTTGGTTTTTTTTGTGTTTGTTTTTTGGTTTTATTTTTGTTTGTTCTTGGGGTTTTTGTTTTGGTTTTTGGTTTGGTTTTGGTTCTTGGTTTGGTTTTGGTTCTGATTTTTCTTTGTTACATGAGGGCTCTTTTTAGAAAATCACCTTCAGGAAACTTAGGAAACTTACAGAGATTCATGTGTTAACTGTGGAATGTGAAAATAAGATCTGAAAGAAAACATAGAACAGCATTGAAGTAAAAATCACAGTTTAAGATACTCTGATTTATTTAATTTTTTTTTAATCTGTGACTGCTAATAACTTCAGATGTTGAGGAGGCCCAAAAAAATTCTTAGATATGGGCAACATTTTTAGGGACTGTGGGCTCAGTCCATGCTGAGTGCTGAGGGTGCTTAGCTCAGACACCCTTGTTGTCATAGTCTGTCTTGGTAGGGCTCTCCTCACCTAAATTTGATTACCTGAGCTCATGTAAGCCTGAGCCAGATGCCCCAGGCTGGGTTTGAAGTGAATAGAGAGAAATTGGCATACCCAGCAGGTGATTCATGCTTGATCTCCTAAGATGCAATGAATCACTTTCTGAACATGACTATTTTCCTCCCCTGAATGTAAATGGACCTGAGGGATCTGCTCACTGACTCTAAACACTTAACTTGTAACAGCTTAAGTAAAAGCAGACAAATCGTGCCTATTATCTCCGAGTTTGAGAAGGTGATGAGCAGCACAGGCTGCCTCCTCCTCAGCCCTGCTTTATCATAAAGCCTTGCTATATCTACAGGTGATAAATAGGAGCAGTCCTACTGCCTGTCTTGACACCTGTAGTAGGATTTTTCTGGTTGTATTTCTCAGTCTTTTCTAAATTTATGCAGCTCTGGTGTAATTTTTATGAGGAATCTGGTTTTGCCAAAGCTCTCAATACTCCCTATGGAATGGGGAAGAAATTTTTTTTTCCTATTAATTTCATACATTTTTATTTGTAGAACCATAAAAATCATACAATGATTTGGGTTGGAAGGGACGTTAAAGCCCATCTTGTTCCAAACCCTTGCCATGGCTAGGGACACCTTCACTATCCCAGATTATTCCAAGCTTCATCCAACCTGGCCTAGGACATTTCCAGGGATCCAGGGCAGCCACAGCTTCTCTGGGCAGCCTGTGCCAGGGCCTCACCACCCTCACAGGGAAGAATTTCTTCCCAACATCACCTCTAACTCTGACATCTGTCTGTTGAAGCCATTCCCCCTTGTATTTAGTCCAAGCATTTTTCCGAAGTGAGTTTAGCAACAAAATTAGACAGCAACTCCCACATTCTGTTGTGAGGCTCCACTAATGCACTGCTGCTAAACTCACTGTCAGGGAATGAAGGAAAATATTAGGAAAACTGCACCCATTATCAGTCCCTGTGAGGCTCTATCATGACCTAGGATAAAACCAGTCTTGCGATGCCCTGTGAAATATTTGTTCCAACGCTTTTACCAGCTGCTTTAGGATCACAGAATGGTCTGTGTTGGAAGGAACTTTCAAGACCATCTAGTTCCAACCCTCCTGCCATAGTCAGGGACACCTTCCACTGTGTCAACAGTGGTTGGTATATCAAGTGATACAACCTCTGTAATATGCCATTCCATATGGATCATGAGAGATTCAGTGTTAATTTATAACAAGTTAAAGACCATCTGTACTGTCTTGGTTTGGGAAGACAGGTGTCTGCTAAGGAAGGCCAGAGCCTCCCCTGGAATAAAGAATGTAAACCCCCTCCCTCCCAATTGCTATAAAATTTAAATCAAGGGGCCCTCAGGCAAGAAATATGGGAGCAGGGATAACAGTCCTTTACTAGGGAAACAAACAAACAAAAAATAAAAATATAAAATAAACAAATGCAGTAGATTAAAACAACACAGACAGAGTCAGAACTCAACCTGACACCCGGTTGGTCAGGGTGTAGTCTCAGTCCAATTGGAATTGTGGCTGCAGTCTGCCTGGACTCAGTCCTCAGGTGTGGTTCTGTTGGAGCAGGAAAATCCTATCGAAGGAAAGGTGAAGATCTTCCTCTGCTGATCCAGATGAAAAGGGGTAATTCTCTCTCTGAGTGAAACCCAGCAAGAGCTGTCTTGTCTCTCCAGACTCCCAGCTATATCTGTGTAGGAATGCTTGGCTCCTCCCTCTGGGCGGAGCATCTCACAATGGGATGTTAAAGTTCTTATCACTCATGCATTGGCATTCAATAGCCTGTTATCAGCAGATGTCTGCCTGGAGGGAGGAGTGCTTGTGGAAGAGATAAGCAAAACTGCCCACTTAACAGAAGACAACTGCCATACAGATGGCAAATAGAATAGTATTGATTTCACAATCCATGACATGTACTCACTGCCAGCCATCGATATATTCCTGTTCTTAGAGAAATTTGTGGCATGGTAGTATTTTATTCAGAGCCTATGGTTCTGCAGGAACTTGATGGACAATAACCTTGATGAAAGAAATTTTCATCCATGAAATTAAAGGTGGAGGTGAAATAAAAGTTCTCCAATGTGTCCAGCAAAATTGTCATGAAAGGTAAGTCCAAGGCGGGACAGAAATCAGATTTTTCTAAATTCTGTTGCTGAATCAGCTTTTGTTCATGGTTGCCATGCACCTGTGTCAACACAAAGCTTTTTCTGAAGCTTTGGGCAGCCCTGGACACCAGGAGAAGCATCACACAGGCACTGCCAGAGAAACAGGCTTGGTGATAATGTATAGTATAAGAAAGGCTCTGTCTAACCTTTGAGCTAAAAGTAAAGAAAGTAGCCACCTAAAAAGCAGTAAAGACAAATGAATATTTACAATTACTCTTTCAACACAAGGGAACTAGGTATTTTGCTCTGTGTTCCAGTTAATTGCAGAATAATGAAATAATAATGAAACTGCAGTTGAGAAATAATAATAAAAAAAAGACAATAATGGGGAGCGAAACTCAATTAAATACTTTTTTTTCCCTTTTTTTTTTTCTCTTTTTTTTTTTGGAAAAGATTCTTCAGTGTGCCATTTAAATGTTAAGTACCTGGTATAAGATTCTCTCATTCTCTTCATCACTGGTGTAGAGATAGTAAACATATATACCTCTCAGTCCATTGTAGCATGTTGAGTTAATCTCTGGGTATGTCTGTTCCTTGATGACAGAGGGTGATTAACATGTAGATAGCTTACACTAGAACCTTGGTCCTAAAATTTGCATGATTAGCTCTACAGCAAGCATATGAATTACAAAACATTTGGGTTCATTTAAAAAATTTCGGATTTTTATTCACTCCAGTACTAGTACACTCAAAAATGTTCATTTCCCTGTTCCCTGGCTGTGTAACTCATTGTGTGATTGTTGTAGTAGTATATATTTTTATGGAGAAAAAAAGTGGAACAAAAACTAAGAGCAAAACTTCTAGTGTTTCAGCAGCCAGTCCTGATTTCTCAAAAGGGTCAAATAGAAAAAAAAAAAGAAATTTCTTTAGATGCATGGTCAAAAAAAGTTCTCAGTCTTATGACATCTGGATTGCTTATCTCATCCTTGTGTGATTGGGCACCCACAGTTCAGAACATCTCTAACACTTACATAATAGGCTGTTGACAAGGCTACCATAAATGTTAAAGATACACTCTTCTTGGAACCATGTTTTCCAAGATTTATTCCAAAGGAAACACCCATCCAGCTGTTCCTGGAATAACCTGTCCATGCTGATCACCCCAGTTAATCAAGAATACTCTCATTTGGCACAGAGCTGTACTTTTTCTATACACTTTAATTCAATGCACAGACTATTAGAGTTGACTATTATCAGTCTAGTGGTTTCAGGGATCACAACTAATTTAGTAAAGGACAGTTCCATAAAACTATGAAGTGTAGGATTTTGGGGTTTTTTTGGTTGGCTCTTTTTTTATTCTAAATTCCCAATCCACACTTGTGCATTCTTCTTAAGTCCCATGCAGCTCTGCCCAGCAGCCAGAAAAAATTTAGTCCGTAAAGTTTTGTTGATTCCAGCAACTGCTTCCTTATTTTTTGGGAGATTCTATTCAGTGAATAAATAAAAGCAGCAAAGTAAATATTTGCGGATTTTTGTCACAAGGTAAGAACTTACAGATACATCAGCCAAATCATCTGTAGTAAAGGTAAATTTTGTGCAGCTGTAGATATCTGCATCTATGTACTACTGATACATTTAGTCTGTGCTTACATTGCAACAAATGACAAAGAAGATCAAAAAAATTGAAAATATGTGAAAGATTAATTTTAAGATTGATTGTAGCTTTGGAAAAACCTTATCAAAGTCCTTCATCCTCTACCAAGAAGAGCTGTAGAAAAGACCATACCAGAGATTTACACACAGTGAAAGAGCAGGGCACACCAAACACCAGTTGCAACAGATGATATTTCCACTGAGTATTAAAAAATGCTTCCTGACACAGTGGTTCACAACAGGGACAGAAACCCAGGAAGGAATCTGAGCTCCTGCCCACACAGGCATTTGCAGCACTCTTGACTGGACAAGCAACCAGGTCTTTTACTGAATTTAGCCTAGATTTAGGCAGGATTGTACTAAGTGATTTACACAGGTCTCTTCACAACTAAATTTCCACGTGTTCTCATGAATTTTATCCCTCATATGAGGACTTCATGTCATTGAGTCTGCAATGTTGGCTAGCTAGAAATGGACATGGTGAGGCATATTTATCTTTTATCAGATTGATTTCAACCTTTGTTCCTAGAGCAGCAGTAGATTACCTCTACAGCCTTAAGTAATGGTCTTTCAAAATCTATTATCATTACTGTTTATGAAAATATAGAAGATATTATTATTTTTAGTTTTACACTTGCACAGTCAGTTGCATTTATAACCGCAAAAACTCATGCTAGTGTCTTTTACAGACTGAACAATGCCAACTTGCACTTTCAAAGTAACACAAAAGAATCAGTAATAGAAATTCAAGAGGAAAGTAGGACATTCTAAATTTCCAGGCCTTGCAAAAGTAACCACATATCACATAAAATTATGCCTGAGTTTTGACCAGAATGTCATGTCTGTGCAGGTACTTAGCAGGTCCCTCAGAAGTTTACTTCAGAGAATAATTCTGCATTGGCAGGTGGAGGGACTCCATGAGTTAAAGAATACCTAGTATCTCTTATTCTCTAAGGGAAGACACTGTACACACATCTTTGGAAGACTAAAATGCACATTCTGTCTAGTAACAGATGATATTGTTGACCATTCACTTAATATGATGAATCACAGTGAACAAGGGCATGCTAACTTTCATTTTTGTCTTCTTCAGTGCTCACTGATTTTCACTGAAGAATTCTCAAGAAAACCTCCACTATTTTGCCTGCAAGGAAGGTTTATAGAAGCAGCAAGAACTATCCCCAAAAAATAATGAACATCACTGGACTGCCCATCTCTTGAAAAAATAACTAATAATGGGTGCCTGCAGCACTTAATACTTTTCACTTGTAACCATTTGGATAAGGAATAAACAAAAAAATGCTTTATTACAGAAAAGCGGAAGCAAAGACTTAACCAGATTGAAAATCTCTAAATATTCATAAACACACAAAAGCAGAGTCTTTCTCAAAGAATGGTAATGTGGATGATTGTGACAGATTATAAATGAGAGACTAAATGAATCAGGAATTTTCTTCAAAAGGAGATATATGAGGGGATTTTAAAAAAAAATCTTAAACAGAATTTATTGTTGACAAATGGAGCAAAAACGTAAACAGAAACTGAATGAGTTTGTGCTGTTTATTATGGCATAAGAACATGATGAAATACCAGTAAGTGTAAACCAAGAAAAGAAAATATATTGGAGGGTTGTTTGTTTTTTGTTTTGTTTTGTTTTGTGTTGTGTTGTTTTGGGGGTCTTTGGTGGTTTGGTTTTTCAAACAAGATGCAAAAGTACTTAGGAATTGAGTACTGTAGGATGTTTTGTGGAGGACAAAATCAGAACAGACAAATTTTTGGAAAACAGGCCCAGTATTCACAATAAAATCAAGGTGGGGATTATTTACCTAACAAAGGAACTTCTAACCAGAACTTCCCCCTAATGAAAGATAGTTCAGTACCATCTTTCTAGTAATTTTGTTTCTGCATTTATTACTGACTCCTGTTGCAACTGGTTTCTGCCTAAGCAACATCTCAAACTGGTCAAACTAGGATCTTTTGTTGCTCACTTTTTGTATATTTTCCATGATTTAGATTCTATTATTTTTACTATCAATTCTAGAAAGACACTTGCAGTATACTGAACACTTCATCAAACTGTTTATGAAGAGGAAAGACAATATTTTTGCAATTTCTTTGCTAAATTGCATTGCTGATTGGACACTCCTAGATCTTTGGAGAATTCCTAATACCTTAGGGGATTTCAAAGCAAAAAATTGTAGACATGTAAGGGCTCTCAGTAGTTGTATTACTCTCATTCCACAGAGGAGAGCAGAGATCCAAACACTGATTTTTCAGGTTTGTCATCAGGAAGCTTATTTGTAAGGAGTAGGCTCCCAAACCAACATGAAATTGTGAAATGATTCTGTCAGAAATTGGTTGTCAGCCTTTCTTTAATCACCTCGGGACCAAAGGTTTAGAGGAAAAGCAGTAATGAAAAATTCTCTTTGGCTGTCGGATGTGGGAATCCTGAAGCCCTTCTGGATCTGGATTCTGACAGGCTCTCACAATTTTCATTCACTTCATTCTCTTATGAAGAAAATTTTTATTATAACCTGATTCAGACCTCATTGTTGTCAATATAAAAAAATGCACCAATTACTGTAAAATTTGGCTCAAGCCCAGAATAAAAAGCTTCCTAATTTAGTTCTCCAATTTTCATGAAAAGTTACTTTATAGCCATCTATATATGCAAATTAAAATTGTGAATGTTATGGATGCTGTTTATCCTGATGACTGTTTATTCCAGTTAGCTCTTAAATTTCTTTAATAATTTGTACTATTGCCCTCTAGAATTACAGAGAGAAATCTTTCATCTAATTACTAGACTCTATATGCAAATGCTGTCAGATTTAATTAGTATTTTCCCCCTTGAAGTGATGAACAAAGCTCAAGAAGTTTTAGATAGATCATGTTCTAGAGATATTACACTAGAAATACAATGATGTTCCACAAAATATATTACAGCTGCATCTCCCCAGAGTATTAATAAACATAGACTTGGCCTGTAATGAGTCTGTTGGTGCACACACCTCAAAATGTCACATCTAAATGGCACAGTGGAGATTACTGAAATCTGTATTAACATCCACCAGAATTGGTAGTCTACATGGCATGACACAGAACCATAATGAATTATGAGTTTAGCACCAGTACCCTCAATAGGATAGTTCAGGAGCAGAACTGATGTCAACAGATTATGTCAATCTGTAATTTATACGTGTGTATATTTGTTTAAAATATATCCTTGTTATGTTCATACACAAACCAGGTGATCTGCTAGGAAAACTGGATTTAACTGGATTTTGCATCTTTTACCACAATTTCCATTTTCAGTTGAAGTGGGATATTCAAAGCATATACTATAAAATTATCTTTGCAAGTGCTCTGGTTTTTGGTATGCTTGATGGGTTTAAACAGGAATGAGGCCAAATATAGTCTCACAGAATGCCAGGAAGAGATCACAATTTGACTATAAGTAAGGTGCTTCACTTCCTTCTAGACTGCCCATCATGGCACAAATCAGCCTTCCTTGACTAAAGAATGGGGCCTGACAGAAAAAACCTCAAGTCCTTTTGGGATCCCATGGCCTTCCTTACTTCAATCCTTTGTGTTTGCCCATAACACCCCTGTCTGTGCAGAGTCTCTCATGAGCAGCAAATTTGTGCCAAACCTCAGTGTTTCTCCTTTTGACATGGTGCTACAGAGGTATTTTCTTCCTCAAGAGTGGAGTAAAGTTTAGATATCTCTGAAGAAACACTCAGCACACCTTCCAGGGATAGAAGGAGCCAAGTAAACTTGTTACTGCTATATTCCTAGATGTTATATGTTTTACATTCAGTCAGATTCCTTCCATCCAATCATTGTATATTCAGATGTAGATTTGTTTTGAGTAACCCCAGTAGATTTGCTTTAAGGCTGTATGCAAGCAGATGGAACACCAATTTCTTGCAGAGACTTATTAGTTGATAATGCACTGTGTTATATGCCAGTGTAATCCATGTCCTGATCTGTTTTGTTCATGACATTTTTCTCAACATTGTATTTTTCAGACATTTACACTTCTCTTGAACTGAAATTGGAGTCTTTCACTGAATTTGCAACCATTTAATAAATCCAGCCTAAGGATTCAGGTTAGTGACATTGCTACTCGATTTTGGGCACCAGTTCCAGAGACAATGGCTAGCTCACTGAATGTGTCAATCTCAAAATAAATTCTATTGATTTAAAATAAATTTTAGCCTAGTTGGACAGTCACTTAATCCCATTGGCTTGAAAAGCTGAAATCCTGACCTTTGAAGGTGAGTGTGTTATGAGTGAATCTGCACAGGTGCCCCAATTCATTGTTTGTCCACAGAGAAGTAGTAGCTGTTACTACAGCATACTTTTGATCTGAGCTGTGCTCAATCTCCCCTGACAAGCAGAGCTAGATGTTGGTACAGTTCAAAGGTAAAGAGGCTCATTGGGTTATTTCAGCCAAGGATGAAAGAATAAAGCAAGTGAAAGAAAAAAGCAAGTGAAATTTCCAATGTCCAAAGAAGAAGATAAACTACAGCGACTTTAGCATGACTACAGTTTCAGTATGTGCCCATAGAAACAGAATATTAACATTATTCTATTAACACTAGCCTTTGCACAGGCTGGCAAATGCTTCTCAAAGAACCCATATCTGTAGAGGGGTCATGGTGCCCAGTATAAAGGAGACATCCTCAAATGATATTTATCCCACACAGCCATGGCAAGTGTGTCCATATCCCTTGCTTACTCACATACTTGCAATATTGATTGTAGTTTTCCAAACCCCAACTAGATAAACAAAAAGGAAAATAATTTTCTAGATCAGGGCTGGATGGAGGCAAAAAGATATCAAAATAAAAGCTAGGAATGATCCAAGCTGATTTAGAGTTGACTCCCTCAGGCTATTGCTTGCTAACTCTGTACTGCAAAGGAACAAAAAAATTCACTAGTTCATCCTGGAAAACGGCTTTATATTCCCATAACATACTACTTTTCCAACAATCCAAACACTTTCCTACTGGGAAACATTACCACCTGAAACAAATTTTGTTGCATGACTGTGAGTCAAACCTTCAAAGTTTTTCTTAGGTGACCCTGTAATGGGTTGAAAAAACAAAAGCTGACAGAGTAAGCAAGAAAGTACTCAACTTCCAGGTGAACAATCCACAAAAGGCATATAAAAGAGGCAGTAACTAAAGACAAAACTAACAAACACAGAACAGCTCACTCAAGACAGCCAAGGTTATTTTCAGGTGTTGTCTACACTGGAGAAATCAATTGGCTGTAATGTCCTTCAGCTGCTGGCAAGGGCTCTGGAGTCTGAACACATTTGATACAGTAAACTTTTCAGTGGCTATCACTGATATTTCTCCAGGATTTGTGTGCCTGGGAGACTTCATTCCACTACTGGGGTAGATAATACACATCCCACTGCTTTACCATCTGCAGCAGCAGAGTTAACCCATCTCTCTTCTATTTTCTTTGCCTGGCCTGAAGCCATTTAACCACAGCCATGAGCCATGGTATCATGTGTTTTACAGAACCTACCTTGGGAGTTCTTTTCCTTTTTTTTCCTTTTTTCTCAAAAAACAGTTTCTGGTACAGAAGTGCCTTTTATTTTTTTTTTTCCCCAGGTTTTTTTTTTCTTTTTTTACTTGTCAGAAGCCATCTCGTTCCTTCCAGCTCCTGGAGTATAAGGCACCTCAGCTGTTTTAAGGAATATTGACTTTTTTTTTTCTGCTGTGATTGGAAGTCAAAGGCTGAAGAGGTGAAAGACCTGGAGACAAAGCTACAAATTTCTGAAAACTTAGGGAAGTTATAATGAAAAAGGTATCAGAGACCATCTGTTTTCAATCCTTGCCTGAAAATCCATCACTGCTTGAAATCACACCACTAGTTCAACAGGCAGACAGCTTGTGATAACTGAAATGCAAAATTGAGACGTTTGCATGTAACGAGTCCATTTACACAGATTTTTTTGTTTAATTAATTTAAGCTTATTTAAGCTACCTCTGTGCATCCAGTCAGGAAGTTTGCAGAATAAGATTTTTAAGAAATGTTCTTATGTCTCTCGTCCCAGGCTCAAACAGAAGCTTGAATCTTCTCGTTTCCATGGTTTTACTGAGGTTAGGAAATGGACCAGAGCACAATGATAGACTCATTGCCTGTTTGTGCTCATTCTCCAGTCATGGTTACTTACATTTTTACAGGGGGCTGTAGAATAAGTAGGACTAAGAAGAGCTTTTGAATTGTCATCTAGGAAAATGGAAATCTGCTAAAAAGCATTATTGCATTTATATTTTCATTGCTTGAGTCTTTTAAATGAACATCTGATTTTTGGTAGAATCACAGAAAATCTTGGGTTGAATTGGACCTTAAAGCTCATCTAATTCCACCCCCTGCCATGGTCAGGGACACCTTCCACTATCCCAGGGTGCTCCAAGGCCTGTCCAACCTGGTCTTGAATGAAAAATTCCAGGGATGGGGCAGCCACAGCTTCTGTGGGCAACCTGTGCCAGGGCCTCAACACCTTCACAGTAAAGAATTTAGTTCTAATATCCAATCTAAATCTATTTTTTTCAGTCCCCTCTTGTCCTATCACTACAATAGCCTCTCCCCTTTTTGTTTTTGGGCTCCTTTCAGGTACTGGATGGTTGGTAATTTTCACAATAATTGTGTGGGGCATACAGTCATTTCCATATGTGTTGAAGAATGTCTGGAAATTGAAAAATATTTTATCCCTGTCTGTGTGGTCTGCCTAGTGGCCCTTTTGCTGATGTCAGCAACACTAAATTCAGATGTATCTCCACAGATGTATCTGTGTTTTGATGGAAGATGCAATGGTGCCAATGCATCATCCTGGAACATTATCCTTTCTGTAAATACCACTGCTGAATCTTTGCAGCAATTCCCATGTATTTTTCACAGGCAGCACAGTCCTCAGAGCAATGCAATCATCATCACCTTTTCCATGAGTGGAAAATGAGACTTGAAACTCTGTTTTCTCCACTGTCCTCAACATAATTTGAAAATCTTTCATCCTTGCCAGACATTTGTAATTGCAACTTGAGTTCTCTCATCTCAATGTGGACTCAAGGTGTTTTCCATACCATCTTAATAGATTACTCTTGAGCAAGACCAAACATAAAATGGAGTGGTATTCCTGTAGTTGTTACTAATTTTTAGCTTCTCCTGGCCTTCAGGAAGATGAAAAGAAACTTGCAGTTCATGAGGTTCAGGGTAGCCTGTGCTTCAACCATATGCAGTATCTAGTGTGTTGTAAATTCATACACTAATCTAACTTCTCCATGTAGACAAGCTGTGAAAGAAAAAAACTTCTAGGAAAGTATATGTGCATATGGCAGCACTGAACTGAGGCCAGACTGGAGGCTTAGCACTTCAGGAAGCAGAGTACTTAAAAAATGTTAAGGTAGAGTATATACACATACATATATATATATATATATATATGCACACACACACACACACANATGTCAGTACTTGGATATAAAATTTTTAAGTGAGAAGCAGAGGAGACTTCAAACACACATCCAAGTCTTATATATATATATGTGTGTATATATGTGTGTGTGTATGTATATATATATATATATATATATATATATATGTGTGTGTGTGTGTGTGTGTGTGTGTATACAGTCAGTACCCCTATTAGACACCACAGATACCAGGGCTTGAGAGCAAGAGACCTTCCCCAAGTAATGGCATCATGATTACCTGGTATTTGTTTTTATTTTATTTCAAGTTTCATAGTGGTGAAAGGGGAACTGACCAGTTTTGCTTTTGATCCAAAGCAAGTTCCTGTGATGTTAAACAGTAGTTTTGTATGCAAGTAATAGATTTGCAGGACAGACTTGAATGAACAAAAACATTTTTTAATTGGGCTATGCTTCAGGCTCTTTGATGTTGCTCCAGTAGTATGGGTACTCTACTGAGGAGTACTCATACCCTTTTTATGAGGAGTCCTCATACCCTTTTTATGAGACATTTATTCTCTGTACCTCTAGGACAGATCAGCTTTCATATCTGAAATTGTGTGTTTTCAGGCTTTCTGTATAAGAGAACATTTGTCCCATGCATTCATGGTCAGCTACAGTCCAGGTCCTCCTTTGGGGGAAAAAAAGAAATTGATGTTTCACCAATATGGTTTTCCAAATTTCTAAAAAGTTATTTCCAGATTAATTATTCTTATTGAGAAGAGATAAGTTTTGACTGTACCAAACTCACAGTGATTTCTATTAGAAAAAACATATTTTACATATGCACAATTTTCCATCTTCTTCTTTACCTCAGCAGTTAGTCTTGGGTACTCTCACTAAAAGAGTTGGTAATTTCATTCACATATAATATATATAATTTCCTGGAATTACATTGACTTAAGGGAAATTTTTCAGAAATGCGATTAAAAAAGATGAGTGACATTTGCCAAAAAATCACAGGTATCTGTATTTTTTCTCTTTCCCTGTCTAATGATGACTATGGATAAGGGATTTCTGTTGTTCAGGCAAAGATTTGGCACAAAGTAAGTAATTTTTCCCCGTGTTTTAAGAAATCTCCCCTCAACCTTGATGTATAAAATGACTTGTAGTATCTTATTGGCTCCAAGGCCAACCAACCTGTGCTTTCTAAACAAATGACTCTTGAAAGAAAAAATCTCACCTTTTGATAGTTTGCTTCTTTTCTTTACCATTTGCTACTGACACGAAAGAAGTTGAGCTAAAAAAATACAAAAATGAACATTGTCACTGAAATCAAAAGGCCAGATAGCACAAATTAGCTTTCTTTTAATTATTGTTTACAAAGACTTACATATACATCCTGTGAACAGAGTCTGAATCAATAACACTGTTCATTTTCAAACACAGATTTACTTCTGTCTTCTAAGCTTAGATCCTAATTTTTTGTTTATTTTACTGCAGTTAGAAGATGGTATTTCCATGGGGTTTGGAGAAGAGTATTTGCCTGTGTATTTTCCTTTTACAAATGCAGCCTTCAAAAGCCATTTGAGGGGTGTAAGTGAAGGTGATGTGATGCCATGCAGAACAGCTCAGAAGATATTTAGGTCTTATACCTGCAGAAGAATGTGCAAAAGACAGAGAAAGGAGTTACTTCCAAGGCAGTAACATGTCAGTGAGCAAAACAAGTCAATATTGCACATCAATCTAAAAAAAAAAAAAAAAAATTGTAAGATCAATTTTTTATTCTGTTGAGGTGGGAAAGAAGCAAAACACGAGCTGTCCCCTGTTCTTTGTCATTCTGGAAAGTGTTGGAAGCAGGTAGGAGTGGCTGAAGGAAATGAGCAGCTCCCCTGGTTGCCAAAAGCCAGGCTTGCTGTTGGTGTTGATAGGGCTTGTAGGTACAGAAACAAATTTGATGTCTAGAGATTTAAAAACTATCAGGTGGAGTCCTGCCTTGGCTGACATTACAGCATGTTTTGTTACCAACCAGAGACACAGAATTTTTCCCACAAAAGTACTTGACCACTCCTTTTCCTTGATAGGCTTGAAATATCCTTCCAAATGTGACCTGTAATGGACCAGACATCCTGGAAACCAGCCTGATCTCAGCTCAGCATTTCTGGGTTGCACATGGGAGGATTAAAGATGATGAGTAGGAATTACCACTCAGCTTGTTCTCCATGTACTCTGCTAGTAAGTGCTGTAATTTCCATTATTAAAGGCTTTTCCTTCATCTAGCATTAAATGTATAAGCTTTGAGACTGCTCTCACCCACCCAATTAAATGAAATTTTCTCTAGAATGAGCTGATAAACTCCACTCAGACTGCAGTTTTGGGGTGTCATTTATCCATGTTGTAGCATTTCAGTTTCATCCTACCATCTGTCCTTGTTTAGCATCTACCCTGTTCAACCACAGACTGATGCATGCACCCTTCACAAAGGTTAACAGAGAAAGGAGAAAGGGAATAAAGTTGATTTGAGCAACTGGGATTACTCCTATTCCAGAGAAAACTCTTCCACCATTGACAAACTCCTCCAGCCTCAATGTAATTCAGCATAAATAGAACATAACTCTAGTGAAGATAGGTAATTATGGTTACTAATGGTTTTTATCCTCAGACCTGCTCTTATTCAGCTTTAATTAGGTGTATAAATGGGTGCCTACCTTAAAACAGGCACAGTGCAGATGAGGAGCCCATAGCCAACAGTGTTCGAGAGGCTCAGCTGTTGGTGTACAATTCCCATGAAGCACAGGACTGCTTGGAGAGATGAAAGCTAACATCAAAACTACCAGGAATGAATGATTTCACTTCCCATATAATTTCTAGGAAACTTTCATTCCATTAATCGTTTTAAGATTTCATCTGTTTATTCAACTCAGGGTGAAAACACGTGTGAAAACACAGTGATTCTGGTCCTCCCCCATTACTGTGTTTGTGAGACAAACACACTCACAGGCATTTCTCATAAACTTGAAGGAATTTATATTGACTCTGGTGGGCTTTCTCCAGATTTCAACTGATGTAAATGAGGGCAAGTTTTGGCCCAGTGGCTGTGAGTCTGACCATCCATCAGCAATTAAATATGCCAAACACATGAAAAGACATATCACTATCAGTGGTGACTGACACTATTTGCTTTTGACATGAAAGATCTTTCACTAGGGACTTCTAAGGCAAGCAATATGTTCTTATCTATTCTTTACAACTCTTTCTTCATTATTTGTGCAGTGTCAGGTCCTCAGCAGCTCCTGTGACTTCTCATTTCACCCCTGTGATGGTGCAGTAACTTTCCAATGAGCAGAGTATAAGACATTTCTCAGAGATCAGAAATTATTATGTCTTTCCAAAGAGTTGTTTTGTTCTTTACAATAACTCCTTTAATAGTTAACAAAGCAAGATCAGCCCTCAGTAGCTGTCCCTGCAACCTTCCCTCATCTGGCACTGAGGTGCTTCCTCTTGGGGCCAGTGTCTCTGTATTGCAGCTGGATTGAGCTACTTTTTCAGTCTCTGGAGAAAAAAAATACCAAAAAAACAAACAAACAACAAAAAAA
>VZRH01002108.1:115439-169662 GCA_013397555.1 Urocynchramus pylzowi
TGGATGGATGGATGTCAAGTCTGATGCTTTTCAGCACCATTGCTAATAGAAATCTCTAACCACTACAGCACCACTCCAAGTATCTGCAGTAAAATCTAGACCCTGCCTGGCTCTGCAATAAGGGATCCCTGTCCATGATGTGCCATAGAAGAGGAAACATTTATCAATGACACAACTATTTTTTGCAGTCATTCCTATCTGTCCTCAGAACCTCCAGAGTCCTGACTGACTGGCAAACTCTCTGCCATGCTGGTAAGGATGGGATAGGATGGGGAATCTGTAGGGCAGGATTGTCACTACTGGGCAGAGCTGGTTAGTACAGCACTGCAGGAGGGTTCTGAGATATGTATGTGGACAAGATAACACAATGCTATTTATGTAGACAGAAACAGCATTTAGAATATTCTAGGGCTCCAGAATACATTTGCCTGAATCTTGCATACATAAAAACCAAAAACCAAAGAAAACCAGTGATATTTGAAATCAATAAATATTTTTGGGCATTTAAAAAAAAATTCATATTAAATTGGTACCTGCAAAACCCAATATGTTGCAAATTAAAACCTCCATAAGCAAAGACTATGAGACTATGACATCCTTTTTTTTTTTTTTTTTTTTTTTTTTTTTTTTTTTTTTTTTTTTTTTTTTTTTTGGGAATTAGTATGTATTTAGTGCATCACTGTGCTGTGCTGATACTGGAACAGACATAAATATAATCAAATCCAGGATTCTTTTTCTCTCTCCCCTTCATTTCCATTCTGACCAACGCATTTTAATTCAGTCCATATGAATGAAGTTCAGCCATTAATTTTATATAACCTGGTCTGTGCCACAGAATAAATAATACAGTATTTGTTGCCAAATTAGAACACTCTAACTGAAATAGATATGTGCATTTAGTGAAGCCAAGCCATAATTTGCTTGAACCAATATTAGTAAGGCAGCCAACATATGGGATTTTAAACCCAAAGTACATTTGTAGATGAGCTTTTATAATGCAAATGGATATACATTTTTCCAAAGCAGTGTACATTCAATAAAACCCACCAGCTTCCTGAGTGTCAGCTGACACAGCAGTGGATAACATGCTATCTTTCCTCTTTTCAATTTCATCTTTATTGAACATTTTTATATATTTGTTTAGTTTGATTTATTTTGTTTCTGATAGAAACCCTTTCAAAAGGAGAATTCTTGCCTGTGATTCCAGGTTCATTCTGCAATTTCTCAGTAGCAGTCCAATGTTATAAATTAATCTGGAAAGGAAGGCAACTTTCCAATATATACCTGTAATTAATTTGCAGTCCTCTCGGTCCTTGACATCTGTGTATTCTGGAATACACAGATGTTTATTCCAGTCAGGGAATGGAACCACCCAAAAGAAAAGCTTTTAGGAAGGAGGTGCTGAGGCATTTCTACCTGGTTGGTCTGAATGTAGTAACTTACTCTGAGCACTGATCTGCACAAGCAAAACTGTCATTATATTGGTTGAATATACTAAACCAGAAAAGTACTTCTATCACTCACATTTTCAGCTGCTGAAAAGAGAGTTGTATTCGTGCATCCCTTGCAGGTTCTGCTTCTAGATGAAAATATTTGAACTGTTTTGGTGTGGTTCACCAGCACCAGGAATCTGTAGTTGATGGCAATTTTGGAGGAGGTGAGAATTAAAGTAAGTGATAATAAACTGTCTAATTGTGTGGCTGCATAGTGAAATTGCTTCCTACCTCCAGGTGTGTTTCCCTTACATGCCTGATGAGAATAAATAGCCAGCCCTCCCTGCATGCTTCTCACTGAGTCTGTAAAACCTGAACATTGTACTTGAACAGACCTTTTGAGTTTCAGGTTTCTGGATGTATAATATCAGACTAAAATAAACACACAGTGCTGGCCACCAAAACTTTGGGCTGCTTGTGCTTCAGGACATTCCCCAAAAGTTCAGTAAAGGAAAATGTGAAGCCTCCAATGACCCCAACCAACCTTGGCTCTTCCCCCAGATTTTGATGTCTGGCATGTGTCACAGCAGAGGTGGCTTAGTGATAGAAGAGACCCAACCAAGCTGAGCAGCCACAGATCTATTCCAGCTAAACTACATTACAGTTTTACCTCACTTTTGAATGATGAGAAGATTTAATTTTATTTCTAGGGTGTATAACCTGCTGGAATCTCTCATTAATGCTGTGCAGATATGCTGAAGAGGTTATTTAACTTTAATTTTGACATAATAGCACTAAAAGTTTGCTGTGGGTGACTGGTGCAGTTGAAAGATTATTGCCTCACTTTGCAAAGTTTGTTTGGAGGTAACTGTTGCTTTGACAGTAAATAAATCAGTACAATTATACACAAAGAAAGGTGGGGAGAGATTCTGTTGCAATAGGACAAGGGGTAATGGTTTTAATCTAAAAGAAAGTATAGTTAGGTTAGATTTTTACAATGAGGGTGGTGAAACATTGGCAGAAGTTGTCCAGAGAGGTAGTGGGAGTCCCATCCCTGGAAACACGGAAAGCCATTTTGTACAGGGCTCTGAACAGGCTGATCCAGTTGAAGATGTCCCTGCTCATTGCAGGAGGGTTGGACTAAATGGTCTCTAATGTCCCTTCCAATCCCACCTGTGATTCCATTATTCTATGAAACTCCATGATGAATCCCTTCATCCATGTTCTCAAAGGATATTTAAATGCTGTGCTACCACAATAATTTTCCCATCATAATAATTGTTTTTACCCGAAACAACTATGAACTTAGAGTACTGGGAGTTTTAATTACACCCATCACGAGCTTAAACTGAGCACTGAACTGGAAACAGCACAGAAGATCATTCCTTTATCTTTCATCTGTCCTTCATGGAAATCAGGCCAGTTACCAAACCATACATGTTTGAATTGATGATCATCTGACCTACTTTCCCATTTCTGCTCTGCCAATGTCTACATCTAAACTCAAATGTCTTAATTCTTACTGTAATCAGGGGAGGCAGTCAGTATGGATAATACAGCTTAGAGATGCAGAATCACAGGACCTCCCTTAATGCAGCTGATCTTGTTTTATGATGAGAGGAGTCACATTTTCTTGACCATTAAGGTTCTGTCTCACAGTGTTAGTGAGAAATGAGTAAGGCAGGATAACCAGTATACTTGCTTGGAAAGGTTAGGGTGAAATCCAGACCGCATGGAAGACTCAGGTGAAATTCATGCTGATTTTTGCTCCCAGACATTCCTTAGTTCTCTAAAGGAAGCATCAGCCTTCTGACTGCTCTTGCTCAACAATACTGCTCTGACACTGCTGGGACTATGCCAGCATCCTCACATGGGGGTTTGGCCCTGAACTGCCCATTTATGGCACGAGGACAAGCAGTAATAGCGCAGACCCACATTAAAGAAGGACATTTGTTTCTTATGAAATCAGTTAACAGACACAAAACCCACTTGAAATTAATAGAAACTAATTGAAAGTAATGGAGAATTACCTGAAAATGTAGCACAAGATGAAATTAATTGAAGACAATTGATAGTGACTGGAATTAATAAAAAATTGAAACAAATTGGGCTTAATTGAAATTTATTGAAAATGAATTAAACTCAATAACTCAAAACCTATTAAATTTAATAGAATCTAATTCATATTAAATTTATGCAATGTTTAATAGTAACATAACATTCTTAAAAGGGATTTTTATTGGATGTTTTATTTGTATAATACTTTTCTAATGTAAGAGTAAGAATAAATTTTAATGGAAAAAAAAAAAATTATGCAGACCATATAAACTTCAGAATCTTTTTGGAAGAATATGGCAATAGAGTGTGATGCTGATAACAAAAGTTCCTGACAGGATTTAGTAGGATTAAAATAAAGTCTTATGGATTTTATCTCATGGTTGAGACTTTTATTAGAGTTTAATGAGAACACTCTACCCATTAAGATGTTGGCTTTGATTTGATAAGTTTTTGACCAGATATGGAATCCAGCATCTGTCTTTGTGAGTGTACAGTGGGAACCCTTATCTGTTTTCTTTAATGATGAAACATTTTAAGTCTTATGAACTTGCTTACCTTCTGTTATACAGTGTTTTTACCAATTATTTCCATGTTCCTCAATGTTTGTCTCCTGAAAGAACTAAATACTTTCTCATATAAGCTCATATATAATACTTTCTCATATAAGAACCAATACTTTCTCATATTCCTTAATAGATATATTCAGCTCAGTGTTTGAAATATACTCTTTGTGGATGTGTGTTATAGCTGTAATTTTCATTAAGCTGGAGGAAAATGTGAATTAGTTTTTTTTAACTGAACTGGCACCAAGATCCCATTATTTCAAGGAGGCAAAATACAAAGAAACCAGAAAAAAATATTAAAAAAATAATACCAGAACATAATGTATGCTGAGCATATCCCAAACTAAAAAAAAAAAAAAATTAAGCTATTTCTAAAGGTTATATTTCTAATTAAGACATAATATATAAATGTACATGGAAGACCAACACCTCTTAGGAAATCTGGAAAAGCAGAGGCTGCTTTTAAAGAACAAACATATGTCCCTGTTATAGTGAAAAAAAAAAAAAAAGAAAAAAAAAGAAAAAAAATACTGATAGGTATTTTATAAATATTTATAAATGCTTAATGGAGGCCTGGCAGTATTGATGGTGGGAAACAAATCCAGATTTCCTATTTACACCTGTGCAAATCCCTACTGTTTTTATAAATCTGCCAATTTGCTGGAAAAGTTAGGCAAAAGTAGCAGAAGTCCTTTACATCATCTTTCTTTGTGGCATGTATACAATTCATGAGATTTAATCCTAGTTTTAGGAGGAAAACAAGTAGGGATTCAACTGACAAACTAGCATACAGAAAGGCTGAATACAGGTTTTCACAGACATGCTTCTGGCATCACTTCCACTGTAGCCATTGGAGATCTAACCAGTACAACCAATGGAGACATTCAGCTGACTAAATGAAGATGATTGCCTTTATGTCAGGATCTGCAGGGTACTTTTGGTCAGCTGGAGGTCACTCAAGATGCCTTAGGAATCTCAGAGAGTGTTCAGTTTTTGTGCCAAAGCAGCTGACTCATGTCCCTGTCCGCAATGGCAATGCACACACTGAGGTCACATTTAGTTATCTACATGCCAATCTCTAAATTTATGCACTTTAACCAACAGGTTGAATCATACCACTAGCTGAACATGGTCATTAAAATCAGATTAGAGAGTACTCTATGCACTCCAGAAAGAATTTTGTTTTGGGAAATATGTTTGTTTATGCTAAAATGTAGGGATGCTTTCTGACAAATAGAAGGACAAATTAAAAAAGAAAAAAGGAAGAACTTGGGAGAACTGAGGAAGAAAAGAAGAGTTATTAAAAAAAGGAGCAAAATAAAATTGGAGACAGAAGAAGGATAAACAAAAGAAGATAGAAGGAATGAGAGCTGGATGAACAGACACTCTACAACTGCCACCCTGACTGTACAAAACAGGTTTCATGTGTTCCCAGACAAATTCCCAAGAGTTTGCTGTGACATCTCTAACTGGTTGTGTATTGTGCTAGAGGTCCTATGCTAGCAGGAACCAGACAAAACTGCCTCCATGTTAAAGTTCCCAAAGCATAAATAGCTTTAGTAGCAGTTGTCAGGGAAGTTCTGATGGGAAACAAAGCGCATTGTGAAGCTCTGGAGAGTACCGTGAAATGCACCTCAGGAATGAAACCTGAAACTAAAATCCATCTATCCCCATTTGTCACTGTGAGTAAGTTAATGGCCTGCTCTGCCCTATGCAGTATGGGAGACAAAGCTTCTTTGATTTACTGATTATTTGAGTAATGTTTGAGCCACATGCACTGCTAGGTAACACTATGTATTCTCCCTGCCCCCTACAGCCTATTTACCCACTCCTGGCTTCCTGCTGAGACATGATTTTCTTTGATTAAGCACTTCAGTTTAATTGTAAAATGGAAACATCAACATAAGACATGTAATCCTTTTGAGCTGAGAAAAAAAGCACCAAGTAACTTTTGGGTGGGAAAGGGCACATAAATTTATTTCCATGTCCTGTGTTCAGCTAGAAGCATGTGGGATGGTAGAGGATACGAAAATAAATTGAATCCTTTGAGTATTCAGATTGGACTGTGTAACCTCTTGCAGTGCTGCACTGCCTTCCCACACCACAGTCTGTGTTTATCTTCTGATCTGTTCCTCCTGGAAAGAGTTTGGGAACATCATCTTGTTAATTCCCATTAACAGAGGTTGGATCCTCTCTCAACACAGGTAAAGGCTGCCTATCTTATTGCCCATCAGATTAGTCACTGGCTTAAATTTTTTAGGCTTTCCATTAAATCAAAAATTTATTGAAAGCAGTGAATGGAGGATAATTGAATGGACCTCTAAATATAACACACACCAGAGATCTGGCTAATCAAAATTTGCACAAAAAATAAGGCAAATAGCCTGAGAAAAAATAACAAGCAAGATTCTGCAGACAGAAAGGTTTTGTTTCCTCTCTTTTCTGCATTCTGTGAAGAGAAAGAAAATGAAACTTATAGCAGGTTAATCAGATCACAGAATTACAGCTTTGGGTTGGAAGGAACCTTGAAGTTCATCTCATTCCAACACCCTGCCATGGGCAGGGACCTTCTACTACACCAGGTTGCTCCAAACCCCATCCAACCTGGCCAGCCAGCCCCTAGGGATGGGGCAGCCCAGCTGCTCTGGGCACCCTGTGCCAGGGCCTGCCCACCCTCCCAGCCAGCAATTCCTTCCCAATATCCCATCTGTGCCTGCCCTCTGGCAGTGGGAGCCATTGCCTGGGTGCTGTCCCTGCATGCCTTGTCCCCAGTCCCTGTGCAGCTCTCCTGGAGCCCCTGGAGGCCCTGGCAGGGGCTCTGAGCTCTCCCTGGAGCCTTCTCTTGTGCAGGTGAACAGCCCCAGCTCTGCCAGGCTGGCTCCAGAGCAGAGGGGCTCCAGCCTTCAAGCATTTTTTGGATTTCATCTGCACTTGCTCCAGCAGCTCCACATCCTTCTGTTTTTGGGGGCCCCAGAACTGAAGGCAGCTCTGGAGATGGGAGTCTCACAAGAGTGGAGCAGAGGAGCAGACTCCTCTCCCTTTAGCTGCTTCCCACACTCCCTTGGGTACAGCTCTGGACATGGTTGGTTTCCAGGATTTCATTAACAGACCTATAAGAACATTTAGGAGGAGGGAGAAACCTTGATGTAAGAATCCTGAACATGCTAAATCACTTAGAAACATATACTACAACAGTTTTGTGAGCAATAAAAGCATGTTGCATATTTGATGTATTTCTCAATCCAGTCTGATTTTTTACCAAATGGCTTTGATTGGCCAAGGAGATTTCCAAGGAGATGGGTCAACTTCTGTGATTGGCTCTGCTCATTCAAAATTGCTGTTTAGATATTCTGAGCTGTCACATTGCATCCTAGCATGAAAACACACTTTTGCCCTCTCCCATAAATCTTGAATTACATTATATGACAGCTCAACGTTATTCAGTATCAGCTTCTTCCTCCTTGTTCTTCTTTTTCTTGTATTTATTTATTTATATCCTGATAATAACTTCCTTGGGGGCATTGTATAGGCAAGGAATGTATTTTGACCTCCTCCTCTCCCCAGGAGTGCAATTGCCTTGTGGTAATTATAAGATGTCGTCTGTTATTATGAAGGTGCCTTATTGCTCAAACACATCAGGGATATCTGATAATGTAATTACTTCACCCTATAAAGCTGTTATAAATCATGCATTGGGAACACTTTTTTCATATTAAAGCTGTCTGAAGAATTATCACATTGCATGGAATGGGGACACCATGGTATGGCTAGCACTGTGTTTTTCGTAGGCCCATGTTAGGCAACGGCAGTATTAAAATATGTAACATGAAAAATTAAACAAAACACATTCAGAAAGCATGGCTTCTTTATAAAGGTTTAGGAGAACAGATTATCATCTAAGTGGGCATATTCCAGCTTGTGCCTTCTGAGGCATGAATAACTTCTGCAGATTTGTGTTTTTCTTTTTTTTTCCCCTTGACTTTCCTCCTTCCTCCTCTAACTTCCCAGCTTCCCTGAGTGCAGTATAACTGTTAGAAAAGCAAATCAATAAGCACTTGAAACATTGGCCATCATACAAAGAATTGTGCTTCTATTGGCCATCACTTTAATAACATCTAATGATTATTTCTCCCTCTTTCAGCTTCTGAGGTTTCCCGGCACTTTATTGATTAGGGCCCATGACAGAGTTCAGATTATAATTAAAAATCATCAATGAGAAAACAGAATGCAGTTCTACTTAGCAATCAACTGAACAGATAATCACTAGGTAAGGTGATGTGACCACAAAATATTTCCAATAGATCCAGGTAAAGAATAATTGGAAGTCACTTGATGGGTCACAATTCAATAGGGCTTCACTGAATCTCAGATAAAGGCTTTTGTATCCTAAGTAAATATAAAGTGTTAAATAGGTAAGTATCCTAAGTAAATAGGTAACTCTAAATCAAATTCTCTCACAACCAGGGTTCTTGAATGGTTGGCAAGGAATGGTTTCATTTGGAAGGTACCCTAAAACTCATCCCATTCCACCCCCTGCCATAGGCAGGGTCACCTTCTGCTACCCCAGGTTGCTCCAAACCCTGTCCAGCCTGGCCTTGGACAATTTCAGGTATGGAGCAGTCCCAGCTTCTCTGGGGAACCTGCACCAGGGCCTCACCACCCTCATAGTAAAGATATTTTTTCCTGATATTTAAGCTATATTTCTTCTCTTTCAGTTTAACCCCTTTAGTCCTTGTCCTGTCACTACAGTTCCTGATGAAGAATCCCTGTCCAGCTTCCCTGCAGGCCTCCTCCAGATACTGGAAGCTGCTGTGAGGTCTTCAGCTTCCTTCTCTTCTCCAGGCTGAACAATCCCAACTTCCTCATCCTGTCTTCACAGAGGAGGTGCTCCCATCCTCATCAAATCCATGACCTCCTCAGGAGGGCTTGCTCCAACAATTCCATGTCCTTCTTCCACTGGGGGCATCGGATCTGAACAGTACTGCAGGTAGGGTTTTGCAGGAGCAAAGTGGGAAAATCATCTCCTCATACCATTGTCCACACTCCTTTGGCTGCAGCCCGGGATACATTTGGCTTTCTGGGCTCAGAGTGCACCCAGCTGGCTCATGAGTTTTTCATTAACCCCCTTTATCCACAAGTTTTCCTCTGAAGGGCTGTGCTCAGTAAACTGCTACCATGGTGGACCAAGTTTTGAGATTTTTGGCTTAAGGGTGGCATTATACTCCTCCAGGATTTGGTCAAAAAATGCAAGACTAGATCTATTAATGTAAGAGGAAAGGACATGAAGCACTAAAACCAGGGAGAGAATCTCCTTAGGGTGCTCCTGGCAGTGTGTGTATGCTTCTGGAAGTCTGACCTTGAGGGCAGCCCAGCACCCACTTATTATCTGTACCCAGTTGGCATGTTAGAGAAGCAGGAGCTGTTTTCAGGAAGGGGCAAAGTGAAATGTCTGCTATGAAATTCTCCTGTGGAGCTAGGATGAAGTAAGGGGAGACCAGGAAGAAAACTTACAAGCCTGTGGTTGGATAGGGAAGACAAGAATAAGCATCAGTTCAAGTACTTGGATTTGAAACATAAACACTTCAGAAAGGTTCTGACCAAATCCAGCTACAAATTTAGTTGGTAAACTGATATTTACACCACTAAGCGTATGGAAGCAATCTAATTTAATGAGAAGGAGTAGATAAAGAGTCTAGAGACTTGAACTCTTTCACACCTGCTGCTTTATGATCTTTTTTCTCTACCCATTACCTTTTTCCATAGTAAGTACCTACATTTGAAAGTTAAATCCTGGGTACTACAATGTGTACTAGATTTTTTATATCAAACAGTTATTTTTTCTTACCTGTATTTCAAAAGCTGCATTTTAAGAGTTGGAAGCCCTAAGTATTGTCCACCATTATATCCAGCATTCCACACAAACTGATTCTTAAGATGCACTGGGAATTGCTGAATGGCTTCAGCTTTGTCATAATATGCCAAAAATCTGAACTATAATTCCTTCCGGTTGTTAAACTTGCATCAAGCTAAATTGTTAAACAAATATGAAAGAAGGTGCTTTTAATTTTATGGCCTGCCTGTAGTACTCTATGTCCTCTCCAGCTCAGAGGATGCTCTAGGTAAATCTGTGGAATGTGACTGAGGGAATCCCATCTTTCTCACAATACATCCAACCCCTCTGGGAAATGGTGTGAATCACTCTACAAACCAGGCACTTTGCTGTGGGTCTACTTTGTGCTTCCTCTTAAAAACTGAACAAGATGATCTCTTAAAATTAAAGAAATTAAATATATGTGACCCACTGTCAGTCTTCATATACTCTTTTTTGAGCTTGTATTAATTATTTACACACTAATTTTCAGTCACATTAAAGGAAGTCAGTAGCCCACTTAATTTTAACCTACTTTGTCCTTGCTGTTTACTATGCATTTTCTGGAATCAGGGGCTTGATAACATTTTCAACGTCCCTTTTTATTTCTATCTTTGATGTATCTAATATGGAATGCCACAGCCAGGAGCCTTCCTGTGCCATCATCCCAGCAGCAGAGCCTCCCTGACCTTCTAGGAGTCTCTACATGTTCAAACTGTGAAAGGTTACTCTCCATCATTATCCTGATCATCAATAAATGGATGAAAAATGTCCATGTAATGCAGACATCACAGTAGGATACTTAGACCTTTTAATTGCTATTTGTATATAAAAAAGGTGCATTTAGTGTCTCTTTTCACAGTTTCTGAATGATCATCTGCTCACATTTTTTTCTGGTTTAGACTGATTAACACAGAATTAGGTATGAAGAACATTTTTTTTTCCTTTCTACAGCAGCCTTCTGGAAGTGCTTCACTGAGAAATTTCTAGTCCTGGTAATTGGCATGTGTGCACATCTGGCCTTGAAATCTGCCTTCAGGGGCCTCCTCTTTGTCCAGGCACATGCTAGAAAGAGTAATGTGCAAGACCTTCTTCTCAAATGGTTGCTGCACTCTGCTGGTCATCCTTGATGTGTCACAGAAAGCTTGAGTTTATTTGGAAAGTGAGACAGTGAGGATATATGTGCAAATGCAAATGTAGGAATAAACAGCACCTGTTCTTTCCCACATATATATTATCATGAACCATTCAGTTTCAAGTGAAAATTTGCTGTGAGGGTGTGGGGCTGAATCTGTGAGTCCATCTGATAATGTTATACTTCCTGTCCCATGGGGATAGAAGGGGTGCCCAGTAAGAAATGCTTCAGACAGAGCATCACAATTGCATCTATTCAAGGTGAAATCACAAGCAAAGTCAGGAGAGGAGCACTCAATGTGTGACCTCTTGGGGTAGCTGATCATAGAATCACAGAATGGGCAAGGCTGGAAAGGACCCCAATGGGTCATCTGGTCCCACCTCCTTGCTCCAGCAGGGCCATCCCAGAGCACAGGGCACAGGATTGTGTCCAGAGGGGTCTGGAATATCCCCAGTGAGAAAGACTTCACACACTTTCTGGACAATCTGTCCCAGTGCTCAGTCATTGCCCAGGACAGAAGTTCTTCCCCATCCTCAGGCAGAACTTCCTGGACATGATTTTTCACCCTTGCCTCCTCTCCTATTGCTGGGCACCATGGAGAAGGAGAGTCAGCAAAGTGGTCTCACAGGAGAAACTACCCCCCTGTTTATATATCAGAAAAGAGGGAAACCCTGTAAGAGGAAAAAACATGAAACAAAAACCAGTATCCTGTCTCTTATTTCTTTTACCAGAATAAATTCTAGCTTAATACCTCCCACATTAGACACCTCCACATTTTTTCAAGTATTATTTGGGTTTTTGGAAAATTCTCCTCTTAGCTGAATCCATGTTCTACCTCTTATGTTACAGCTCAAGCTAGGAACTACCAGTTACACACACCTCATTGTACTTTTATGTTTTTTGTGGCAAAGCTACACTTGACTGATGCAGAATTTTGCCAATAGCTGACACAGTGCTATCAATTAAAAAATTATTAAAATTATTAAAATTTACTGTATCTATAGGCTCCTGCTGAGTTTAACATGTTGGCTGCTATGTTTGCTATGGAGCCACTTGTCTCCAATTAGAATGCATGTTTAGAGGAAAAAAGTTAGAGTATAATGGGTCAGCAGTTGGTATTCCTCAACAGACTTCAAAATGCTGAGCAGATTTAAGGCTGGACCATTGAACTATCCCTTGTCAATTTTGTGTAGCCTTACACAGTGATAGTAAACAACTGTGGTTCACTGTCTACATTGCTGGCTTTTCCAAAGTTTCCTGTGCTCTGAGATCCTGGTCCAGTCCAAAATGAACAAAGCTGCACTAGTTCTGCAGTAAAACTGAAGTGATGAGAAAAGCTAGACAGACCCCCAGGAGGACAGCTGATTGCTGATCCCTTACATCATTACCTTGGGACTATCTTTGTATTCATATTTCCAAAATTCTGCTGCACATATGTCAGAATAGTACTTTGTCTCTTTTTATCTAGAAACAGTGTTTTTTGAGTTCTAGGTCAGACCAGATGATGTTACTCATGTTGGTTTTACTAACACTGAGAGTGGTCTTTATGAGATAGCACAAAGCTGCAATTGTAAAGTCTTATGAAACATACAAAATATTGCTGAATGCTGCCAGACACCTCAAGAGATGCTTGCAGCACATGGTCCTGTGCCTGCAGAGTTTTCACTTGAGGGCAAATCAAAGGGATTCTTAGTTGTGGCCTTTGGTGTAAAGCAGTTTTGTATACTCCTTTAACAGCATAACATACTTCCTTTGCATGTGTGCTCTCACTGATGATTCCAGAATGCCATTTGCTGATACATTCATAAAATTACAGGATCATAGAAAGGTTTGGGTTGGAAGGGACCCTTAAAGATTATCTACTCCATCCTTCAGTGAGCAGGGACATCCTCAAGGTTGGTCCTCATGTGTCATGGCCAGGCTCTGATCAGTTTGTTCCCCCTTGGGTTGCTCTAGTCAACAGCATGATCCTTCCCAGATGAGTCTTATCCCTCTGAAGAACTGAGGATTTTAACTATTACCTGCACTGTTCACTAAATGTCCATAAGAGTGCCAATATTCCCTGTTAAAAAGTCAATCAGTAGCTGCAAGTCAAGGACAAAGAGAGTGCACAGAGACAGGAGTCAGGACAGAGTCTACAAGTTTCATGCTGAAAACTTGCCTAGCCTGGAGTCCATGGGACTTGACAAGAAATTGCTCATGCAAATTTTTGAGTGGCAAGAAACAAGAGTGACAAGATCATCCCGACCACATAGCTTAGTTAAAAAATCTGTAGTGCACCTTATTTACAGTCTCTTTTTCTCTTCTTATTTTCTGGATGGTGGAAAGGATTGAAGATCTACAATGCAAGTGCATTGTCACTACAAATATCAAGTGTTATTAGCAATGAGTCTAACTCTGAATTCTCATGTTTGAAAGTCTGAGCTGTTGTTTTGTTTTGTTTTGTTTTTGTTTATTTTTGGGGCTTTTCTGTTGTTTTGGGGTGGGTTTTTTTGTTTTGTTTTTTTTTTTTTTTTTTCTTTTTTTTTTTTTTTTTTTTTTTTTTATTTTTTTTTTTTTCTTTTTTTTCCTCACTANTTTTTTTTTTTTTTTTTTTTTCCTTTTTTTTTTTTTTTCTTTTTTTTCCTCACTATCCTTGACATATCTAAGTCTTTGTGCAAATTTGGTGAAGAATATAAAATACATTTGAAACCCAGGATTCACTTAACTGGAAACTAACAGAACTGCAACTCATGAGAGATTTGGGAGATCCTATTTTTCAGAAATCAGACAAATATTTAGCAGAACAAAGCACATTTTTGCTATCAAAGCAAGGTAGTTTAGTCTATATACCCGTGTGTGTGTATGTCACTTGAAATTATAGGTGAACCAAATTACCCATAAATAATCTGGCTGGTCAGTGAACCACAGGGGCTGGCATTTCCCAGATGCCATGAACATTTTCCCATTCACTTCACTTTCATTTTATTTAAAATAAACTACTTGACATCTGAAATGACTGAGGTTATTGCAGATGAAAAAAAAATGTATACTTAGAGCGTAAAGTCTTGTGCCTATTCTTGCTATTCGTACCAGCCTGTAAAAGGACGTGCTCTGATTGATATAAACTATTATGACACACTGGAAAAAAAAAGGCATTAGAAATTGAGCAAGGTGCATTGCTGCTGATTGTTCACCCATTACTCTAATATATCGAGCAAGCACGTCGTCTTGATATAATACTTTTAAGCCTGATATAATTCTACTGATACCAGTGTGAAATTTTTTATTTCCATGGTTGTTGGATCAGACCTTAATGAAATTGTAAAAGCTCCCCATTTGTTTAAGATATGCTCAGAAGCAAATCAAAGCAAGAGGCTTCCCTAAACCCTTTACAAAAGACCTTATAAGCAGCATAGATGAAGTCAAAACTCTGCACAGCCACTTCCCTTTGTGGTCTCTAATAATAATATATTTGTGAATAATCCGTAATTAAATGAGAAGAGCATAACATTAATTATTTCACTAGATTGTTAATCAGCAGGGTATTCTATGCCCCCCTCTTCCTAGTAGCTAACCTGTCAGGGTCTAATAATTGTTGCCATGAACGGGGTTGGGTTAAGGTCCCTGAGGAATGCCAATTCTCTTGTTCCATTAGTGAGAGCACATATAGATCATTTTCCATACTAATCTAGGGCTAAAATCAATTATGTCTCTTGTATTTAAAAATTAAATTGACTCACCATGGGAGTAGGATAAAGGGAAAAAATACATTCCTCCTATTATGTGTAATTACAATTGTAAAACATTTTCCTTCAAAATGTAATTGCTGCCTATAGAGACTAAAGCTGGAGAGCTTAAACTGTTTAGCTGACATATTCAGTTGTCTTTCAGGTTTTTCCTTTAGATTATTTAACGTGCTGAAACAGTCTTATAGACTTCTTGACTTTTAAAGGCTCTCAGAAACAGCTCAGGGTTTAAGAAAAACAAAAAGTCGGCTGTACAATGAATTAATTCTACCATCTTATTAAAAATGTGATGAGAGTAATTTATTCTTATATATTCTTACTCTTTCAGGAAAAAAAAAAAATGATCAACTACCCATAGCCTAAGAGTTTCCATTTTCCCAAATACTGTATAGCTTGCTGCCTATGTCTGGCTTTTCTTTTCATTACTGGTCTCCTATGAGGCCTTCCAGAGTAGTTAATCAAATCAATGCAATATGTATGACCTGCCACTCAGGGACAAGGCTTTGAAGGTCACCAGAGAGTGTAACACTGGTCCTTTCCTGAGCTGGGCAGGAACACAGTGAAGATCATATCATTCTACAGGATGGCCATCCTGTAGGTATTATATTATCTTACATCCAATGTAAGATATTTCTCAGATACTCCAGTCTGGGATCAGGCTGCAATCCTACAACACGCTCTATTACCAATTTTAGATTTTCTGTAGTCTGTCTTGTTGGCCATTAGTAGCAGATCTGCACATCCACCAGCTATATATGCAACAGAATAAATTCTTTATAGCATAAGGAACTGCTGATGAGGAAACTTGTCTTCCTGTTTACAAATATATATAGATCTCTGAAAGAGTCTTGAGTAGCAACAGTACAGAAATAACCTGCATCACTCGCCATGCTAACCACGTCCTTATCTTATAAAAGATTTCTACAATATCTGCACCTTCCCTAATCCAGGGATATGCTTTTGAGGCAGACAGTACCCCTACCTTCATGGAAGGTTTTCAAGCTCCCATTGTTTTTTGCCAGCTTTAGAACCCCTAGACCAGTACGATGAATGGTGTGCAGGAGCATATTCAACAAATGTGTGTGTTTTACATTTTTGTTTCTTAATGTATTATTCATCAAGCCTAGTTATGTGCATATTATGGATATGAATGGCTTTCTATACAGTTGCAAGGATGATGCTTTCTGGACAGCTTATTATTCATGTAGTTTATCTGCCATGTTTAAAAGTACTCTATGACCTGTGGATTTTGTAGCGATTGATTAGTCATTTATTAAGACATCTAACAATCCATTATTCATTTTCCATAAATTATTTATAAATGTGCTTCTTATTTGATGCATGACTGCTATATTTAGAGTACATAAATAAGTCAGGAAAAGCTAACTCCTGCAGAGTCCTAATATTGATAAAGATTGTATCAATAACCAAGTATCAATCCAACAGTAATTTTAGTTCAAATTAATATTTAGTATTAAAACAATGAAAAATTCCACCTCTGTCATTGCAGGTCAATCAGACAACTTATTTTAAATAGTTTTTTTTAAAATATAGAAGTCCATCTTTCCTATCACCCTGAGTAGAAATAAATAGTAACCTATGATTTGTATGAAATTAATTCTCTGTTTTCCAGGCACTGGCAAATTCTATTTCTCCATAAATTTTCTACACAGACATGACAAGGTATTTACATTTTTTGTAGCTGTGTGAAAAGGGGGAACTGAATCACAAGCCTGCTGAAAATCCATGGGTGGTTTGATTTCAGCCTGGTTTAACAAACCCAATTTTTTGAGGCTCATGAAGGATTAATGAATGTGAGATGGAAATGGTTGTGCCAGTGGGAAGCCAACAAACTTCTGGGTGTTCATCTAATTTCTGTTCTGTCATGTCCTATCTTATCTTACCTTATTTTGAGTCATCATGTAGTGCCTGCATCAGAAAACTGACGTTATGTCTTTTTCTGAGTTTTATTCCCACCATTTTATTTTCTGAGTTTTATTAGACCCACCATGTCAGGTAAAATTAAAAAAAAAAAATTAAAATCCAGTATTTTTACTAATTTCTGTTTGATAAAAGCATACCCATTCCCATGTCCTTTTTCAGAGCAGAGGAAATCTAAGATCCAAGAAGCAGTCTCTGTACTTGAAGAAAAAGGGTGGGGTTTTTTTCAGCACTGTTTTTTCTGAGGTCATTATTTTTATTTTGGCTAATTCTTTAATTGAAGAAAGAGGTTGGGAAGTATTGACCACCACTCTTAGACAACATGGGACAGACCTTGGGAGACCCCAAAAGTAAAGATCAGAGTCCTGAACTACATTGTATATTGTGTGACAAGCCCACACAGAGAGCGTGGTGGACTCACAGTTCTGATCTAACTGGAATCACTTTAAACATTTGAGACAACTGGACATAGTGCAATAATTTATTTCAGCTTAAAATTAATTTACAAGAGTACGAAGTGATCAGACAA
Source organism: Urocynchramus pylzowi (assembly GCA_013397555.1). Lineage (NCBI taxonomy): Eukaryota > Metazoa > Chordata > Aves > Passeriformes > Fringillidae > Urocynchramus > Urocynchramus pylzowi. Next base: position 132,696 of record VZRH01002108.1, read on the forward strand.
GGGGAAATAGCTTCAAACTGACAGAGAATAGGTTTAGATTGGATATCAGGAAGAAATCCTTCCCTGTGAGGGTGGTGAGGCCTGTTACAGGTTTCCCACAGAAGCTGTGCCTGCCCCATCCCTGGAAGTGTTCCAGGACAGATTGAGCAGGGCTTGGAGCACCCTGGTTTAGTGGAAGGTATCCCTGCTATCCCTGTCCATGGCAGGGTGGTGGAATTACATGGCTCCAAAGGTCCCTTCCAACCCAAGCTTTCCTATGATTTTATGAAGTATTATTCTGACTTTTCAAAACTGGAAAGTGTCAAAGGTGTTTCAAAGCCCATGAGAAATTAGAAAGCCTCACCATTGCTTGAAAAATCTACATTTTTCAGCAGGTAGATACTATAAGGCACAAAAGAACTGCATTTTGTGCTACATTCTTTTGCTGACTGTGCCCGTTAATGAGATACAATTTCTTGAAAATCAGGAGGAACAGAGAAGAGCCCAAATATAAAAAGGCCATGAAAACAGAGAGATATCCTCTCTCCCTTCACCCAGAGGTGGCCAGTCTGTTTGAAGACTGACCCGGCTGGGCTTGTGAGACAATGGGGAGTACTGCACTGCCTTCACATCCTCTGCAGATAATCATCACTCGCCATTAATGTCAATAGGCAGGTGCCAAAATAGATATTAGGCAAATATAAGCTTTAGAAATGCAGGCAGGCAGACAGCAAGAGTATGACACTCTCCGTCAGCAGGAAGCCATTTTAGAACTTGCACAGTTTAAACAATTATTTTAAATCCCTTCTGGCTATAACTGGTGTATAGAACAATGAAAGTGAAAGAATTAGTGTACCTGGGTGTCTTTCATGGATTATTTCCCTTTTCTCACCCTCACCACAGAAATAAGAAGCAACATGTTCTGGTGACATCTGACTCCTTTGCTACCTGTAAATGCTTCCTCAGACAATACATTATTGTGTTTGTAACATTTTCCCTGTGGTTTCCACAGCAGCTTCAAAAACACTGTGGTTTGTTGACAAAACAAATGAGCCTGAGACATTGTGATGAAGGACACTCGTTCCCAGAGTTTTCATCCAGGAAGGATCACTGCAGTAGCCATAGATGATCTTTTTAAAGCAGAAGCAGAGGGGAAATAAGAAAGCTGGGCAATTTGATCAGCTATACACAGGGACTCAGAATCTTATTTGACTGCAAAATATCTAATTGACCTTGAAGCTGAAACAACTTGTCAGGGGATCTGTTGCTTCAATTGCTCTCTGTCAGCTCCTCAGCTAGCTGTTTCTTCCTTTCAGATTCCATCTAAAAAAACCCCAGGCTGGTGGAAGTGTGATAGCACTGGGCCAGGGTGAGAAGGACTGCATATTCAGGCAGGAGAAAAGTGTATTCACAGTATTTGCTTTAATTTTTGCATTGCCTTTTATGCAAAATCTAGTGACAGCTACTGAATCCAAAGATGTGCAAAAACTGAAAAGGAGGTTAAAAAAAATCTCAGAAAAAATGCTGTGGCAAAAGGTGGTCAGGCCTATCGTGCATGGATTGAAATGAATAAGCAATTAATACAAAGACATTTATGATTATTGAACATTGCACAAAGCTAGAGGTAATTTCAGAACAGAATCTGAGGTGTTATTTACAATATACAACACACTACTGTGTTTTTTTTCTTGATTTCATGAGATTTTTGTGAAATTGTGTGTATATGGCTGTAGGGTACTTCAGGTGTCTCCTTTCTTCCTCACAAAAGTAGGAATATTCATATATCACTCCTGTGGTCTGAGTAGACCACTGGTTTTAGCAATCTGGAACCCTTTTTACCCTGGCCCAAAATTTTAACACAGGAAACTCAAAAATTTCAAAGATGTTTTCTTCCACAGCGTTTTTATCTTCACTGATACAAGCTTCCATAACTCTCATTTTAACTTTTTTTGCTGAAATTATGTGTTGACCTACCTGTCTGAATTGTCAAATATGCATCATTTCTTCTTCCTCAGCAGCAGTCTCAGGAAGACTGAGGAAGAATGTGTGAGCACTACCAGGAGCACCCCCAGGATATCTTTTCTGGACTAAACTACCTGAATCCCTTCAATCCCTCTGCTTAAGTCATTTCTCCAGACCCCCTCTGATCTCCCTTCCTAGTTATGTTTTCTGAATACCCAGATGAGCTTCTTTTGAAGTGATATGTTCAAAATTCCTCAAGAGCCTACAGATACTAGAAGACATCCTATCAATATTAATATTGTTTAATTTTGGTCATTACAAAGTACCCTTATGACATAAAGAATTGATTAATCTACTGCAGAGAAGTTTCTTTTTCCTGCCCCAAAACCAAGGAAGCTGCACAATGTCAAGCATTTATTTCAACAGCAGAAATTAGTTTAATTTGAAATAAAAAATCAAGTCCATCCACTAAAGTATTCCTTCAAATCTACTCAAAGTTTTTAAATGGTGTAAACTCACAGTAAATTGTCAAATTGTCTCTAGTGAGAGTATGAAGAATGGAGTGGACTTAGCCAACTTTCAAATGTTTGAACAGAGGTAAGGTGAGATTTACCTTTAGCCACCACTTTTGTGTTTTTTTCAGTGGTGCTGCAGACCACAGAAAATATCTGGGCACTTCCCTGTACCAACACAAATTTTCTTCCCTAATCCCCATAATTTGGTTTTCTCTGATATTTTCACAAGAAACTCCAAGAGACAAAACTCATGTTTAAGTTACTATATCTTAATTATTACCACACATCCTCTGAGCCACAATCCAGTGTCTGAGCCACTTGGTCTAGTGGGAGGTGTCCCTGCTCATGATGGGGTGGTGGAATGAGATGATCTTTAATGTCCTTTATAACCCAAGCCATTCTATGGTTCTGTGATCATATGATGATGCTCTTAACAGCAGTGCATAAGAAGTAATTTGATTTACCACATATGGGAAGGAGTTAATCCCAGCTGAAGAACTTTAAATTTACTGATGTTAAATCCTGCATATAAGATACAGGAAAGAAGTTTAAATCACAGAATGAGGATCCCTAAAACTGGAGCGATTTTGTCAAAAACCTGAGGTGAAAGAAGTTTCTACATCCTGAAATAATTCTTCCCCTGTGCTTTTGATTGTTCCAAGGAAGCAGACAAAAGATAACAGTTGACCAATTAGCAAATTAATTTTGGTAATAAAAGTGGTTTGGTATTAGTGGTTAGTCACAATAACTCCCACTTAATGACATCACTGCAGTGACATGTCCTTGTATTAAATTCAGATACCATCAAAGGGAACATGGTCACCTAATTTTTCTCATTAGGGTAAATTGTGGAGGCAATCAGGGCACTATAATCTCTGAAAGCTAGTACAGTTCTCTAGACTAAACAGGGTGTCTGCCACCTAATCCTTACATGATCATTTTTCAAACAGATATGAGGAAGAGACTGCACCTTATATAATGATAAGAAAATTAATTTTAATGAGAGATAGTGCTTGTAGTGAAAGAATAAGAAAACTTCTTTCTCCACCTGAAAGTAGTTCAAGGGATTTCCTTTGGGATGTCTAACCACCTATCTCCAGATATGATGGTTCAGGTTTCCCTCTTGAAAATTTGATTGGTAAGAGATGTCCAACAACATATGATTAATGACCTACAAGTTTAAAGTTGTCTGATGGATTTTCAACCTTTAAAAATACATAGAAATAAGAGGAAACACCCACCATTTCTACCATGCCCTGCTCTAGTCTGGCAGTCAATGTCAGATCAGAAGGCAATTACATTTGAGAAATATTCTTTTTTTTAAGGAGCTCTTATGGGGAATTTTAACAGAATGTTAAATTGTTCATGGACTAGCATGACCACTATTTCAGCACTGTATGTGTTTTATAAGAAATAAATAAGATGAGCATTACATTTCAGAAAAATCCCCTTCAGTAGCAGAGTTTGGCTGTTCCAGTAGCAGAATAGAAACCAGTGCTGGCCATGGAGCATCACAGATACAGTTATGGGAGTCAGAGCTTCTACTGCAAGCCCATGATCTTTTAAAGGTGTAACTGCATAGCAGTGGGTACACTTTGCCTCAGAAAGCCACAGAGACCCTCCCCTAGGAAAGATCTGCTGGGATTTATGTGTGCCAATTAATGCAAAAATGTTATACAAAGGGACCAAGAGACTATGGAAATATGAGCAGGAAACAGTGATAAGAGATTCAGCCTGGAAGAGTGGAAAAAACCTATCATGTAGTGTCTCTGGAGAGAGGTGTGTAAAGAGGTAATCTGAAGCAAACATTTGTCAAATGGAAGATGTGATATTTAGGTTGCACCAGTGAAGGAAACCTGTGGGGTGACAACGAGCCATTTCTCTGGTAGTAAAGCACAGGCTAAGGGAATAGCAGAGTGTGAATGTGCTTTTGGGGAGTCCTTCAAGGGAACGTGACATCATGGCTGAGAGAGGAGGCACAAGCAGCATCCCTCAGCCATGTTGGAATTATAATGATCCAAAACCATTTTTGCAATAAAAAGAAGGATGACAAATAGTTGTTTTAAGAAAAAAAAAAAATTGAAAATCACAAAGAGACTGGGGGAGAAGTGTCTAATCAGACAATCAAGAAGCAAGACAGGGAATAATAATTTTCAGCACAGTGTGGAAAGCTGTTGATATTGTGAAGGCAGGAGGATTATTAAGGACAGTCTAGGGGGGCCAGGCAGAAGAAATAGAAGAAACTAAGCACACATACAAAAAACTTAGACTGAATGAAGCAATTAACAGTTCTTAATAGAGAAGTCTATTAGATGAAGAAATGTTCTCCTAAGGGACACAGCTGTAAGCTCTTCAGTGCAGGCACCATGACTGCTTATATGTTTGCACTGCACCCAGCACAGTTGGTAACCTGATCTTTATTTGATCCTGGGGGTTCCACAGCAATAGAAATAACAAACAGCAATAATTACACACTGTGGTACAGCCGTAGGGGACACGTGCCGAGGCTGAGCTCTCATCCTGGCTGCACTCAGCTGAGGTCAATGGGATTGCTTGGATACAGGCTGGTGGTGCTAACAGGACAATTTGGCCTGGTTCATCTGTAAAAATAGAATATGTCTGGTTTCTGCCCCAAAATCTACTGGATTATTCTTTGTTGTAGAGCCATGCAAGCTGGGCATTGTCCAGTTACACAGTGGGGAATATTTCATACCCAAAGAACTCATGTGTTAGGGCTCACTGGTAGAGGTGCAGAGCCAGGGCCTGGAATGCCAGTGGAATGCTCAGAGCAATAAAATTTCCTAGAAGCTGCAAAGCAGAAAGCTCCTTCAGGACTGAGAGGGTACAGCCTTTCTTCCCCATCACCTGCACTTCAAGTAAAACGTTCCTCACTGTCTGGCTCCTTCTCCAGAGGACAGGAGGGAATTAAGAGAGCAGAGCCTGAGATAAGTCCTTTCACTCCTGCAGAAACAAGGATCCTAGAGACCATGCAGACTAGGCACCCTGACAGTGCAGTAGCTCAGGAGCAGTGAGTTGGAGACATTTCTGTGGTAGGTTACATGGAGATGATAACCTTCACTGACAAGAGCATGGTACTTTCCTCTCTAAAGTGCTGCCTTGTTTTTCTCTGGATGCATTATGATTGTTGTTGTTATTATTATTATTATTATTATTGTTTTAATGGCTTAAAGCTAAGAAGAACTTGGGCTTGTCAGAAAACTGAGCAATTGATGAAATAGTAGTTGATGACAGCAGTCCAATTCTAATAATTTCCTGTCTTACTATGTTGGTATTGGGGTGTACTTTAGCTAAATGACTGCAATAAGTGATGCATTTTTCCGTCAGCTTTATCCCTGACTCTTGTGCATCTGAGAAAGACCCAGCAGTGGGTTTGGCAGATAAAGTGAAAAGCAAGTCAAGAACTACCATTATGAAATGCAGAAAGTCAATTTGAATGTCAACAGGAAAGGCATGGGATGCAAGCTTTAAAGAGCTCCACTTTGAGAAAATGAGGGCACCACATTGTGTATCCCTGACTAACTGCTCATGTTTCAGGCTGTAGAAGAATGCCACATTTAGATTTTTGTTGTTGTTGTTGTTGGTTTTTTTTAATTTCACATTTATTGTTGTTATTTTAGACAACAGGACTCCACAAGCTTCTTGCTGATGCCTCATAAGTCAGAAGCAAAGGCTGCCCAAAACCATGAATTCTGTGAACATCCAAATTTTTTTGCATAAGCTTTCTCATTTGTTTGGAAAAAAACTGCATTCTGTCACTGTTAGAGCAGAGAAAGCCCAGCTATGATATAGTATTACATAATAGTAAGTTGTTTTGGGTTTTTTTTGAGAGGAAGTTGCTGGGCAGAAATGAAAGAATTGTTATCTTTTTGAGGCTGTAAAAGCCGTGAGTGAAGAGATGATGCAACCTGCCTGGGTTATAGGAGCCATGGGACACCCTTCATCTTGGCTTCACTCTTTTTGGTAAATCACCAGAAAGAAAAGAAAAAATAATGAACAACAAATGCTGTTAAACTTGATCACTAAGCCCAGTGAAGTTCTATGCATCTCACTTAGCTCAAATAATGTTGTGATACTGGAGAGATGTATCATACATAATGATCTGCCTTAGGAGGAGGCAGATGCATGCAGGCCATTGATTAAACACAGTGTTTTTTATCTTTAATGATGAAGCCAATACCAAAATGACCACCTTCCTTTTTGACTCCTGGGTTTTCAAACCAGCTGCCATGTGACCATAAGTAAGTCGTTTATGTGGGTTTTTCTGTCTCTACCTGTATGTCCCATACATACCCTTCTCCTGCAGTGCTGCCACTCAGTAACTTCCAAGCTCTAATTTCCTTCCTGACATCAGCCCTGTGTTTCCATCATTTCCTCTCACTGCCTGCACAAAACAGACACTGTGGAAGCATGATTCATCCACATTTGAGATGTCTGTTTTAGGATGGGGTGAATCATGCTTGTTTCTCTCCAATCACTGTAAAGGGAGACAAGGGTGACTAATCGAGATGTAGATGTCTGTATTGCAGACATCTAACATTAAATGAGATGAATGCCACTCTCAGAGCCAGCTCATGTCTGACAGAAATGGTGACAGCCAGCTGGGTCCACCAGAGCTTTGGCTCTGGCACAGCACTACATGAAAGAAAACTGCTTCCAAGGCTATTTCAAGACCAGATAACCCTCTTCTCATGGTGTTCAGAGCCCAAGTTAATTAGCACGGAGGACACAAGCCAACCCCATGCAAAACCAGGGTATCTCTGCAGGTTTGTCTGGAATTAAGGAGTTCTGGGGAGTTAGGTACAGGGACAAAGCACAGTGACTCGGGTTTAACATCATTTTTGTGCTCAACCATAGCACTGACCTTGCTGTGCTTGAGCTGGCACCGTGCAGAGATTCTTGTGGGTGTCTTTCCATGTTTTAAAGCAGCAGTGATGCTCAATGCATTTCTGCAGCAAAAAATTTGTAAAGTCACACTTGCTTCTTGAATCTGTAGAAAATTTATGGAAGCAGGTTTTGTGACAATATGCTGAAGTCTGGAGGCATTAATTCTTTTAATGTCCATTTTCTCTGTTATTTATTTATATTATGACAGGCCTTATTATATAAAACATACATCTGTCTGAATAGGCTGAATGGTCCAGTTTTATAACTATTTCACTGCAGAGAAAGAAATAACTTTGGTAGTTCAGCTAGTCATAATCAGCATATTACTTTCTACTTTTCTACAGGAAAACTTAAAGTAGATCATTTGGATCTGGAATAAAATCACTGAGATTGTGTCATGACTGAGAAATAGTCACATCTAATCTCTTCTTAAGGTCCACAGACTCATTAGCTGGACTAAAGGCTTGAAAAACATGATGGAAATGACACAGCCTAGTTTTCCTGATTGCGTAGTTACTGGGATAATGACTTTTCCATCTTAGCTGCACATCATTTAGTGCTGAAAGTGTGCAAGCTGAACTCTCAGGAATGCCAGAACATCACTGAATTGTCTAAAGCAAATACCTCCTCCATTTCCAGACAGCATCATGTGGTTCCTGAAACTCTCTCTGCCATGACACCTCATCTTAATCAAGTTTTTGACAGAACTGAAAAATCCACAGATACAATTTACAAAGAAAACAAAACCTCAACACCAAACATAAAAAAAAAAAAAAAAAAAAAAAAAAATAATCCAATTCATAACAAATGCATATCCTTATTCTCAGCACCAGTAAATGCCATTTTTTTTAAGAATGACCTTTTGGAGGCTGTTTACCTCCATACTTTTGAATAATGTTACTGTCCAAATATATAACTTGCCCAAGACTGAGCACTTAATTTTGAATAAGTGATAGAACTAAAATCTTCTTTTATTTTATGTGTTTTGTTCTGAAAAATGTTAGTTGTATCATAAATGTGTCAGGAAATTTACAAAAAAAAAAAAAAAAGCATGAATAATATTTCACTTCTGCTGACATTTTTGTATGAGTCAGTCACTGAAAACCCCAAACGTACAAAGTTCAATTTTGGGTATTTAAATGCTAAACAAACTTGGAGGGGATTGGGGTTTTTTTTTTTGGTATTTAACTGCTAAACAAATTTGGAGGGGATTTGGGTTTTTTTTTTGAGTATTGAACTGCTAAACAAAGTTGGAGGAGATTGTTTTTATTTGGGTATTTAACTGCTAAACAAACTTGGAGCATATTGGTCAGCTAAGCTACATCTTCTCTCCACCCCTTATTTGTTTAGTTTGTGAACAAAACAGGAATCAATTTGAGTTTTCAATAAAAATAGGAGAATAAATATTTTATTTCTACAGACAACTCTGTCTTAGGTTAAACACATTTTTCACCAAAGGCAACATTTCAAGTGAAAATGTACACAGAATAAATGTGTAGTTTACACAAAGTCTGAGCACAGGGTAAGATGAATGATTGCTTGGGTAGGGTGATGGGAAGAACCAGCAAGGAGACCAGAATAGTAATTGATGGAAGTGATGACTAAACCAGTCTTATTTCCAGCAATAGAGGTAGAGGGAAAAACAAAGACACATTTAGGAGATATTAAACAGACATAAGTGACAGGATTTGGAGTCTGAATGTGGAGTTCTTCTGTAAGAACACACTAGCTTTTTAATTAAGCTATCCATCAGTGTGGTGTCTTCATGAGGAAATGAAGCAAAAGCTGCTTCATATGCATCTTCCTACTAACAAAATTATAGATCATTACAACCCAGGAAACAGAGTCGGCTGACAGATCAGTTACAAGGAGAGTTTCCCACAGCACTGACTATGGCCAAAGAAAGAATTAAAACATGTGGTAAAGTTCATCCATCCATCAGAGAAACAGAACTAAATAACCTCAGTGTGAGAGTAACTTAGTAGCTCCAAAGTTTTAATATATTTATCCTCTCCATTGTGCAGTTGACAGTGCCATCTATTATCCCTGATTTAAGGGAGAGAGTTTAAACATAGTTAAAGTAGGTTTCTAGTTATTTTCTTTTGAGGGTCTGGACAGAGCTGTGAAGCATGGCACAGAGAGACCTGAACCACCCAGATTCAGCCAGCTCAGCCTGCTTATGAGCAGGGCTTCTTAGTGTGGCCATAGTAGCATCCTAGTGCTATGTGGGGATGCTGCCAGCCCTGAAACAGAGCATCCTGAAGAACTGTGAGGTCATTTTTCTCATGGACATGCCACAGGATAATTTGAGTTAGGAGAGCAATGGCATCCACAAGGTAGATTTAAATATCTTTGGAGAAATTTGGGCACTCATCAGTTCTCCTGAATGCAGCAAGACTGAATCCAGCTTTATTGTTGCCTAAAATTAAAAGACAAAACTCTTGTGACAGTGTTAAAATAGTAAGATAAAAAGAAGGTCTTTATCTGGAACTTCCAGGTGGTTATGGGCATACCTGGAATTAGATTTCTACAGTTTTTATAAGTCTGACAACTTAGCACATGTAACAAATATTTTCCAATTAGAAGAGCAGTTGGTTTGGTAACTTTCCTCTGGTTACTGCCCTATTGGAGTTGGTCCAGGGGCTTTGTCCCATTTTTTGTTGTGTCCTCTCAGATCCTGTTTGGAAAACAAAATGTACTTTGTGGAAGTCCTTTAGAAAATAAGACTAAACAACATTCCAGGAATATGTTAGAAAACTAGCTTACTATTCTAAAATCTAAGAGAAAATGTAGAAAAAATACCAGGAGCTGGTATAACTATGTATTAACAGTTTACAAAGCTACAAATATATGGAAAAGTTATAGAAAGCAAAAATCTTTCAGCATCATTATGACTTCAACACTATTATCCCAATGGATGGATGACTTATCTCCAAAGAGCTGGATAGAGAGTGCCTTTGGCTTTAACTGGATTACCCATATCTGTGATCAGAGATGCATGTTCCCAGCTTTTTGCTATAACTGGAACTGAAACATGGAATCATGGAATACACTGAGTTGGAAGGGACCTGCATGGATCACCAAGTTGTTACTATAGGTAGAGACTCCTGGGAAACTGAAGAAATACTGAAGAAAAACTGAAGGAAAAAATTGCTAAACTTCTAGAAACACAGAAAATTCAATGACACAAAACAAAAACAAACAAAAAACCCCTGACAAATAACAACAACAACAAAAACTACCACATTTTCTCTTCTCCTTTTTTTAATACTTGTGATTAACTCTAGACACAAACTCTAGAAAGCCATTTCAGCTAACAACAACACATTAGACAGGAGTCAAACTTTACATTGCAGCCCTTAGTGATCAACAACTGACTTGAGCATTAATGAACTAACTTTTCCATTAGGTAACAGCCAATAGATTGCTGCACTCTTATATTCTCTCTGTGTTCCAATGTCCTAGTTTTCTCCAACTGCTAATTTAAAATGCTTTTCACCATTGCAAAGAGCGTAGTTAACTGCTATAGAACAATTTTATTGCCCTAAAACAGTCATATATTTGCATTCATTACTATGAGTCTTAAAACCTATTACTGATATAAAAGTCAGGATAACAACATGAAGGGTTTGAAGGGCAGTAGATAATAGTCTGGAAAGAGCTCTGAAATGCCTGAAGTATCAGACATAAAAAAGCAATGATAAACAAGCTCATTATTTGTTAGTGATGGTTATGCTGGAAGGAACATTTTTTATATCATTTTTCTCCTTTTTAAAGTTTTATGGAGAATATATTTCAGTCCTAAGCTGAGTATAAATTAAACATGTTTTACCCAGCTGTTCTGTTAAGAAATAGCAAGAACTAATGAGCTGTATAGTGGCAAAGCTGTTAAGGCAATCTGAAAGGCCTCTATAGGGCAATCTCTGAAGTATAAAAGAGAGAAAAGTCCTCTCTCCATAGTCATTTACTCCTTTTCAGACATTTGGGTTGAGCTCAGCTCCACACCACCTTGAGCTATATGTGATCAGCAGAGACAATCCTGTCTTGTCTGTTTTGCCAACCATAAAGGAAGAATATAACTGTAATGTGAAGGGACGTTGCTTAAATAAAAAGTAAACTTCTAAATTCTTTTGGGATGACAATTTTTATGTCAATTTTCAGGGCCTGATTTTTAAATTGCTCACAAGATATTACTCTCATAAGCTTTTCTTAGAGATAGAGGTGAGCAGCCCTGCTTCACCAGAAATCAAGTCAGTGAAGGCATCTGGCCTGTTGAGAAGCCTGTATTTAAAGACAGTACTTCCCTTGAAGTACCTTTGCACATATGATAGGTTTGAGATCATGTTTGATAGTCAGACACACCTTCTTCTTCCTTGTCTTGAAATTTTCTTCCTCAAGTATTCGCTGGTTTGTTGTTTCAGCAATAACGACTCATGAAAGCTTGGGATTTTCACACAAACTCTTTTAAACATAAGAACCAATACAAAGTACAGCTTGCAGGTGGACGTTTTCATTGCAGAACAGATCTTTTCATTGTTTTCTTTACTGATCCTAGTGTAAAAGCTTGAATTCTGCTAGTTTTATTCTCTCTAGCAGTTAAGATTTAGCAGTTATCTAAGCTATTTCCTTTGACTGTTGTACAGCTTTACTTCTCAAATGGTTGCAGCTTCAAGTCAGTAATAAAACCAATCCTTACATATTCCCAGGTTTTGAAACTGTAAATATTGAACAATCCCAGCCTCTCAGTTCCCTCTGGGGAGAAGTTGAAAATACAAGTTTACCAGAGCACCTCCTCTTGAAGGGTGCTCTGTAGAGATGGGCAGAGGACTTTTGAATTACTCACTTGGAGATTACATACCAAGAGTTTTGCCATTACAAACCTTAATGGGACCAGGGGATTTATCAAATTATTGCCAGGATGTACTCCCCTTCTATTTCCTTCCTGAAACATAAAGAAAAAACTCACATTTTGTGTGTGTATGTGTTGTTGGTTTTTCAAAATCTGATTTAGCTTTTAAAAATCTGATTAAGTTTACCATGTTTGATTAATCCCTGAAGTTTCTATGACACCTAACACAATCAGATCCAGACTGCATGAAATTATTAAATATGTAGCACTGCATTTTCTCTTCATTGTTATCATCATTATCATTGTCATTATTGTCATTCATATTAATATTGTTGCAGTTATTGTTATGATTAAAACATCCTCATTCTAAAACAAAGTTCCATCAGCATAAAAACCTTATTAGGAAAGGATAAATATGTGCTTAGTTGGTGCATGGCCTAAATTTTAGGCTCTCTTTATAGTTGAGGAAGAGAAATTCACCTGGCCTGGTTTATAAATCCCCTTTAGAATATGGTGAATTTGCTCCCAACAAGTTTGGAGACAGCAGTCTCCACTGTAGATGTTTCTGTTGAATGACACCCACCAGATTTAGGGCATGGTCTGTTTCCAAAGCACTCAGGCATCTTATTTTTAAACCACACATTAAAACATACCCAAGAATTTTTACTAGTGTTAGCAGAATGCAGAAACCACTGTGATTTTGATTTCATAAACTGCATCTTGTATGTTAATAGTCTGTCACAGAACAGCCCCATGAATCTGTAGTTCTACAATCAGCAATGAGGAAAGGCAGTCATGAAGGACCTTCCTCCCCTATTAAAAAATAGCCATGCAGTGAAGGATATTGAAAATTGTGGAGAAAGAGACTAGACAGTTTAAAAAAAAAAAAAAAAAAAAAAAAAAAAAAAAAAAAAAAAAAAAAAAGAAAAAAAAGGAAAAAAAAAAAAAGAAAAAAAAAAAAAAAATTAAAAAAAAAAAAAAAAAAAAAAAAGAAAAACATAAGAAAAAGAAAAGAGTGAAGAAAAGGTAAAAAAAGAAAGGAAAAAAGTAAAGAAGAGAGAGAAAGAAGAAAAGAGAAAGAGAAAGAGAAAGAGAAAGAGAAAGAGAAAGAGAAAGAGAAAGAGAAAGAGAAAGAGAAAGAGAAAGAGAAAGAGAAAGAGAAAGAGAAAGAGAAAGAGAAAGAGAAAGAGAGGAAAAAAGAAAAGGGAAAAAGGGAAAAAGGCAAAGGAAAATTATAAAAGAAGAAAAAATAAAAAGAAATTGCTGTGTTGAATTTCCCTGGTTGTCTTTATTCAGCTGTGCTGGAGCATCTGAACCCACCAGCCTGCACTATATTTTGGAGACCTGGGGGGTTGTTTTGGCTTTATACACATGTCAAGACTGTTTTTTTAAAAATCATTGACAGGACAAAAGAAAGCTAATTAAATACAGGTAGAGTAGAAAAAAATACAGCCCAAAGCTTCCATAGATATTATTCAAACTTTGTATTCCTCTAATGTTACAGTTGCTAGGGCATTTCTGTTTTCTTCAGAGCTAGAACTTATTTATTTGATTTTATTTTTTTTAAAATGAAAATTACTTTTGTTATTACATAATACTAAAGAAGCAGCAGCTGTGGATGGCATGTATGAAACTCCACAATTTTAATAGGAGCCGAGATGACCTCAGGTGAGTCGTGAGCTGATCATTTTGTGTTAATCAATCTCACTGTAGTGATAACTGGGCTCAAACCATTACCTAGCTCCTTTAAAAGGACCAAGCATTTCCAAGAGATCCAAACATTGTCAAGGTATCAGTCAGGCTCTCCAGACAGGGCACCAGGGGTTAAAGTGTGTGGGATGCAGTCATGCTATGTAACGTGGTGGGACTGAGGCTAACACAGTCATAGATGGATCACCCAGTCTGCAAACTGTGATTCCTCATAAATCATTATGAAAAATAGACTGACTCTGCCAGTTCATAAATTCAAGGCAAGTGTCTATTTCCATAAGGCCCAAGCAGACAGGCAGTGTTAGGGATGCAAACATGCCACCACCACATGCAGTAGTTAATGTGTTAGCATTTTAACAAATTGAGCCACTTCACTGGCCTATTTATCAGTTCAAGCTATTTAGAAATGTTGCTACCATATGTTGTCCATTGAAATGAATGCTAAACACTGCATTTATAAATGGTAATTTATGACTCATAAACGTCTCAGCCATTAGAGTCATTCTGCCACTGTGACTGGAATTGATAGCAGTTTCTGCACTTCATGTTTTGGTTTTTTTTTTTTTCCACTACCCTCATTTCAGGAATATTGCTGATATTAAAGCTTTAGTGCCTCATAGAGGATGTTATTTAAAAGACTGTGTGTATCAGAGAGAGGTTATTTCTGTGTGCAATCCACCCCATAAATTGATTTCAGCTTTTGAGTAAACTTCTAGGACTAAATATTTTTAAAAAGTCCTCTGGAGTATGAGAAGTGATCAGTTTTCAGTTATAATAAACCAGGTTTAAAAAACAAATAAGGCCATTTTTACCTTCCTTGCAAAGCCTTTTCTCAATCTATATTTACCTTGGTACAGAGGAGATGAGCATGAAGTTACACCCTCTTAAATCCCTCCCATTACAAAGTGCAAGAGCTCAAGCAGATTTGATGTTACTAAACCTAGAAATTAACTTTGGTGAAAATTCCTGACTGGATATTTTAAATATACATTGTGAAAATATTATCTATGTGTTTTCATGTGAATACTGTTTCCTAGTGATAAAAAGCCATAGACAGTCTTGTTGAAAACTGAACTTGTCAGAAAGGGTCATTTTTACCATGTAGGATGATTGCAAGTTCCAAGGTGCTTTTAAGGCTAAATTTTCAGAGAGCCTTTGGAGTGCCACTCCAAAGTGGAAATAATCTGCAAGTTTCACATGCAGAAGTTTAGTGAGTATAATTTTCTATCACAAAGAACGTCTTGACAGGTCAGTTCATTCTGTTCAACCCACAGAGATCTTCACATGTCATGAATGTCTCTCAAGAGGGGACTAATGAAGAAGCCTTATGAACTCATTTAGACCAAATACTTGATTTTTAAATAGGTCTAATTACAAGGATGGAATTTCAGCTCGGGAAAACACTCTTATACGTTTCTTATGCTCCTGTACAAATATCCAAAAGCATCCAAAGAAGCTAAGGAGGTCTAGAAGGACTGTCTCAGGACTTGTCAACTGTCTGCAAATATAAATGTCATGCATGTGAACACAGACACGCAGCTCACTACTCTTTCTGAAATTTTCCCTGAATACAGAGATGATTTCTGTAGGGCTGCCTATGTTAACCAGACAGAAGAAATATGTATCATTGTATGTCACCAGTCAGATTTGAGACATCCCTGATGAAGACACCCTGCACTGATACAAACAGTTCTGATTTAGTGCTCAAAGATGGATTTTGCACAGAATATAGTCCCTAGTCAACATGAGCCAAGCAATAACAACACAAATCCTCCAACCAGAATCTTGGTGTAGGAACATGATTTAAACCTTGGTGTTAAATGTGTTTTGGGGACATTATCTATTTAAAAACTTCTGAAGAGCTATTCATGCAAATCTTCATTTCTTGTCCTGGCTGATAGGCAGGCTGGGTTATAATGCATAACAATAGATTTTACCTTTCTTCTCCTTCTTGAGTATGGCCCATGTGACTACAGACAAGGCTTTTGGCCTGCCATATTTTATTCTTCTGTGGAACAGAGATAATTTACCCTTCTCAGAGGGTTTGTAAAGGGAAAACACTATACTTGAGTGTATCATACTCAAATGGTATGACTGTGATGCTCAAGGAGAAGGATGGAGAGGAAATCTTTCAACATAAAACAATCAGAATTTTAGGTCAGATATTAATCTCAATGAGAACCTAGTTCTCAGCTTAAGGAGTCTGATAGCATTGTCTGAAAAAACACCTACCTCAGGATCTTGAAATCTTTTTTCATGTCTAGAATAATACCTTCAAGTAGCCTCTATTATTACAATGAAATTAAAAAAGATGATATCTGCTCTTTGGGGTTGCGAGTACAGAGGATGTTGAAAAACAGCCTTCATTAAAAACAGGATGTATGGAAGATAACATGAAAAGCAGCTATTAAATGGATTTGTTATCAGTGGCAATAATACTAAGAAGTCCTATTACAATAGTTACAAGGAAACATCTTTGAAATATCTTCTGCAAACATTAATTCAATCTAAAAATTAAACCTCTGCAAAGAAAAAAAATATTTTACCAGTGGAATGCAAGGAAACAAAATTACTAGCTCGACACCCTGACAGTCAGAATGCAAAATCCAGAGCAGAAGGCAAGGCTGGAGCTCCCTCCTGCCCAATTTTAATGAGCAATTGGGGATATTATATGTTCAGCTTCTGGCTTGTGCTGTGAGTGTTATGGCTTTTACAGCTGACGTGAAGTCCTGTGTGGTCAGCAGATGAGTGAGAGTGTTGAAGGAAATAGATATGGTATCATGCAGTTTTATTTCCTCTTTTTAAATGTTGTTAACTGTGTTGTGAAAATGCCATTTTGGGGTTGTTTCTTCAGTTTTTTTTTGGGAAAACTTTCTGTTTCCACCCTCATATGGAAGTAAATAGATTTTTTGAGCTCCAACAGAAAAAAAAAAGTAAAATGTTGTGATTCCATTGAAATGGTTCCTCTAGAGCCTATGTTTTATTTATTTTTTTAATTCAAAACAACATCTGTTTGTTTGTTTGTTTTAATGCTTGTGAAATGCCAAAACAATTCATCTATTTATTTTGCAAAGGCCAAATTAAATTCAGGCTTGAGAGCTTGACTTTCAAAAGTGCAGGTCACTTGCTGCTCTGGCTAAAGTTAAAATCACATTCATGAACTCAACACCTCTGACTCATGAAAATGTAGCTTGGAAATGTTTGACTTTGCTTTAATAAGTCCATTAAAATATTTGCAACCAGGGACTGCAAAAATGAAAAAAAAAGTGCTTTGTAGAGAACAAGTTAGAATTCTGGTCTGTTATGTATTGCTAAATTTGAACATCAATCCTTTACAGAAAGTGTCATTTTCATTCAAAACCAATAAAAATTAAAACCAACAGATGGCAGATGTTAAAAAATGTTTCTGGCAAAGAAATTGCTTTTTGGCTGAATAGAAAATTTGGGGATCTTATTTATTTTACTTTTAACTTGGATCTGCTCTTAGCTTCTACTGCATCTACCTTTTCTGTGGTCCTACTATTCATGTGTGTGAGGACAAAAGATCACTGCTGTATTATTGAAATGGGGTAAAACACTGAATTAGTAATAGTAATTCCAATACAAATTGGGATTTTTCTTTCCTACTCAGTATTTTATCCTTATTCTTTCAGTGGCAATACGATGTGAAAAATACAGAGAATAAATCAGATATTAGGTTTTCAAAGTAAAGTTGTTTCATTCTGAGAATGATGTCAAGGGATTAAACACACACAGTTTGAGTATGCTACATTGACTTGTGATGTCTAATAAAGTCAATGGGGAGGAGTGGGAATTTGAATAGAATGATTAATTTGACCCATCTTCAGTGTCCTGAGACCATGAAGTGAGCAGTGTCCTAGTCTGACTGTTCCTGACAGCAAAGGGAGCTAAAGGGGTCTAACACAGCCATATGATCTGGAGTTTAATATTTTTCCTTTTATATACTAAATCCCAGAAAGAAATATGTTTCACGTCTTTGATGACTCTCCCAATAGCCATAAGTAACAGGAGCATCCAGGGGAACACTGAAAAAAAAAACCAGACTTCATTTAGAATTATAAAAATCCATTAAATCTCAATCACAGGATGAGAGAAAGGTTTGGGTTGGAAGGGGTTTTAAAGATCATTTTGTTCCAAACTCCTGCCATGGGCAGGGACACCCTCCCAGGTTACTCCAAACCCAGATGTGAATACTTCCAGGACATTGAGTTTCTCTGACAACCTGTCCCAGTACCTTATCACCCTCCCACTAAAGAATCTGACCTCAAAAATCCTCAAAAAATAAATAAATAATAAAATAAAAATAGCAACATAAAGGGAGATAAAATGACGTGAGTGGAATGCAAGTGTCAGTGAGTTTTTCTTGAAAAATATTGCTCCTCAAGGAAATTATCTAACTGTTTTGTAGATAGGTATAAGCTTCAGGGCATCTGTTGTGGTAGAGCCATTCACAAAACTGCAAATAGTACAGTCAGTTCAGAAAAGAGGAGCCCACTCAAACCTCAAACTGTGTTGTAACAGCTTCTGAATTCTATTGCCAACTCCACAGGGAACCTCTGAGTTGTTGACAAATTTTAGGGTATGCTCACAGGCTTCTAAATATGGATTTATAAGTTTAATTTTAGGGATTTTTTTTCATCCTGTGTTTTAGATCCCAGCAGGATGATGATATAGTATGGACTTCCTTTCCACTACTAACAGAATGAAGACTTTTTTTTATGTTTTATGTAAAGAATTTACTAAAGAGCGATCTGTAAATATTTTCTGTTATTAATGCTAATTTCCCAATATGATTATTCACTAAAGTAGTCTTAATGAATGGCAAGAAACTGTGGCAGCCAGAAAATGAAAGAGAACACACTGTTATATCTTTTCAAGATGTAGCACTGTTTCTCACCGTTGTCTGATAGTGGAATGACTGAAATTGTCAAGTTTCAAAAGCTGTGGCTATGTTCCAAGCTGACACCAAATCTCAAAAGCATGGAGGCAAAGATCTATCCCACATTGGTTTGTCTCTGGGGCAAATACTGGATTTTCAGAAGCTTTTTGCATTCTCTTTGAAGCACCACTTAATAGTCATGTGAATAATCATTCTATTCCATCTGGCCATTGTCACCAACAATTACTGGAAACCAGAAACTCAGGAATGGGCTACAAGACAAGGTAGAGACTTTCCTCAATGAATGAAACTCTGTAAGAAACTCAGAAACTTCAGTGACTAGAATTCTTTGAGCTAGATATTTGTATTTAATTGAGAGATACATTCTGCAGGGCTTTCTGAAACCTAGTCTTTACTTGAGCTGATATCAACCTACAGCACCCACAGCATCTCAAGAAACCTTAAACACATGCTGTGCAAAGCTGAAATTGCTGCTTTTTCTCCAAAAGTCACCCTCTGACAGGCTCTTTTGATACCCATAATTCTTGCATTATAAATAGAGTAGAAACCTTCCCACTCTTGTTTTTTCCATGTCACAGCTTTACAGACCTCTGTCCTAGTTTCCCTCAACTGGAATTATTCAGGCTGGAGATTCCAAAGCATCTCAGCCACTCCACATGTAAAACCCATTTTCCTCATTCCACCTGTCTCACCACCGTTCTCTGATCATTCTTGACTGACACACTGAAAACAATGAGATTTTGGGACATAGACTCAATGTTGATAGTCCAGCCTAGTTCCTGGGGGTCTTTCTAGCCATGTCAAGCTATGCTAATCTATTCCTGATGGCTAGCAGGATTTTCATCGCAGATATCTTCAGTTCAGGGATTGCTATTACACTCACTGGAAAACTATTTCACAGATAAGTATGCCCCTGAATCAGAGCTGTCTCCCTGAAAGTTCATTAATTTGTTTCACTTCAATAAGAAAAGCTGAGAAAGAAAAAGAAAACAACCCTTATGAAATAAAATTGAAATCACCTTCTTGGTTATACCTTGTCTCTCCATCAATGGGAGGGTGAGAGACTGATTTGTTTCTTTCTACACACAAGATGTGTGCTCTTTCTTGGGGTTTGAGGCCATATCAGATAAAAATAATTGTTTCCTCAAGTCTTTTGGTTGTTTCTTGTTTGGCTAAAGAAAAATGGTTCTGTCTCAGCCACAGTAGGGCATCTCTATTTGTAATTTTATTGTGATAGTTTAGTTTGACTGCCAAATACAAAAACTAGAAACAGTGCAGCCTGTCATGGTTTAGAAACATTGGTGCTATGGTCCTCTGCACTGGCAGATGGTTAGAGAACACACCAATAAATGTAGAGATAAAAGAGTGACTAATTTTGGCTCAGAAGATATAGCAATGAAGGAGGTAAAAAAGCTGGAGAGGTTTATATGGGAACGCATAATTTTCTTTAGGTTCCTTTGCTTTTCTTCATAATTTTAAAGTCCACACAAACTTATGGGGCACAAATCATAGATTCAGAGGTGATTGGAAGGGACTTCTGGAAGGTTTTAGTTCAAAACACCTCTCAAAGCACAACCAATTAGATGAGGTTCCTCAATACATTGTATAGTCAAGCTTTGACCATCCCCAAAAAAGGAGATTTCATCTGGACAACCTAATAAAGTGCTTCACCACCTAGATTTTTTTTCCAAATATGTAGCCAAAATTTCCTACCTCTAACTTGCACCAGCAACTCCAGCTTCCCCACACACAGGTGGTTGAAAACAGCTGTAAGATCCAGCCTATTCTTCTTTTAAAATGTACCTTCCACCTTCTCCTTATGCCTCACAAGTTCTGTCCCCCTGATCATCTCCTGCTGAATGATGCTGGCCACCTTCACTGCACAGGAACACAAGTGACTCCTGCTCAGCCTCTTGGCCATCAGAATTTCCCCCTATTTTTTGGCAAAGCTGCATCCTGTTCACTCAGCTCTCCCATCCTAAAAATAGATAGATTGGGACAGATTGATCCCACAATCAGATATTTTTTCCTCATAAACTGTAGAGGCAATCTAGAACAATTAGCTCAAGTGTAGTTATTGATTCTGAAAATACCTAAACTTCAAAATTCCTGCTCTTGATTGACAAAAAGTATGATTCTGTGAAAAAGATGTTAATAATATTAAATTAGAATTAAGGAGAGATATCATAGAGGGACATCAAGGAGCAAGAATATATAAAAACATAAGGAAAGATTGCCCTCCTTCTTGGGCTCTTGCTTCGATTTCTCTATGAACGTTAATTAGCTTCCTAGGAACTTCACACAGGGCTAAGATTCCAAGAAGAATACATTATCTTGCCTGCTGTTTGACCATTTTATGCCAGGCTTGTAAATAAAACAAATTATACTTAGAATACATATAAATTCCTTACCAAAGAATTCTTTCTTATTCCTCTTAGGAAACAAAAATGTTTATGTGACACTGACATCAAACTAAAAAGCGAAATACAGAGGTATAGTGAAACAATATTTTAATTTCCTTTTAACTTCAGTTTCCCCTCCCCATTTTTCTGCATTTATTGAAAACTTCTTTCTTTTTTTCCCAGTTCTTGGCTCTGAACCAAAGAGGAGTGAGCTGAGGAAAGACAGCCCACTTCCTATTGAAAGCAGCTGGTTTAAGAACAGTGGGAGAATTTGCTATCATAAACATCCACCCGACACTTCTGTGAAGTTCATTTTGTTTCATTCAAAATCACTCCGTAATTTCACAGTGGTGTAGTGATAATGGCAGAACAAAAACCTTTTTAAATATTCAGCAGGTTCCTACCTAGTAAAAAACATCTTAAACATCAGTTAAAGAAATAGGCATATATTTTCTGTGAAAGATTTTTTTCCTCCATCTGTTCAGATGGTGCATTTTCCAACTAAACTATCACCAAGCTTGGTATCTTAGGGGGAAAAAACTGTATTTAAAAAAAGAAGTAAAAGAACCCATCACTTTGTGACTTACTGAACTGGGAAACAGATGATTCCACTTAACACAAGAAGAGCTATGTGGGATGTGTCAGCTTTGCAGCACAGTGGTCACTTCAGTTTGGATTAAGGCACTTTTTTCTTACATCTTAATGTAAAGTGAGAACAGAAGTAATCGAGCTCACCCTTAGTCATGACGAAATTACAGACCATGGAAAGTTTTACACAGCTCTATTAGAGCAGGATGGATAATAGGGACAGGAAAAGAGGAGTTTAAACAAGGAGTGGAAACAAGGTCTCAGAGGAGGTGACATTGTCACAGATGTATGTGTAACAGCCCGAGAGCCAGTCCCGGAGTGAAGGGTGCAGGACATAAATCCCATTCCAGGAAGATATGGGCCAGTCTGTGGGAATACTGCTCAGCAAACACCCCAGAAACCCACCTGGAGGGGATTGGGTATTTTACAGGCAGCTCTGCCATTAGCTCAGTGAGCACAGTAACAACCAGGAAAAGTAAGGGACAACAGCACAAAGTACCTCTGTAGGTTTAGTTACAAGTGTAACTAAACTCTGCATTGATGGGGTGGTTTCACAGCAGCGGAACCTCAATCTCCAACAAAAGTATTTGCAGCTTTGGTGCTTGAAATCAAGTTAGTTGTCCAATACTATTTCTATAAGTAGAAGAAAAGAAAGAAAAAGGAAAAAAACCTGTGTAAATGTTTTGTCTTATCTAAAGGCAGGCATATGGGATAGGTCAATATGCCTGTTGGCATATTGTCTCCTCAGCTGGATAAAAGGGGTGCAGCCCAGTAAATAGGTCTAGTTTGAGAAACCTGGTCTAGTACAATATCCCTGTCCATGGTGGGGGGGGTTTGAAATGAGACGAAATTTAGAGGCCTTTCCAGCTCAAACCATACTATGGTTCTTTGAAGCTATGGTGAAATTGATATTTGAATACTCAACTTATTCACAGCAGCCAAAGTCTTGGCTTCCCTGAATCTCCATGTCCCAGAGGGTTGTGCAGCCCTTCAGAAGGGCCTTTACAGGCTGGAGAGATGGGCAGAGAGGAACCTGCTGAAATTCAACAGAGCAAAGGCAGATCCTGCACCTGGAGAGGAACAACCCCGAGCTCCAGCACAGGCTGGGGTGACCTGCTGGAGAAAGTCCTGGGGATACTGATGGACAACATCAACCAGATGGACAACCAACAACCCTGGGGGCCAAGAAGGACAAGGGAATCCATTGGAAAGAACATTCCCAGCAGGTCAGGGAGGGATCCTGCCCCTCTGCTCAGCCCTGTGAGGCACATCTGGAGTGCTGTGTCCAGGCCTGGGCTCCTCAGGACAAGAGAGGGATGGAGCTCCTGGAGAGGGCCCAGAGGGCTACAAAGATGAGGAAGGGCCTGGAGCATCTCCCTGCTGGGGAAAGGCTGAGGGAGCTGGGGCTGCTCAGCCTGGAGAGGAGCCCCAGCTGAGAGGGAAGCTCATCCCTGTCTGTCCCTGTGTGCAGGGAGGGCCAGAGCAGGGCCAGGCTCTGCTCCGGGCCCAGCGATGGCACCAGAGCCACGGGCAGGGCCTGAGCCCAGGGAGCTCCCCCTGGACAGGAGGCAGAACTTCTGTCCTGGGCAGTGACCGACCCTGGGACAGATTGTGCAGAGAGGGGATGGAGTCTCCCTCACTGGGGACATTCCAGACCCTCTGGACACAATCCTGTGCCCTGTGCTCTGGGATGGCCCTGCTGGAGCAGGGAGGTGGGACCAGATGACCCCACTGGGGTCCTTCCATCCTGACCCACTCTGTGATTCTATGATACTGCAGTTCTTGTGAGTGCTCTTGGTCTTTGCTTAGACTTTGAGAGTGAACTGTTTTGTGAAGGATAATACCTAAGTCTTTTGAGAAACTGCAGGTTTCACCCATGGCTTAAATGACTGGATCTGAAAAACCTCCACAGGGAGGAAAAAGTTCCTCCCTGTCCAGAAAACCAGAGGGCAGCCAACACTTTATCCCTTATGGGGATCTGTACCTTTGGCATCTGCCAATTTAAATTAATTTTTAGAGATCTTCATAGTGACTTTAAGTCACCCATAGGAAATTAGTTAAGGTTTGGGCAGGATGCTAATGCTGAGTACTCAATGAAAATGCATCTTCACAACAGCAAGAAATGGCTGCACTTTCTGCACCTCAGCTGGTCCATCCAGGGCTGGCTAAGGTACCATCATGTTATGTGCCTCTTTTGCTTTGTGCCTCTAGGAACATTATCTCTTAAGATGTTTTCTTAATGATGCCCCTGGCAGTCTATGGCTTGGCATCTGGATTTTTTTGAAGGCTTGGTACTAATTGTACCTCTAAGACACAGCCACTAACTCAAAATTTTTTTTTTTATTCTCAAATTTCCATTATTTTGAACAAATTTAGTGGATTTTTCTTTTCCTCCTTGTTGACAAACAAAATAATATATTTGTGAAAGAAGTTCCAAAAGAGCTACTTTACTTTCTTTTGTAGTTCATATCACTCTTTGCTGTTCATTTAACCTTTGCATTTCATTTCCCTCCTTAAACCTCTCATTATCTTTCAACCATGCCTCATACATATTAGTTTCCTACCCCTCCCGTTAAACCCCATCCTGAAACCCTCAAAGCTGAACGGACAGCTTTAATTTCAATTTGCATTGATTTCCTTTTATAATAATAAACCACCCACAAACACAGAGAAACTTTTGACTTGATTTAAAGCCAGCTTTCTGATGTGTCTCCAGCTTTGCCTTCTGACTTTCTGTCTGTGCAGATGTAAATTATTCAGCGAGGGGTGTTGTAGACATGCCTCCTTTATTAACATCAGTGGGACTTGTGAGGCTGAAGGAAAATCTACCCTCCCCACAGGCATCTCATGTTGAAAATTTACACTTTATGACTGTGTAGAGGGACCATATATCACCCCTCTCTTCATAACTGTTATTCACTCTCCGGAAGGGGGAAAAAATAGAAAGAGAAAAAAAAAGGACAGAAAAAAGAGGAAAAAAAAAGAGAGAGAAAAAAAAAAATAAAGAACAAGAAGAGGAAACCTGTGGTGTTCTTTGCATTATACACGTCCTTTGACATATTAAAAAGGAAAAAAGAGCACAAAAATAAAAGATACTCAGCTAGTTTACCACTCAGTAGAGTCCAAACATGAAAGGCAAGTGAGTTCCCAAAAGTGGGTGTCATTTGTGATGCTGTAATTAATCACACATAATTGCTTACAGTCTGTGTAGTACCTACTGAGTGATTTTGTAAAACATGATTCTGCCAGATACGATCCAGTTGGTGCCTTGTAGCCTTTCCTAGATTTCACTGCAGAGTGGATTGTTAGTCAAGACACCGACAGCCCACCACCAGAATATCGTGTGATCCACGCTGAAGCATTATTTGGCCCATGGGCAGAATAGTATCATCATTGTTGCAAAGCACAGAATAATAAGGCAGAGACATATACTAACAGTTTGGGATAGCCAGATTCATCTGATTCATTTTAATGAGCAGCTAGGCCAGCAAAGCAAACCCAGCCATCTGTGCTGCAAAGACACTGAATGCTGGAATTTTCTTCCCCTTCATCGTCATATTGCTATATCAGCACATGTGCTAACTTCAAACCTTTCCCATAACACATGTGCTCCAATTGCAATCATTTGGATGCAATTTGGTTTATGCTTCCATTTCCCCCCTGTTGATACGAGCGGGGCGGTTGCTGTTGCCGTTTGGAAATGCTTTGACATCTCTGTCTCCATTTCTTAATGTTTTTCTCTGTGACCTTGTCCAATCAAATCTAACAGGTACTGGCACCAGCTTTTGTGCCTTGATCTGAAAATACGCACAATTATGTGCTAGTTGTTTTGTGAATGGTAATTGATGGTGCTTAAAAAACATGCATAAATTTCCCAGCGAGGTAAACAAACAGGCAGGATCCTTGGTGCAGGATGTGAAAGTGCAGGAAAAGGCATCTTACATGTTCTTTCATTGAATATTAAACTACTCAGCTTGAATTAAAGCCAGGTGACCTGCAAGAAAATGCAAGCAAATAAAAAGATCCTGGTCTCATAGAAGAAACCAACAGCAGTCTTAGAGCTGGCAGCTCTTTCAGTCATTATTGCCTTTTAAAGGAAATTAAAAATTAAAAAACTCAGCTCATTTGCACCAGTTCAGGCCTTCAGTTTATGCTGCTGTTCACCTAAGGCTTCCTTTGCAGTTGTAAAGAGCGAGAAAAAAAGTCACTTCAGAATCTCCAGGACAATGTCCTCTGTCCAAGATATGACAGCCTCTGCACACTGTGCTGTCCCTCCCTCCCTCCCCTGTGGAAGGAACACGGGCTGGTGAAGCTCCCTGTCTCAGACCTCATTTAGAACCTTTACCTCTGCAAGGTGTGTGCAGAGGCACAAACAGCCCATCAGAAATGCAACCAAAGCAGCACCTAAGGGGGCAGACACTTTCCTTGGCAGTACAGGCAGTGTGACTTTTGGAGCTGGGCTCTCTGTGACCACATCTGTGTGTCCTACCTGATGGAAACATTTATTAATGAAGCTCCCCTGCTTCGGAGGCATAAACAAGTGCTTGTGTGTAGCTTTTCACCCGTCTGAGTGGATACATCAGCTCATCTGACACTAATTCAGGGATTTCTCCAATTGCTTGGGGCAGCCATAACCCAATTATTAAAATTATTATTCGCTTAAAACGAGGCACATGGAACAGTGTTGGATGCACTGATTCATGATAATTGTGATAACACCATTTCTCTCTGCCTAGCCAGAGGCATTTGGGAGCTGATATTTGTTCCATTAACAAGCAAGGATGTTACAGTGCTACCAGGTGAAGCATATTACAGGTGTTAAATGACTTGAGTGAACAGAGAACAATGTCAATAGTTGAATAATTTTGATTATTAGCTTGTTCAGTTGAAGGTGGCAGGATAAAAAGCCTGTGTGAGGGACTTATATGGTGGGGAAAAGAGGAAACCTAGCTAATGGACAAAATGTGGTCATGTTTAAAAATAATGGCTACATTATGTCTTTGTGCTCCTTATGTGGTGAGAGAATTAGGCTGTAACATCCACATGGATATGGCAATGCTGTGTGAGAAGTTGTAGGGAACATCCATAATTTAATTAATGTCTCCAGAAGTTTCTCTACACTTATTGTGACATGAATTTTTCTGCTAACTTACTAACCTACTGCCTCGGTTTCTGTTTGATAAAGCAGAGCTATCTTCTGCATTTGTTGAACACCAGCTGTGGTCTTGCATGCCTTCTACTGAACCTTTTTCTTCACTTCTGTAAGTTATTTTACTCCTGCCCCTCTGAAATTTTAACTGAAAAATAATTGTTGCTGGGTTGTTTTTTTTTTTTTCCAGAAGAACATTGGTAAAATTATCATGGTTAATAGATGTTAGGGTATAATGACACTGAAAAAACTTTATAATACATTTTCCTCTGTGTCTTTGGCCTGGTAAGTTTTGGATAAAAATAAAACTTTTAAACAGAGAAGCCTGAAATGCAGTGTTCCAAGATAACCCTTTGTTCTCCCATCTAGACCTGGATGAAACCTCAGCAATAAACTCCCCACAAACCCCTCCAAAACCAGCATATCTGAGTCAGCTGAAAACAGATTTCTAAGCAAAAAAAAAAAAGGAGACAATTCTCAGAGAAATCCACAATATGTTGTTTTATTGAGAGATTTGAAATATTTAATTTTGCCACAACAGATTAGACACCTGAAAAGAGAGGTGTAAATTCATTTAAAAGCATTGGAGTGTCTGACATGAGCCTGAAAGATGCAGCCCAGGAGCCACTGAAAATGAACACCTTTGGCAAGTGACAGCTGGAGGCTGAGTGGGGAAGCCCAGAGCATGCAGGAGGACAAGGTTTTGCAGCATAATAACACCCAGAGAGTCAAAGTTCTTGGTCTCACAACACCCTTTTTTTTTTTTTTTTTTTTTTTTTTTTTGATAAANNAGAGTAAAGTTTTTTGTTTTCAAACCCTCTTTTTTTTTTTTTTTTTTTTTTTTTTTTTGTTATTCTTTTTGTGTTTTTTTCCCTGCACCACGAAGCCTGTATATAAGCAAAAATACAAAAAGTGAAACACTTCACTGCATTTGAAGTCACTGAAGAATTCTGTCCTACTCAAGGGTAGGACTTTTGGTTTTGAGCAGAAAAAAACACTCCCATCTCTCCCTGCCTTCCAAAACCAAACAGAACTAAATATTTTCATTTCCTCTTCCCTACCCAAATATTTGCAGTTTATTTTTTTACTTTGGGAGAAAATTGCCTAAAACCCTAAACATTGTTTAATGAACTTGTGGCAGAAGTGACAAAACCGCAGCAGAATAATTCAGTAATTTAGATGATTATATGGGGGATAAAAATTAATCCCAATAAGGATTTATGTAGCTACAATATTATTAAAAGTTTATAACAGTTTGCTAATTGGCATCATTAATGAAAACTAATGTGGGTATGCACTTAAGTATTTCACCCCTTAATGAGGAAATGGACAGTGATGTGAAATACTACTAATAATTAATACTAATATTTCCTAAGACAAATAGCACATCCAAGGCTTTGCCAAGAGAAGAAAATACAATTATCCAGCCTGTATGTGGTGGCCATGAGTTAGCATTCTAGCTAGAGCTGTTGAGAATAACCCTTGGTGATACAGATACATCAGAAAGAGATGTATCCCATACCACAGAAAAGGCAGTAACAAGGATGAACTTGAGGCAGAAATTTCTAATATGTCACATTGGACATTATAGTTTGTTATCTGTAATTCACACTTGCATTTGCAAATACAGATCTTATAATTTTCCTCTCACTGTCTGGTGAAAAACAGACATACAGGCACAGGGAAGAGGCTTTGGCAGAAGGGCTGCAAAACTATCAGGGCAAGGGGGTTTTTTTTTCCTGCAGGTCTTGTAGGTAGATCCTGTAATAACAGTAAAAGCTGGAATTTTGTGTCAGCTACCCAGGATCCCTGCATGGTGCATTCAGGTCTGCCTCATATCAAAGGCATCCTACATGCTTGGTTGAGAAGCATGAAATACAAGAATACATCTTTGAGACCTTATCATTTTCTGAATTTTAGACACTTTGCTAAGCATTGAGAATGTACCACAGCACTTCATGGTTGCAGTCTGAAATATTTCTCTGGAACATATTTATTTACAACAACATTTTTTTTAATTTTTTTTCTTTAAGATATTAGAAATCTTTTTCTGACATTCATATCAAATGTTGGTGATCCAAGAAAGCCCTAAAAAAAATAAGTGGCCCAATTTTATTTGACTTTTTTTCCCTTATAATATTTTAAAAGCCATCTCCATCTTCCTGGGAGAACATGATAACAAAGAGAATAAGGGGGGACTTTTTATCAGTTGGATGAAATAAAGAATCAATAGTAAGAACTAGAGTATGTTTCTAGCTGAACATTCAAGGACATACCCATTCACTCAGGTTTTATTCTTTTTCCTTGAGTCCAATTAATTAAACTTTAATTCATGCCTATAAAACTGAAATTATTTCAGAGCAGAGAATGTTTGTACCCCATTTGTAAAGTAGCATATAGAATACTTCCTTCTTATGAATTAAGCAGGCCAATTGCACATTCCTGGTGCCCTGTTGAAGCTTTGTCATTTAGCACAAAAAATTTTCAAGATTCCTCAGATGTAAGGGAGGAAAATAGATTAAATTCCTGCAGGGAGGATTTGAACATAGCTTTCCCAGTCCTGGAGGGCTTCTATAACCATGGTGTTACTGTTATAAAGACAGTTTCTATCATTACATTTTCAATCTCACTCTCTGGAGGGAAGCTAGATGAAAGACTTACAGAATGTAACTTGGATTCACTGTATGTACTCTTCTGAAATACAGCCATGAGATCCAGGGATTTTATTTTGTTCTTATTTATTTTGTTCTGGGCTACGAGTCCACCCACAGATTAAATTGCTTTTATCAATTATGTCTTGGGGTGACATAATGAGAATTAATTGCTATTTGTAAATTGCAGTGATCTTTGGTACAAATTCCACTGAATATGCAAGGTCTTTTATTGATGTGACTTGTTTGACCATTTTCAGGCATTACATGGAGTAACTGGAAGTTAACTCCCTTGGGAGTTAATTTACCTTTCCACTATCCAATATACCTTGCATTCAGAAAAGTATCTAACCAGGCACCACTTCTTCCTATGGTTTCTGCTCTTAAAATTGATTGAGAATTTATACACAGGATTGCTCAAGTTTCCTTACAAGCTGGAGACAAATCTTGCAGTAAAGATTATCCTAGTGAAACATAGCATTTTTCATCGACTCTCCACTATTTCTTCTTTTACACACAAAGCATTTTTAAGGAGCAAGTTTAAAGTATGGTTGTAGAGATGTATGACACCTTTTGCCTTGCCCTTGTGGTACATGATTAAATTAATGCAATGAAAGGAATTAATTTGCCCTGACTATGAAATGCCATCAAAAGACTAATTTTTTCTATCTGTCTTCCTCTGGCTCTGTGTTCTGAGTTTTGCCCTTCTTCATGATGACTCACCCTGGTAGAATGTTTTCCCAAGGGATGTTTGTCTAGAAGGTAAGTGATTTTATTTCATATCTTGGTTAGAAGGTCACCTTTTCTCTGTTTACTTTGCTTTGTGGAGGTTGTATTCATCTTTGTGCTCAAAAACCTTTTCCAGCATCCCTCCTATCATCTGTTAAAACCTACTATATTATTATCAAAATAGACTGACTGGTATTGCTGTATTGATTACACATATTTTTGAACATCCAGCTTGTAGATGTTTCCATCTGGGCTCTTATAATAGGTTGTTTTGTTTTTTTTTTTTAAAGCCCTAGCAAAACCAAATCAAACCAAACCAAACCAAAACAAACAAAAAAACCCCAACAAACAAAAAAAAACCCCTGCCAAAACTATAGAGAGAAATTTATAGAAGGAAAATTTATATTTAGGTTAAGCATAAATTTTTTATCATGAGGGTTGTGAGACACTGTCATGAGTTTGGCTTTGGCTGCCCCATCCCTGGAAGTGTTCTAGGCTGGGTTGGACAGGGCTTGGAGCAACTTGGGATAGTGGAAGGTGTCCCTACCCATGGCAGAGGGATAGAACTGGATGATTTTTAGGGTCCTTTCCAACCCAAACCATCCCATGATGCTATTATTCTATGAAATAGGCAATTTTAGAGTGAAGTTTATTTCATCTTAAATAAAAGTGTTTATGTAGAACAGAATAATCTCCCTTTAAAGGACTTTTTTTTTTTTCTTTTTTTTTTTTTTTTTCCATAGAGAGACAGTGATGAGTATCTCAGAAAGAGACATCTGTATTGTGAGCTAAGGAAGAGGAATCCCATCTAGAAAAGAGAACTAATAGTACTGTATCAAAGACCACAAGAATATATTTCCTCTCTCTTCTCTTTTACACGGAGGGGAATGCAGTGGAGCTGGCCACACATCACAAATAAGATAAAAGGCACAGCCAAAATGAACAGATTAGCACAAAGCCATATGTAGAACCTCCCAAAGCTGCTGACAAATAACGTTGAACTTCTAACAAAATGCTAAAATTTAAAGCTTATTAAAAAAACCAAAGTGTATATATATATATGTATATATAAATGGTGGGGGTGGGTACATGAAGGAGAAGGGACTGGGGGGAAGACAAGTGATATTCATTTAGTAAATTGTTCAGTGAGAGGGGCTATAGCTTGTCCCTGGAGGTTGTTAAGTGTTCTCCTGTATTCAGCAGAACAGGAAAGGTTTACATCACCCTTCCTATCACAGAGATATTTGGGCTGCCTCCTCTCCAACCTACTTAACATCCTCATTTACATCTAGCTTTCTGGCTTCTATTAAAATTGGGCTCCTGCTCCACTGTCCTGCTACATGCTGCCATTCTCCTGTCCATCATTAAATTATTGACTTCTTCTCTTCCTCCTCCCTTCTTTTCTCTTCTTCTCCACCCTGCATCTCCCAGAGGTATTTGCATTTGTGTGGCAAATACACTGATTCTTTTCACATGGTTTGCTCCAGCATGACATGAACTATTTAATTGTAAATTATTAAGTCATCTGTACTTTCCTGAAATGATTCACAGTGGAATGACAGGAAATTATTCCTAGTGGAGTGACAGGATATGATATGATGAAATCACGATTCACATGTAAATTGGATGTCTGCTGATAGAAATCTAAACTCCACTGAGAATTCACAAAAAGAAAATGCTGCAAGGCTTATCCATTGGCTAGATAATTTATTAATGGATAGCCCTTGTTTTAATACTATCTACTCTTAGTTGTTAAAACCCCAGGGGGATATTTTTTTTCCTTTTCTTAGTTGTAGCTTGATGTGAAAATTTCAGGTAAACAGCACCACTTCTAGTTTTTATATACACCCCTTTATACATATATATGTATGTATGTTTCCCCCTTAAGTATCTCAATTGTCTGCCAAACTCAAACACATTTTTCATATGTAGATATAATATAAATATTTAATATATGCATGTTTTAAGAACATATATATAAAAGGATTGACCGCTAGCTGGCATAATTCACTGTAGTTTTATTACTTGGATGAAGTCGTGCCAGTTTTATCCATGATGATGTTCTGTAGAACACAGATTAAAGTGCACACAGACACTGTCATGCATCTTTATTTTTGTTCCTTCTACAAAGCTGTCTGCACAAATAATCTCTTTGGCTTCCTCTGATTCACTTTAAAAGTGTTACGTTAATTTTAAATGTAAATTACAATAATTAAATTTGACCTTATAAACTATCAGATGTGATGGGAATTTCCCTTCCTGATTTTTTTTTTATCTTAAATTGGAAAGGAACCAGATCAAACAAGCAGGGAATTTCAAAGTCAAAACAAATACCATCCATGGCTAGAGACTCTGCTACAATAACAAAAAAGAAAACATATGTATGTATGTGTTTGTGTTGTGAGTGTATAATATAGATGTTAACCACAAAGTATCCAACATCTTTAAATTTGTTTGTAAGACTGGCAGCAGCTCATCTTTTGTTGTTAAGGTGAAAAAAAAAACCAAAAAAACCTCACAATCAAAGTGACCCACATAGATATATGTATTTTTTTTTTTCTTTCTTTAATAATGGATACTTTCAGATACCTCCTAAGGTCCTATTCCTCCTGTCATGTTTAAAGGGTTTATTGTTTCCAGAAAAGCTTTTGCTGCTCCCTCTGGAGACTGAGCTGATCTAAGGTAATATTAATTCTGTGCCTCTCGCTTGTCGGAACTCGACTTCAAACGGAATAAATGAGATGAGAGCTGAAAGAGAGGTTATGCAAGCTGTCATCCTCCATTGTGTTGGAGGCATCAATGACTCTCAGAACAAATTAGGTGTCACTCTACTAAATCGCAGTCAGAAAGGCAAATCAGTTTATAGAAGACTTATTTGGTCTCCTGGAAAGCTCTTGCATTCAGAGCACAGTTAATCTTCTTTTTCTTTCAGTAAATTTAAAAATCCTCATTTTTTATTTCTTTTTAAATCGAGATGAAGCAGAATTTCCTCATGATGAGTCATAATGTTCCCCATACAATTTATGCTGATTAGTTCAGTCTAATTTCTCTTTCTTTAACAGGAGGAAAAAAAAATAATCCCACAGAGGTTTGTTTCACTCCTAAAAGAGAAGTGACTACATGTGTTTTATTAGATTTCTTAATTTGGGGATTGTGGCTTGGGAAAGAGGTCTGTGGTGAAAAGAGCGTTTGAAGAAAGAAAGGAATATTTGTGAAGCTTGCCAAGTATGAATTATACCAGTTTTGTAAATCTCACTGATTCTATTCATTCTTTATTAAGTGACTCAACTTATAGAAAAGGGATAACTACCTGTTTAATAGTTTCTCTGGCACTTGATTTAACAGATTTTATTTTATTATTTTTTTTTTCTTCTGTAAAGAGGCTAAAGGGATTTTGCAATATAGGTTGCACAAGAAACTTTTTTCTTTTACAATGAAGCGATGTGCTATCAGGTTTTCACAGAGAGAGGCATGCTCAGCCAGGATTTGAGAGAAGAAAATTGCCATGCTTTAGCAATATCAGGACAACTATGGAATGCACCTCACATAAACTGAGGTACCTTTCTAGTTCAAAAATTTGTCTATGCAAGGAATGAGTGTGGTGCAAGAGGGGAAGCTCTGCAGAGTGAATCAGCTGCAGTTGAGGGCCATTTTATATTTTAAAAGAATTTTTTTTTCAGATTATCTTGAGTCTAGACTTATGAACTGGGATGCAACAGGTTCTGCAGAACATCAAGCATATTTTTCAAGAGAATCTCTTAGTTTTACCTGATTTAAAAGATTTTAAGATCCCCTCCGTGCTATGCAAGAACTGGGAGAAACCAGATTTCCTCAAAAGCATGCTTTTTTAAGCATACAAAAACTTAGTTTTTGGATGGAGATGTGACATTAGTTTCTCATAAAGTTCAAGATAAATGAAAAGCATAGATTCCTAAAACTAGATTGGTTCTCAGGAGTTTTTATGTCACTTTGTGATTGAAGTTGTGTCTTGGGAACCCAGTGTAAAGTTTCCAATGACAAATGACATTTGATTTCCTGAATTTTAGAGAAATCTTTAAACTGTATCAGAGCTACAGTTATTAGGCCAGAAATTAACTCCCCTTATCAATAGTTATCTAAATAGCTAATCTTCTCCTCAAGTGAAAAAAGACAACCCAAACAGAGAGGAACCAGGGACTCTCCTCCATTGCAAATGACCAAAAAAACCATCTATGCACTCCATGGGTGAGGAGTTCTGTAACAAAAAGAACCATCCTGCTTTGAAGCAGAGACTTAAAACCACTTCTCTTATCTTTTTAGCAAAGTGTGCTGTGACCATACACAAATTGTATATTTGAAAATTAGGCTTTGTGAATCACTGCTGTTGAAATGTTTCTGCATCAGGAGATAAGCAGTGTGCTTTTGAATCTCCTCAGGCACAGGGGGGATCTGAACTCAGATCCCCCACATGCTGGAATGTGGATCTAAGGCTTAAGACATAAAAAACATAGTTAATTCCCTTCATTCCAACTTTAAAAATAATAATAATAAAGACTTTTGCCTGAGCTTGTTTGTTTGTTTTCATAAAGGCAAGACAGAGGGATTATGTTTGAACATCCCAAATGGAAGAAAATTCTTCTTTACTGGCAATGTTACAGTGGAGAAATTTTGAAGTGAGAGGGATATTTCTCATCCTTTAATAGAATCATAGAAGTTTGGAAGAGACCTCTAAAATCATTGAGTCCAACCTTTAACCCAGCACTACCAGGACCACCACTAACCCATATCCCCTGAACCACACCTACATACTTTTTTCACACTTCCAAGAGAGATGTTAACCACTTCTCTGTAGATTGCCCCAAAAAACTTACTGATTCTTTACCCCCCCCCCCCAACAAAATCCATTCTGTGGATCTTGCCACAGTCACTAGGAACCTAAAAAATTAACCTATGTGTAAATAAATGGATCAGAATTAAGATGTTGTCATATGAGAAGCCACATTCCCAGAGATCCTAAGAACATGCCTAAATGTTTTTGGATTGTAAATTGGTATTGTAAAGTAAGATTTCCAAGATAAAAGGAGGAAGTAGGATCAATATCAGTGTCAGTTCCCTGATACTCAAGTGGTAACATCTCCCTTTTTTCTCAGCACATTGTGAAGGCTCCTGAGCAGAGGTTCTAAACAGGCAACTAAACATTTCCTATAAACATTTCTTCCAAATAACAAACATGTTTGGCTTGACTGAACTCATACATCATTTATACTCCCTTTCTCTTGATATTTTGGCTATTTAGATGACTGGGAAGATTCTTTGCAGAACTAGCTCAATTTTAAGCTCATATTGCAAACTATTTGAAAAAAAAAAAAGTATATATATTTCATATTAATTTTGGGGAGTACCCATGGTGTAGGAGTCACTTTAATGAGTTTGATGTACACATTAAAGTAGAGGAAGGAGCTTTCTGACCGTGAAGCAGCACAGGCCTGATCATCCAGAAGATAGTGAAGAGAGGGACATCCTTTCTAGCTGAAAGCTGTCTTATCTTATGTTCTCCTCCTAAGATAGGGGGAAAATCAAAGTTAATCTTTCATGCAAAAAAAGATGTGCTTTCACATGTGCTGATGTTTCTGGAGATAGGAGTAAATTTCTCACAACGGCAAGTGATGAAATACTTTTGTATGTAGTTTCCTAACTCTTAACTATTCAGAGATAAAAATGACAAAGTCCTCCCATAGGTAGAAATCTGAAAATGTTGAACTGTGTACCTAACTGTAAACTGTACCTAACTATAAACATGTAGGGGTTTTTGTTTTTTTCCTCTTACAGTGACAAAGATGAGGTTTACCAAATGGAATTTCTAGAGATGTTTGGAAGTTGATAAATAAATAAATCCCTCAAGAAAAGTGTATTTCTCGGACAGAGGGAAAAAACACACTGTGTTTACCACATAAATTGTATTCAAAGCAGTGAGAAAAGCTAGGCATGCTGATGCTAAACCATGCTTATGGTTTCACTTATTTGATGTGTTCATGGAGTGCATCAAACATGGGCTGGAAATCGGTGAAAGATGGGAAACAAAGGGAAGGAATAAATAGTCAGTGGCACAAGGTGAACAGTGGGATGCCTCGCCTCATTGTTCTGCATTAGATCTTGTGTTTGAAATCTGTATTAATGATCTTGAAAGAGGGTAATACTGAGGTTAGCAAAACTTGCAGATGACACAAAGTTATTTAGCAAGCACAGACCAGAGAGATCCATGAGGAACTTCAAAGAGACTTAGCTAAACCATGTGAGGGCAAATGAAGTTCAATGCCAGTAAATGCAAAGTAAGGCATACTGAAGGGAAAAAAATAAATTAAACTGCTTGTACATCTGACAGGGGTATACATTCACTGTCTCAACCCAGGAAAGGAATCTGGGTATCAATGAAGACAGATTTCTCTACCATATGCAGCTGTAGTTTTAAGAAAAAAAAAATTCAAACAAGATGTGAGGCTTCATAAGAACTGAGATGGGGATTGATGCAGTAAATACTACACAGCCAACCTATAAATCAAAATGTAGTCTCATCTGGAAAAATTTGTGAAGTATCATTTCACTACTGAAAAAAAAAAAAAAAAAAAAA
>VZRH01002108.1:169696-187398 GCA_013397555.1 Urocynchramus pylzowi
AAAAAAGGATCTTTGGGGAAAAAAAAAAAAAAAAAAAAAAAAAAAAAAAAAAAGAGGGAAAAGATTTGTCATGTAGAATGATTGAAAAGATTGGGAAGAGTTACCTTAGAAAGGAGAGGGACAAAAGGACATAATGAAAGGATAAAAATAAATGACTGAGGGAAGATAAATTAGGTGCTTCTCTCCTCAGATAGTGACAGGACAAGAGAATGTGCAATAAAATTAAGGAGGCTGGTAAGTTCAAAACAGATAAAAGGCAACAGTGGCCTTTTTTTTCCTACAAAGAGTGGTTAAGCTGGGGAACCAGCTAATAACTGAAGGACACTTGAAATAAATATTTAAGCAATTAACAAGAATTGCTAAAGTAGAAATTAAAAGGCCAAATATTTTTGGGAAGTATTTGAAAGCTCTCTTTTTCAAGACAGATATCTTGAACTTTCCTTTGAAGAGCTCTTCTAGTCTTGTGCCCAAATTCCACCAACTTTGGAGGAGAGAGAACCTGAGGACCTAGAGGCTCATACTGGGTTTAGTTCACATAATGTGATTTCTACATTTGAGCATGCTGAGCAGCAGTCTTCATGCTCTGCACACAGAATTGTGTCCTCAGCTTTGCACCAAATATTTGTTTCCAGACATTCAGCCAGGAAAAGTTCCTTAGATCCAGGATGACCACTTAGGAGGGAAACTAAGGATCTGAGTGATGGCCCATAATTTTACTGTCCCAAATTCTTTTAGACACAGTGCTCACAAATGATGGAGGTGAGAGGCTGGGCTGCAGGGATTCAGGATCAGTCCCACCAGAGCAACACGTGTCTTGCTCTAAACTGTGCATAGAGCCAGGCTGCTTACACTGGTGCAACATGTTATTATTTGTCCTCCCCTTCTCCTGGGCTGCTTGCTTCATCAAATCATCCATATTTATCTTTCAGACTGCAGGTTTGCCCACTGAAGGTTGATGAATGCCCTTGTGTTTGTAGGCTGTCAAACTCAACAAGGTTCCCACCTCACTGAAGCCTTAGGTTGAGAAACATCAGAAACCTGAAGAAGTGTCAGCCCATCCCAGGGAAGGAGCAAAGGAGACACATTCCTCCCTCAATCATGAATGCCAGCCTGGAGTACCCCAACATCTGACACTCTGAGTGGTGACCCAAACCTCTGCTGTCTGACAGCTCTCTGACACTCCTCTTTACAGTCATTAAAATGGAAATGGCATCTGACAGACATGAACATCATTTCACTTCCAGCTCCCTCAATTATCTCCTCCTTTCCACTGCCCTCCCACTCTCTGTGTGGTGAGAGAAATATGTTTTCAGAACTGTCATTTTAAAGAGTAAATACTTGAACCATCAATAACTGTGTGCACTTTGCCCCAGCAGAATGAAAACCTCCTTTGTGAGTGTAGAAGCAAATGATGCACAGTTAAGTAGAAAGAAGCTACCTGAATATACTTTTTGCAGCTAACTATTTCTGTATTATGATAGCCTGTTTCCAGTAGATCAAAGAAACCTGGCAGTGTTGTTTTTTTCACACTGTGAGAAGCACAAACATCATTTAAATGCCCCCTCAAAATATTCATGCATCAAAAATCCGTTGAAGGCTCAGTCTATTCCCAAGCTGGCTTTCAGCCAACATTGTTATGTTGTTGCTGCATCATGATGGAAATAGCAGACAGTAGAAAACAACAAACAGCAGAGAAGACAAGTATTTTTAAAACAAATCCAAATAATTAAAAACAACAAAAAAACCAACATTTTAGTGCTATTTAAAATTTCAGTGATAGCAAAACTCATGGATAATTGTTCAGTTATTGATTGAGTTTTATGAAATGAAATTTTAAATGCTGAATTTTAGGGTCCTGTATTCAGAGTTTTTCTAACTCTCAGTCTGATGGTATTTATTTTTTTTTGTAAAATACATATAGCATGTGGATGCATTTCTCACTTGATGGAAGTGTTGTAGCTTCACTGGAGCTGACAATTACCTCTTTCATAATGAAGGTCAAGTAAGTAAGGAGATTGAAAATAAATGGAATTTCTCAGTGTCTGGTGAGCTTTTTCCAATACAAAGGGTGAACCATCTTGTGTCAAAACCAATGTCTTCATGACCTCATATCTGAGAAAGCTATGGAGTTTATACTTAGATTCTTGAGTAGATGGAGAATCTAAGTTATTCCCATGTTTAGTTGTCCTTAACTAATCATATATTAAAAACAAAACAAAACAAAACTCTCATGGTATACAGAGAAGAGTTTTTAGATAACACGAAGAGGAAATCTGTGTCACTGAATGCAAAAAAGCACCCCTTATTTAAAATGTCCTTTGCTCTGCCTGCCTGGTCCTGTATGGCAGTGATCCTAGGCTTTATCTACCTAACAGGGCTCCCATATGCAGCCACACACTGACATCTCCCATGATAAGCAAAGTCCAAATCTCTCTTTCTCTTCATTCCATGAAATCCATCAAAACCAAGCATGTCATCATTCCTGGAAGAAGCTGGGGAAACTACTAGGCTCTACAGAACCTGGACTGAACGCAAAGGTTTCTTGACAAAGATTTTGTCAATTCCTGTCCTCTGTGTTGAAACTGAGGCACAGTGTATCCAGAACTGCAGCAGTACAGAGACCCTCAGAAAGGCAGCTTGATTAAATTTCAGCTGCATGGATGTAATATCTGCATTTGCTTTTCAACCCTCATTTAATAATGTATATGTGCATATATATTATTAATATATGTATATACAGATGTATGCTTGCATATATATATAAATATATGTATACTTGTATATATACACATATACATATACATATACATACATATATATATATGTATTCTATTTCTATGGTATAGGTCTATGCACATGTATAATCCTAACTCTGGAGCAATAAATAACATTGAGAATTACAATCATAGAATCATCAGGGCTGGAAAAGACCTCCAAGGTCTTTAAGTCCAACCAACACAGTCTCAGAGTAATATTAGTCTCAGATCAAGTCCTACATGAATGGCAGCATTCCTAGAACTCCTCCAGAGAACTGCTGGTGGGAGGCAGATGCTGATTCCATAGAGCCATAGAATGATTTGGGTTGGAAGGGACTTTAAGGCTCATCTCATTCCACCCCTTGCCACGGCAGGGACACCTTCCCAGGCTGCTCAGGGCCACATCCAACCCAGCCTTGGACACTTCCAGGAATGTGGAATCTACAGCTTCTTTGGGCAACCTGTGCCAGGGCCTCACCCCCCTCACAGTCACAAATTTCTTCTTAACATCGAATCTAAAGCTACTCTCATTCTGAAGCCATTGCCCCCTGTTCTATTGTTGTGTCCTTATGATCATTAATTGAGATGTTCCCATAGAAATGTGTCTTTAGACTGAGAATAAAAATACTTCATAAGTTTAGATTCCCATGAGTTCTGGTGGTTGTGAAAAAAAAAAAAAAATGAACATATGAAATAATTTAGATTTATGCAGATCAGATTTCTTCTAGACTTTGAGGGATCTCCTTAGAAATCTTGATTCCTCAGCTTCAGTTTGTATTCTTCTCTGGAGACTTCCAACACCATTTTTTAAACTTTTCTCTATTCTGTGCAGCCATGGTGCCCTGGAAAGCTCTGTGATTCTTGGAGTGCAGCACATGGGAACTGTGCAAGCAAAGGCCATTTGACAAGTCCATGCTGTGAGCAGGGATGCCTGCCCCACTTCACTCTCTGCCCTTCAGCACTTCCACCATGAGTTCTTTGGCTCCCTTGCAAATTCACATGGAATTAATTGTTGGAGATCATCTCCCTGGTCTTCATGCCTTTTAGGAAAGGCAGGGCTGTCATTTTAGGCCTATGAGCTATATTTGCTGGTTGATGGATGCCTCCACATTGCCAACTGAAAATCATTCAGAAGTCAGCTATAGCAGATGTGCCATGTAATTACACTGTCAAGGAAGAATTCCAGACATTGGCCTGGTAATTTTAAGAATCCATTTCTGTCCATCAGAACATTTCCAGTTATTTTTTCCTAAATATCAAGCATTTCAGTCTTTTTTTTTTTTTTTTCTTTCCTGTGGTGAAATACACATTTCAGAAGAATTTTAAGACAGAAAAGCCAAGATGGCTCTCATGTGATATTATGCCTATGGCTGACACATCTTGAGCTAGGAGCCTAATCACCCTAATCACCCTTCTTACCCTCCTAAGGCATGTGAGACAGAGACCTGCTTGCAATCCTTCAGAGCTGAGGTGGCACAACTCACCCACTGGAGTGATGATGTTTCACATCTGCTGCTAAGGAAGCTTGCAGTTCAACTGGCCCTCTAATTTGGGGGCTTCACTTGAGAGACTAAATGCAGGAGAGCAGAAGCCACAGACAGACAAGGAGGCCCATTTCTTTTTCTTTATTAGACCTCAGATACAGCGTGAATGAAAGCACGAGGTGTCAGAGTGCCAACGTTATAGCATCTGATATACTGTGCTTTGGGCACCCTCACATTCAGGACAGTTGCTTAGCAACTGGGATACAGGCTGAGGATGTAGAGAGTCTGGGATCTTTTCTCTGCCCAACACGATTAGCATGACTTGGATAAATTACTTCACCTTTCTGTATTCCTCTTTCCCTTTATACATTTATTTATTCTGTCTCCTACCGAATGCTTCAGCAACTCCTTTGAAGATATCACAGCCTTCATGTAATGAAAATATTCATCTCCCATGAAGCTGCAGATCCTGGACTCGGGTGTCACCTCCTTTTGCTACCTGTCTTTCACAGGTGATCACCTTCTCCTTAGCTGTGTTCCTCACTAACACAAAAGATCTGCTGCATTCCCTACCTAGTGGTGGGAGCATTTTGGTGGGGAAGCGCTTTTAGTCCGTGTATGAAAATTTCTGAGCACAAACCATTTCCAAAAATCTAAGCTGGCACTTGGCAGAATGTCAGTAGACTTTATACAATAACACTATCCAAACAGACATATTAGGAGAACAGAATCTGCAAGACAGCATACTTTTGGCTCTGTCACATATTCATGCTACTGCCACAACCACCAGCACCAGAAAATAAAGACAGGTGGAAGGACAGTAGGGCTAACATTAGACCTTTGTGAAGGCATTCTTTGCTTGACTGATGGTTTGTAACTGCTCATCATGGACAGTGAGCTGCGAGGTTTTGTCGTCCAAGTTAGGAGCTCTGGCTGATCGGCAGATGAATGAAGAGTTGGCTCCAAAGTCTGTAACCCTTTGATTTCATGGTTGTTTTCCACATCCTGATCTCTCTGCAGCTGCCACCTCAAAGAACAGGGTGAGAGTAATTGTGTTGGCTTGCCTCCAAAGCCCGGAGGAGTAGTCACTTGCTACTCTCCCAGATTATCTGCCAGGCAAACAGAAAGGTTAATGATGTAGAGCTTGATTACTCTAGTAGAAAGAAAGCAGTCAGCTTGATCCAAAAATCTTTATTGTGTGTGTAAGGGAGATGCATCAAAAGGACTCAGAGCTGGAATATGTTGTCTCCTCCATTCTGTGTTTGAACATGGGAGTATTTGCCTTCTGGCACATATGGTCTTGTAAGTAATAGCTTTTTGCTGTGCATACATCTTTTTGCCTGAAGCTTGTTGTTTAATTTTAAGACATTTACAATAGTTTTGTTGTTAAGAAAGCCAGTCTTCTTCAATATCAGCAGAATAAACATTTGAATGTATGCATCCCTGGAACAGATTGAACACCATTAGTTGAAGTATGTACATATAAATACACGTTTTTATATAAAAATACATACATAAGTGTGTGTGAGAGACACTGTCTGTGTGTATACATGTATGTGTATGCCATAAGAACATGATTTTTGGTGCTCATCTCTGAGATAGATGCAAACAAGGTGTATAAATTGAAATGCATCAACAACTCCAACAACCCCCCAGGGGAAAAAAAAAAAAAAAAAAGGAAAAGGAAAAAGAACAACAAAGTGATGAGAAACCAAAATAAAAGCAACCAGAAACTGACAACTGAACAAATGAACAACAACAAAACTACAGGATTGGGAAGATAAAGGAGACCTTACCACGGCTGAAGACAGTAAGGTTTGGTTAGAGTTAGGTGTTTATAAAGGTTAGCTTCCTTTTGTGACAAGATTCTGCTTTGTGGAAATGTTTAATATTTTAAAAAGTTACAAAAAATCAATTTTACAAACCCACATACACTGAAATCTTTCAGCCTTTAGTTGAAAACCGGAATATTCTGGCCCGGAACTGAAATATTGAAGCCAAAGCCCAATATATTTTCTTCCACAGTGGTTTATGGACTTTATAATTCAGAAGCATTTTTCTTACATTATTCCATGAGGATTTGATTCTTTGGCAGAATCATATCTTGCATGATACTTAGAGAGGAAAAATTCTTTTGTCCTCCACACTTTGCCCTACAGTGGCTTCTGAAAAAATTTAAATTTTTCATGTGAAAGAAAACTATCTTTGAGATGGGCTCTACATCGTACCTACCTTATGGAGAAGGACCTGGAGGAAAAGAAGTGCACAATAATTTGTTATCTCTTTTCTCCTGCAAATTTGTGATTAACACAG
This sequence comes from Urocynchramus pylzowi, assembly GCA_013397555.1. NCBI lineage: Eukaryota > Metazoa > Chordata > Aves > Passeriformes > Fringillidae > Urocynchramus > Urocynchramus pylzowi. The sequence goes on from VZRH01002108.1 coordinate 176,250, forward strand.
ATTGTCATTTGCAGCCGGTTTAAATGACTTTATCTAAGAATTTTCCACTTTGCCTTTTTACATTATTCATCTTATAAACAGAATTTAATATAGTTATCTTTAAAATATAAACTCCAACAAAGACGTTTTTGTTGAGTTCTGGATGAATTTCTCGTTTCTGTGTAACACATTGTTTTTTACTAGATTCTAATTAAATAATGGCACTTATTAATTTCTCCTTGAGTTTATGCTACTATTTTTTATGTCAGTTAAGGCTAGACCAGCAGTGCCTGTCCTGTATTCCTTGAGATAGCTGAAGGATCCAAGACCTGGAGACCATATCTCAGCCTCAGGGCAGGTGTGACCCCCGTCCTATTGTGTTGGCTGCTCATCTTTGTCACCTTGTGTCTTAAGATAAAATGCAATGAACATCTACACGAGTGTTTCAAGCACTCTTGGGGAAGAAAACCTCATTTAAAAGGAACAAAACATAGGAAAAAGCAAAGGAGCCTTAATGGGGAAAAAATATGGTGCACTCACCACCACTGAGAAAAGAGGAAGATTCTATAAGGCAAAGGCCAAAAAAAACAAGATGAAAAGAACTCTGTTCATAATCAAGAGGAATACAAGTGGGAAAGGAGCAAGTGAAGAAAGAATTCAGGACAAATGTCTCAAAGCAGCTATGGAAAAAGCTCTTCAAAAATACAGAAAATATTTGGAAAAGCTGAAGGGAGAGGAAGGATGCCACCAAAGTTGCCTGGAAGTCACAAGCTGACAAGTCAAGGCAGGCTTTCAAAAACTAAAAAGTCAGGAAATGTCATTCTTCCTAAACATCTACTGAGGCCCTGGGGCACAACAAAGGAAATCCACTACAGCTGCATGGCAATTGGTAAATTCTTGTTATCATGCTATGTGCCAAACTCCTTTCTCTTTGCTTCTCTAATTCATCTGTCAGTGTGTGGGGTTAATCCAGACACTGAAGGGACTTGTGTGCTAAAATGTCAATTGGGAGACAATCCTCAGCCCTTGATGGGGAGATGAATTTGTAAGAAAATCTCAAAATACAGAGTAGAGGAGCAAGGAGCTTGGTTCTGGGAGGAAAAGGTGGCAGAGAGTGGGCGAAAAAATGAGGCCAGTTTTCCAAAACACATGAGTTCAGTAATTAGCCCTAAAGCCATGGCTTTAAAGCAGACAGCAAAGATTAATATCATGCCATCTGAAATGAATTTAATCATTTAATCCTATCATTTTGAGTAAATAATGTTTCGAGTTTCTACAAAACAGAGGCTCTGCATGAAAACATTCATGACTCTAATTTTTGAAACATAAATGATGTGATATGATGTGTGTTGAAGGAGGAGGATGAATGTGTATATGTGTGTGTGTGTGTGTGTTCATGAAAACTTTTATCTTTTTATTTTACTGGCAACAAATACAGTTTTGTTTGATCTCCAGAAGCCACAGAAGAGGATGTGTGGGCTTTCTGAGCTTGCTTACAGGCCTCTGAAAAAAAACACAGAGAAAAGGGAAAAAAAAAAAAAAACTATCACTTTGCTTAGCCAGTGACAGCAAAACTCCTTCTGCTCCATTACCTGCACATCTTTCTTTGCATAGCAACCATCATATCTCTGGAATAAGACATAACTCTTTTCAAGACATTGTGTCTTGCTCTCAGCTGCTGAAAACCTTCCTGGTGGTCCAGATAAACCAGGATTTGAGCAAACCCAGGCTAGGGGCTGGTGCTGGATCTGTGGATGGGGGAGCTGGGAGCAGCTGGCACTGACACTGCTGAGAGTGTGTGGCGCTGCTCAGGGACCCTCCTCTGCAGGAGCCCTCCAGGGGCTGAACCCAGCAGTTTTACAGGTGTTCTGTGCCTCTGGAGCCTCTTCCTTGTGCTTTCATGTCAGGCATACCTGCCTCTAGGGAGTAAACCTTCCTTAAAGAGGGGGAGGAATTTGGTATTTGTGTTCCTTCACTGTCTTTGTTATATCCCTGTTAATTACACCTCTGGAACAAAACTGAACAGAACATTAAACCACTTGACTTTACAGGAGAAGGGATTTGGGTGAGTTAACCTGCCCAAAAGATGTCTGTGAGGCACATTTAGGCACAATTCCTTCTGGGGAACATCTACTCTGCTCCCTTGACTGAAGGCAAATACAGGAGATCACCAAAGTCAATAGTTTTTAAATATCAGTTTCGATTTGCAGCATTTGACAAGACTAGGGCAGGTTAATTTAAGCCTTAAAATAAGATGATAAAACAGTTACCTTCTCAAAGACTGAAATTAGTGCTAATCTCCTCTTTTTTTTTCTTATTTTCATTCTCTCATTTTTAAAGGTGACAAATTTGATGCAGTATTTATTACTCCAAATGGCAATATGACGTGCTTGAGAACAACCTATAAAAACAGGGAATCAAAGGGAAAATACATTTCTTGTGCTCATAAAAATGGTGTTGGATAGAAGATTTTAGGATTACTGTTCCACTGAACCTGTTTCTTCTCTTATTTGTCTTTCCTCCATAAATTTACCACAGTGTCACAAAGTAGATGATTAAATGGGCCTCCAGGCATTGCTCTACACCTAATAATCCTAAAGTAAATACATTGTGTGATTGGTACAAGGAAAGAAAGAAAGACAGCCTGCTTTTATTTAGAGTGGTATAAAAATCTCATGTAGATTGAAAAGGATAGAGCATTTCACTCCAGATGTCCACAGTTTCAATTATAGTAGTGTTATCAGTAGCAGGTGGAACATTCATGTACCAGAAACTTTAATAAGAAAGAGTTCACAAGATTGTCTTCAGATAAGAAGAGCAAAATAAAGGTAATAAACCCAGTAACAGACTATAAGGCCTCTCACGCACCTCTTCTAACAACAGTTTTCAGTTTCCTGCAAAACAAGTGATAATCCTTATGTCAGGTGCACACATTTGGAGATAGAGGATGTTATTTTCTCCAGATATCCCAAACATTGTTTAAAACAAAGGACATAATTACAATGAAAAGCAAAGATTGCTCTCATTTTTCAGACCCCAGTTCCCTTCCCTTGCTCAGGGTGCCAGCAGGTTCACCTTGACACTCTTGCTTGTTTAGGCTACTGCTTTGTTTTCACTAATAAAATAAATCATTAAACCCACCTGGTTGTCTTCTCTGCTGTTTAGCATGAAGTGGGATGGCAGAGAGGGCACTCAGTGTCCACAGTGCAGCTCACTAGAACAGGGTGACAGATGGTCACAAAACCAATTTCCACTCAGAAGCAAGCCAGCAGAGAAACGAGGTGAATCAAAGAGTTGTGGGAGGCTCTGGGGCAAAAGTTCCATGAGGGGCAGCTGGGGGTACTGGGAGAAAAAGAGGTTCAAGGAGAACCTTCTCCCTCTCCATCACTGCCAGAAAAGGGGTTGAAACCAGGTGGGGGAACTGGTTCCCAGGGAACAAGCAACAGGAGAAGGGGAAATTGCCCTTGAATTGCACCAGGAGGTTTAGACTAGATCTGAGGAAAACTTTCCACCCTGAAAAAGGAGCATAGGAACAGGTCCCCATCAGCACCACCATCCAGAGAAGTGTTCAATGTATGAGGTGGACATGGCACACTGTACTATGATTTAGTGGTCATGGTGTTATTGGTTGAAGGTTGGACTTGGTGATGTTGGGGGTAATTTCCAACCTTTATGATTATATAAGTCAATATAATTTTGCCTGATTTGAGGATTAGGGGTAGGCAGGATTATACCTGCATTGAAACAAGTCAGATATTGGTCCAGGAAACCTTTTCACTGCACCATTTCACTACTGATGAGCAATTAGATTTCCAATAACTCCATGATTTTTTTTTTCACCTGCAACTGAGTAATTTGTGATGAAAATGTTGATAAATCATTCACATTTTTAAATAAAATTAGAAGAATTGTCTGCTGCCTGCTAGTCACAGGAGCCATCTAGATTTTAAGTAATGTTTTCCAAATTAAGGAACAGAATGAGTTTATTTGGATGTTTAAGTGAGTAAATATGATTGTTTTGCTTATTTTAGAATTTTTGGCTTGGATGCTGTAAATTGTACTGTTCATACATATTACGATACTGAAGCACTTGAAGTCAATACATAAACATATGTGAAAATCTTCCCAAAGCTTCTAACCCAATCATTCTTCTATTGCATTGCCTGGGGGTTTTCTTATTCTTGATCTATATTGTCAGGAATCCCATATTTGATCTCTTGAACTGCAAGTTTCTTCGGAAACCCTTCAAAACAAAATTTAAAAAAATAATAATTAAAAAAAAAAAAAACAGAAATAACAAAATGTTGGGCTTTCGCTGATTGACTGTCCAAAAAAGCAAAACAAAACCAAAAAACCCCAAAACAACAACAACAAAAACAAACAAACAAACAAACAAACAAACAAACAAACAAACAAACAAACAAACAAACAAACAAACAAACAAACAAACAAACAAACAAACAAACAAACAAACAAACAAACAAACAAACAAACAAACAAACAAACAAACAAACAAAAAAACCAACAAAACAAAACAAAACCCCAAAAAACAACCCAAAACCCAAACTTACAATTTTACAGAAAACAACTAGCTGGGCGTGCTTCTCAATCCATAAGAGAAACCCAAATCCTTCCACAGTAAGGCAATATTCCTGTGCTTGTTCTCCATAATAAGATTAGCCAGGCCTATAAAAGAACAATTACATCACTACAAAGCATTTTAGGTTTTAGTCTTATGAATTCAACTACTGGAGTCATAAAGGACCATTAATTTCTTTTCTTGTGGAGTGTTTTTTTGCAGCCTTTTTTATGACATGCCCAATTTAGGATGATGAGAATTATATGTACCAAGTTTTTGTACATGTAGCATGCATTTGTCTCTGAAGTCTGAGAGCATGTGAGTCATCATAATGGCTTCAGGTTGTAAGAAACATCAATGATGAAAACATTAAACCACAAAAACAAGTTGGCCCTGTAATGGTTCATTTGCTCTGGAGAAAAATAAATAACTAGATGAATTCTCTTTTAATAACTAGGAAGATTATCATGGGCTATTCATTTCATCTGGCAGACATTTGCAGGCTATCTCCTACAAGATTATTATTCCTACATCTTTATAAATGGCTGTATATATTTATTATTCTTTTATTACAGCCATGCTATGATTCACTTTAAGATTCAAGGCAGGGAGATCTGTAGACCAAAATTCTTGATATTTAACCATAGACGGATGGTGGGACAGAAATTAGAGGAAGGTAAATAACAAGTTTTATAACAGTATTCAAATCTATTAAAAACACCACAATAACACATTAATATTGTTTCCTTGGGGAATTAGACCTTGTTGGTAACTGGCCCTTGGAGGTTTGGTAGCTCTCAACATGACTAATAATAACTCTGGGTGTGAATGATAATGATAGTAAGCTTTCCCAACAGCCAGTTCAGAGGGCTTGTACTTTTTTTGAAGCTAAGGTCATGTTTGCCAGAAATTGATCGATTTACAGACAAGAAAGTGATCAAGAATGAAGGGAGATTGGGGTCCAGCATGTGCCAGGATATGGATGACAATTACGAGGAGAGAATTCTTGGATTCAGCATATAATTCATTGATTGGAAACTTACACATCTAATCTGGAACTGGAAATTTTGCTTTGAGAGACAGTTTCCTGGCTACAGCACTTCTGAGCACTGTCTCTCAGAAACCCCTTTGGGCACATGCCACTTAGGATCATTTAGCAGCGAGTGCTGAAATAACAGAGAATTTAGGTTTTCTTTCCCCAACAGGGGTTCTGAGCTACAGAAATAGAAATACTTTGCTCTTTTGTCAGCAGTGGATAAAATATCATTTCAAGTGCAATGAGAAGTATTGTAAACAAACTGCAATTTTTGTGCTATTCCTTTAAGATGAAAGCCAATTTGGCTGTTTAATAACCTCACTCTAAAAAATCCATAATGAAAGACAAGTGACTGCAGGTCTCATTAAGGAAACCTAGCTTTTAAAGTTGCTTTGGCAAGTTTAGCTCTCCTCTTCAAGACTGTAATTCCTTCTGAATAGAAGTGTGTTATTTGCTATATCCACAACAAATGTAGTGCACATTATTAGGTAAAATGATAAAAAACTTCTGTTGATGCTGGCAAGTATAATTTCTGCTCATCTTTTCTTTAAGTGGATATTCACTGGTGAGCTTCTTTCATGGATCATCCCAATGAACATAGGATCATATAATGGTTTTGGTTGGAAGGGAAATTAAAAAATTGTCTCATTCCAACCCACTGCCATGGTCTGGGATACCTCACACTAAACCAGGCTGCTTCAAGCCTCATCCAACCCGGTCTTGAACATTTCCAGGGATGGGACATCCACAGATTCTCTGGATAACTGTTCCAGAGCCTTAACATCTTCACAGTTCAGAATTTATTCCCAATAAGCAGTCTAAAATTGTGTCTCAGAGAGAAGAAGGGAAGAAATAGCCTTGTGAGTAAGTTCAGAGAGAGGGCTCTGTGTCTAGCATCACATGGAGGACACAGGACACCTGTGTGAGTGGGGGATTATTAGTAGGAAGAATCTGAGGGGAAAAGAGGTGATGCTGAGATGAGGGCAATTTTGCAGGGAGAGCAAGTATTCATGGAAGGACTCAGTCAGTTTTTAACGTTTTGTTGGGTTTTTTTTGGTTTTGGTTTTGTTTTTTGTTTTTTTGTTGTTTCGTTGTTTTGTTGGTTTTTTTTTTTGTTAGCTTGATAGTCAGATCTGAATGAAATTACATGATCTACTATCTTAGTTTCTACAACACTTTAGAAAGAAGTCAGAACAATCTCTGCAGTAAAAACAGTTATTCTTAATAACACTTGGATAAAAGTGAGGTTTAGAAGACTTAAAGAAGTAAAACCTAACAAGCACCCTTGAAAGGAATAAAAAGAGGATTTTTGGAGGATATTAACATTGATTTGTCAAAGAAATTGTAGAAAAAAAATTTGCAAATTAAAAAAAAAAGTTTATTTTTCTGAGTTGTAATGAGGCTGCAATTATAGCAGATTTGGAAAAGCATCAATTGATGTCTTTGTAGCTCATAGGTAGAGAGGGTGACAGATGTGAGTATAAAGACATTTTTAATATGTCTCTATAGTTGGTCTTTGTGACATTCTCACAAGCAAATAAGAACAATTCAAGTGCAGTTTAGCTGCCCAACCGTTCTTCAACAATTGTATCCTTACATTCATCTATCAGTAGAAAAGTGACAGACTGTGAAGACATTGCATCCAGGAGTCTAATTGGAGTCTCTTCCAAGGGAGGATTTAATTTCATTAGGAATTACTTCAGTGGATGGATGCCCATGTATGTGGTACGAGGAGCTCAGTGGAGAAATACAAAGCAAGTACTGTACATGATAGAATGGGAGCTCAAGCTGATCTTGAGAACTTGTAAAAATTATCTGAATTTAGATAACATTGCTGGAGGAAAAATGGGAGAAGTTTTTTGTCTTGAATACAAGGTTAATATTTTTTTTCAATAGCAAGAAGAAATCCCACAATTTTGTCTGTGTAGCCTTTTAAAGAAGCAAATCAGATTGAGAGTAATGAATAAAATGATCATAATTTCATAATTTTGTGTAGGTTAAATAGGAACAGTACACAGGCTACTGGCCTGTCTCTGGTTTTGGATGCTTTAAGAAAAAGAGAAAGCCCTTGGGAAAGATACATTTGATCTTTTGCTTTGTTGGGGACAGGACACATTGGTCTCTTTTGGTCCCTCCAAGCTGTACTCTTGTGACATTGTACTTTTAGGGAGAGTTAAGCAGCTCCCCTTGTACATGCTGGAGAAAACACACAGGGATTTCTGTGTCTGTAAGCAGTGGAGAAATATCAAGGGTAAAGAACAGATCCTGGGTCTGGCAAATGGAGAAGCCTTATTGGAAAGGTGTTGGGTGAAAAGGAAAGTTGAACAGCCATGGAAGATGTACTGACTGTTTTTCCCACTACACAGTTAAAGCTGTTGAGACCATATAAATTGGTGTTTTTAATTTGTAAATTGCAGAATGAGGTATTCAGAAAGATTACTGAAAATTATGGAGTCAAGAGAGACAAATAAGAGTTACATTTCTTGATTATAATGGGTGTGCTGGGTGACTGTTGCAAATAACCCAGAAAAAAGATAAGAATTAAAAAGAAGTAAACTTACAAGGAAGAACACTTTGAGGAAAAAGAGGATAAAGCTGTGTATCCCTTCTAATTCTGCAGAAGAGTGAAGAATAGTTCTCCAAGTAATGCATGAAAAGTTGTCATTATGAGCTGCACTGGAGAAACTCAAGTAAAGTAGAAAACAGCCTGATCTTCTAATTAGTGAAGTAAGACTGTGAGCAAAGGTGCTGATCAGAGGGAATTCATGGTAATTCACATAAATGCAGAGTGCCATTGAAGGAAACATTGAAGTTTTGTTCATCAAACAAAGAGAAGGACATTTGGATAGTGAAGAATTGCCTGAGCTTTCAGCAGAGAGGCACAAGGCACCTCCTTATGGTCTGGACAAAACTTAAACACATAAGCCTTATAGAAGACTTCACCCCCTGGCCTTTATGTGTGCACAGCATGAGGGATTGAGAGCACAATGAACTTCCCAGAGAGAGTGAAACCACAAAATTAAATCTGAAGCAGCCAGCAGGAATCTCAAAACCACTGTGGAGGTGGCACAGAGACTTGAGGAGTGGTACCTGGTTTAGAAAACCTCTCATTACCTGGGATAATTTAACTGCCGTGCAAAATCTGCTTTGTTGTCTCATTCTGTCTTGCATGAGGAGCATTAAATCTGTTTCCAACAGCTGCAGAACCTGTTAAATTAAGGTGAAATTTTTTGTAATGAAAAATATCAGAGAGATTGCTCACATCTTTCCAATTATTTGGAAAGAGATAGGTCTCTCTGAAGTAAAATCCTATGCTTCAGTAACTGTCCATGGAACTATTAACTCAGCCTATTTTATTGTGCTGATTCAAAGTCTTCTCTTCTGGGAAGGAAAAGAGCCATCACACAGGGCAGTACCTGTGTGCATAATCCTGTGTGTACACATGCTCTGCCCTGAGCTGAAAGGTGAGCTCAGAAGGTTGCAATGAGAAAAAATGTCAACAAAATACCATTTTCCAGGAGGTGGAAAATAGCCATACTTGTGATGAAGGCTTTTTCTGCAGCTGTTGGTGGTGGTCAGGCAGCACTGAGTGATACAGCTAAAGGATGCAGGGGCTGGTGTAGCTGGGCTGGTGGAGGCCCAGGAATAGCTCACAGAGCCTGGTTTGAGGTCCCTGCTCTACCTGTGCATCATAAATCAGAGCTGATTTTATAAATCAGAGCTGATTATCAGAGTATTTTTAATACAAATTATTACAGAAAATCCTCCCAGCCAGATTGGTTTCTTTTATACAAGTATTGTGCAATCCTACCCAGCTGAGCTATACATAATGCAGGGCAGATTTTGGCTCTGTCTATCAATATTATTTTTACCTTTTTTAAATAAATTATACTACACACAATGTTTACCTGCACATTACATGAAAAATACAGATTGGGTGACCAGTTTATTTTGAAAATGTTTACATGCTGTTCTGATAACTGGTCCTAAAAACACAGGCTGAGCAGTCCTTTCTTTTCTTCTCCTCGAAACCACAGTCCTTTTCCATCCCTTGCCCCAAGGGTCTTGGTTAGTAGAATATGATTTGTGAACATTTCCAGTCCAATTCAGGAAGGAGAAGCCTGCTCCTACAAGCTGCCTGGTTTATTTGGTGTTGCAAAGAATACAGTCTTAACCTCAAAAGGAAACATCTCTATTATCATGCCTAGTCATCCATGTATGGTGATGGTTAATTATTTATATAAATTTATGCCAATTAAAGAGAGAGCCCTTCAGCTAACAGCAACCTGCCAAAGGATTTTGTTGTTTTTATTATCCCTAAATGAATATAACAAGTTTCATCTTCTGCTCTCTAACAGAGTCTATATACACAGGCTGCAGGTAGAGGTAACACTAAATGCATTAACATCTGTTTTTGTTTTTATATTACCACACACAATTATTTCAACAGAGTAAATTTTGAGGTTTTCTGTATATTTCCGGCTGGAGCCAAGGCATTTTTTCCAATTGCAGTTTTGGCACTTCTGTTATCTAAGGCAGTATTTTTATATGCAGTTTTATTTTTTAGGAAAAGTATTTGCTTCAAGGGAAAATGCCTTTGCTTGGCCAGTACCCCAGGTAGAACAGCACCTTACATTCCTCCAGGAATTATTAGAAAACCCTTTCTGCCACTGCTGCTCTTCTTTTCACCTCCTTGCCTGGCTGATTTTTCCCTAAATGCCAGCTGACACTGAGAGGAATAACTTCTGATTTGGATGCTAAAATATGCTTTGATGTCCTTACACGTTTTGTGTAGGTTCCAAGTCCTTTATGCCTCTCAGCAAAATCACAGCCAAGCACTATGCATTATGGAAATGTGTGTCATTTTCTTCCTAATGTTCTCCTAGCATGATATTTTCTGGGACTATAACTTTTTTTTTCCTGTTCATTTTCTTTTTCCATTCTAATTAAGAATATGTTTTGGTCTCGTCTGGACGTGAGGTGCTATTGTGAGGTGATGTGTTTTCTTCTGTTTTTCCTTTTCCCAGTGGCACAAGAAGGAATTGTTTGGCTTCTTTCATGTTCTTTTATCTAAAACATTTAAAAATAACATATTTTAAGACCTGTTATTTTTCTTTTATTTCCTAAAAAATAACTTACATGTTGTAACTGAACTGCTTTTAAGACCATAATTTTTGACCCATTAGATTTGAATCTTACAATGTTATTGGACTTGGATATACAATTGCAAGCTTTGAATGAATACAATACATTTTGCCTGAGCTCTTGAGCTTCAAATCTTCCTTTGAATAGATTACAGCAAGCTGAGAACTAAATATTTTCTTATTGCTATTGCAGTTTAGAAAAAGAAAAAGTTTCAAGTCCTTTCTGCATTGAGAAGACAATTTTAACATGTCCCAGCTTTCAATCACCTAACAAAACTCTGATTTATGTATCCATACACAGAGACATTTTCCATTGAAGTCACTCTGTGCATGATCAAGTCTTTTTGAAAGCTTAGCACTTCATCTAATTGTTTCAATAAAGGTTTCACTTCCCAATTTTAGCATCTTATT
>VZRH01002108.1:201038-220427 GCA_013397555.1 Urocynchramus pylzowi
TTCCGATCTGAGGGGAGGGGAGGGGAGCTATTTTTTCATTTAAAAATCAAGGCACATAGTGAGGAAAGAACATTTATAGAGACTTTAAACTGCAGCAGTAGCAGTTTTGTAACCAAGGTAAGTGTTAGCATATATTTGTTTGTCTGTCTTCTGATTTGAAAACGATCTCAAACGAGATTAGAAATGTTTGAGTTTTCATTTTCAGATACTCTGAAAGTTAAGTTCTCATTTCCATCAACTGAAAGTTGTACAGATTCAATAACTGAGATTTTAGTCTCATCCTATGTAGGTATAAACAGAGTAGAAATAGAATAATAGAGAAGATGGATGTCACTCTTTTCAAGGCAGTGAAACAAGAGGATGAGGTGGAAGTTTTGTCCCATCTTTTACCTGGCACCTCGAGGGCTGGAAAACTCTCTAGTGGCAGAGGAGACCCAATTTGATTTCACTCTTGCTTTCCAAACCACATCAGTATGGGACTGAAGGTGACATGGGTCACCAATCTTTGTTCCCTGTAACTGCAGACAAGTGAATGAACTTGAATGAACTTGTGTTATTCCCTTCATAAACATGTGAATCATTTTTATTTTGAGTTGGGAGCATTCAAAGCCCCATCCTGCCTAGCCTCAAATGCACTCTTGACTTTTACATAATTCATGGTCATAGGAACAATAAGAGCCTCTGTCTGGTATAATTTTCTTCACTCTAGGCAGCATGGATGCCTTAAGATTGCTCAGTGGCTGAACTCTTAAACTTGCTTAGGTTGCTGTTATTAATAGTCCTGCACTGAAGTCCTGGTTGGTACAAAAAAATTGCATTTTCAAAGTTTTGTGGCCTGTTAATATTGCAAATGCAATTAGGAAAGGCTGATACAGAAGGCAGTAGTAGGCTAAAAATGTAAATGACAAAAGGAAAAATGTAGCAAAAGTTGTGTTATCAAAAAATATATATCTTTGTTTCCTGAAGAAATGCAAATATTAAAATCTAACCATTTGAGACCAAACTTTGACCACATTTTCTGATAAGTATTTAATATTCTTGTTAGTGTTTACATCCAGTGGGGATTTCACTCTGATTAATTCATATATATCTAAGGATCTGAAAATGTCTTTCAGAGTTTTCCAGTATTCCCATGCACACAGACACAAGGAACAACAACAACAAGAAAAAGAACATAATCAGATAATCAAAATCTCATGGCATTTGAAATTAATTTTAAATTAATATTATGATGGTTTTTAGACCATAATATTAGGAATGCATTGCCATGGTAACCTTGGTTTTTTTATTGCAGTTTGTTCCCTCCCTATACCTGCAAAATTACATTACAAACACTTTGTTGATTCTGTCACCTGTCTTCTTTCTTAAGACAAAAACCTCTTTGAGACCAGGACTATGCCTCATTTTAGACTTGTGCAGTACCCAATACAGATCTCCATCCAAAGGCTGGTTTTGACCACTGTCCTCTATAGTCATATAAAAAGCAGTGATAACATTGCAAATTGGAACAGTAGAAATTATGTTTTCCATTCTTTCTGCTTTTTGAACAAACTAATGATATATATATATTTTAATATTCAGATTTTATTTGTCAAAAAAAAAACAGAGTAATTTTTTTTAAATTAAATTTGTAGGCCATAAACATCTACTTACTACCTTGTCCACAGAACTTGCACAAAAGTATTTATGGGAAGAAAAAAAAGAGAAGGAAAGTCATATTTTTTTTTAAACAGTGGGGGGAAAAAGATATGAATTTCGACGTACTGCCCCTGCCATTTAAATATTTATTCCTCTCATAAAAAACACAGTTGTTAATAAAAAACTCATCCTTGCTAGAACTGGTGAATATGAAGTGCCTTTGTTTTGGTCTCAGTCTAACTGTACTGAATTGTACCAACAGTGATGCAATCACTACAGCCAGTGCCTTTTGCATCATTATTTTGGCTTCTACAAACAATAAGGTTTTATGGGTCCCTACAGTGATTATCCCATGAACTGATATGCAACCAAGAGTGTTTTCTATCTAGATATTGAAACTATTAATTGCCTTGATGCCATCGAAGTCATAATCTATCCCAGCAGAAGTGGCTGGGTATAATGTCCCAGTGCTCCCCAGACACTTTAAAGCTTATTTTAAATGTGGATTAGTGCATCATATTTTCAGAGGTCAGTGAAGATATGACTATCAGGGAAAAAAAAAAAAAAGATTTAAAATTGTAATCAAGGCTGAGAAGGTTACATGCAGGAGCACAGTAAATAAGGATAATACTGAAAATTTTATAGAGATAATAATTGTACTTAATTTTTTTCTATTTCTTTTTCTCCTGAGGAAATGTTCTGAAAACAACACAGTTGCAACAGGGTGTTTAACAGAGCACTGATAAAATCTCTGCTGCTTTCTCTGGAGAAAAATCTGTAGAAGGGCAGAAGTAGACTGTCTCCATCTCCAGAAGACAACTGTTTTCCTAAGGTCTCCAACAAGGAGACCTAACCTAACCTTTCCTAACCTCCAACAAGGTTTCCTTGTTCACCTCTAATGACCTGAGGACATGCAGAGGAACATTCCTACACCCTTTTTTTTTTGGCTGAAACTCATGAGTTATGAATAACTGCTGCCTCCCTCTGTCCCACAGCCTATGTTTTGGGTATCGTCGCACAACTGAGTTCTTTCCTCTCTATTACTTATTTGCTCTCTGAAAGTGACATGGGTGTTTATAAAATGATCTGAAGTGTCCATAGAACTTTCCCAGCAAGAAAACTGACTGCATTAAACCCCAGTTTTCTTGTTTACTGTTTGAATAAACATTAGAAAACATAGTTGAAACATATAACAGAAATCTGATAGTGACTGTATAATTTCCATACTTAATGTACAACATTCCTTGTGACCAAACAAATCTATCTGTATTAAGATCATTGCCTTCTGCCCTCTTGAAGTCTGCATTGAGACTGTACCTTCCAGATACCTAATTTGGATTTCATACACCATTGATCCTCCATTGCTGCAGGCAGTACAGATGAAAGAAAGATAGGAAACAGGTGTGGTCCTTGCCCAGTGAGAACGAGTAGGGGCAATCTCTGCTTCCATCACTTCTCAGCTTAGAAGAAACTTCACACTGCTCAACAAAAGCCTAGAAATATCTGCTAGCATGGCTATTCCTGAAAATGTAAGAATGAGAGTTATTTTCCTTACATCGCCCTGTTAGAAATCATAAAGCTAAGAGTTTAGAGGTCTTTTGTGTTTCTAGACCTTCTTATGTCTAAGGGAGAGATGCAGTCACCTCAAGACTAGCAACAGCTGCTCCAGTGCCAGCTAGAAGGCAAAGTGGCTCTTTTCACCATTCTAAATCAAGGGGTTTCACATGTGAGAACTTCTCTCTGGAGAAACATCTACCATGATTCCATGATTCTATGACAAAATAACAGGAATTATTTTCTCTGTTGCAGGTGTCTGTCAGTGCATCAGTAAAGGGGAGTTGTTTGGCACAGCTGGTGTGGCTTAGAAATCTCACTTGCAATTGTGGAGAGATGAGGCAATGCCACCCAAGCCTGTTGCAATCTTCTATATCCAGGAATGAGGACAGAGGAATTAACATACAACCTATTGATACAAATTTTGAAAGTTCTTCCAAGCACTGAAACATTGGTCCTAGTTATATGGCCTATAGTTACCCACTTTGGCAGTAAAGCTTGGCTGAGGTTTTCACCAAAATTTTCCACAGGGTTATTTCTGTCTTCAACAAAGACTGTTTCTTCTCCCCATTGATGGCCCTTCCCTGAAAGTGTCCAAGGCCAGACTGGATGGGGCTTGGAGCAACCTGGTCTAGTAGAAGGTATCCCTGCCCATGGCCAGAGGTTGAAATGAAATGGTTTTTAAGATCCCTTCCAATCCAAACCTTTCTCTGATTCTACTGCAGTGTCTTATCACCCTTGACTAGCAGGGCTAACAGTGGCCATATGGAGAGGGAAGATTTTGAGTTAGATTTGGACAAGGATTAGAAGCACAGATGTAGAACACAACTAAGTGTAAAACCCATTTTCTTGTCTGTCCTTCATAAAGCTCATCAAGATGGGTCTCTTCCAACTCAACTCATTCTGTGATGCTATAACTCTCTTTTCACTGATTACCATATTTACCTCCTGCCATTTCACCAATACCTGTGTGTGCCAGCCAAGCCAACACAAACTAAAAAGTCTATTTACTCAAATGGTGGTGAGGTTAAAAATAATAAAAAAAAGCCATTCAACTAATATATGTTCAAAATCACTCAGATGTAGCACCTGTGTTCTACAGAGGTAAAGTGCTAATTTAAGTGGAATATGCAGAGAAATTACAAACAAACCCTAACCATAAAACAAATTAAAAAAACTCCACATAACCAAAAAAATCCCAACAACTCCAAACAA
This sequence comes from Urocynchramus pylzowi, assembly GCA_013397555.1. NCBI lineage: Eukaryota > Metazoa > Chordata > Aves > Passeriformes > Fringillidae > Urocynchramus > Urocynchramus pylzowi. Next base: position 205,446 of record VZRH01002108.1, read on the forward strand.
CCTCCCATCAACCAAACAAACAAGAAAAAATGCCCCCCCAAAAAAAACCCAAATCCAAAACAAACCAGCTTCAAATCTATATTCTTAAAACTCTTTATCCAGAAACTTCTGAGAAATGTGTGACATAAGTCTTGAGAATGTGTACAATATCAATGTGAAAGTAACATTAAGTTACCCAGATGCTCTCTTCAATTGCAATGCAGAATAATGCAGGGTTCCATAAGCACTTCATATTTCATTTCAGTAAATATTTGAGGGAAAAAGGGGAACATCAGTCAGAGTTATTTTTAGGATATAATCTATAAGGTCCCCTGTTGTAGCTTTTTGGTAGATGCACTAGATGGGCTGCAGCCTCACCTAAGTTTGGAAAATAATAATAATATTATTTAGCATGGCATTTCCAAGCCTGTTGATTTGTTTTCATGGAAACATTGATTCTTTGCAGGATTGTAATAATGTGATGGATCCTGACCAGCCTCTGCTCTGAGACCTGATTCAGTGTCTTTACTCAGGTTAAGTAATTCTTTATATGTCAAAACTGAGTTGCAAAAGGATAGGAAACCCAGTTGTTTCATCACACAGTCCACAAGTCTCTGGAAAAGATTAAAAAATTTCTCCACTGCTATTTTTTCACATCTCTCAGATTTTTAAAGCCTTGGATGATGTCACAAGTTGGGAGAGGTAATGCCACTTGTTTGAATTTCAGGCAGACAAAAGCAAATGCCTCATTTATTACTAGTCAAATTTGAAGTTTTCTAGGATAGGGACATCCCTTTTTATTATTTTCTTGCACAGTAGCTCTCAGACTTCCATTCTGGCTTTCAGTAGTGAGGTAAGGCAAGAATTACAAGGGGAAATAGAAATCTCTCCTCATGTTTCAATACATGATCTACCTGTCCATCCACTGGTCCACAGTTTGAACCAATTTTAAGTGACAACCCAAATTATTCCACTCTCTTAAACATCTTGTGGTACTGAGAAAAAATTCTTCCTGTGGAACTCCTTTGATTTTGATAGGCTTTTGGCAGGGATAAACCTGGCCCCCATGTCTAACCTATGTCTTGGACAAGCAGAAGAATTAGAGAATTGAATAAATTTCCTTTGCCTCCCTCCACAAACTGTGCAATAATCTGCTCATTTAATTCCATCCTTTGTGTATTATTTTCTAAGTAAGGACAGAATTGGCTGCAGATATGACATCTTTGTGACAGTGAGTCTGCAGTAGCACTGAAAAGAATGGGGAAAGGAGCAGGGTCACAGAGAGGACAAAAGGAAAAAAATAGCTGTCTAAATCATATATCATTAAAGTGATGCTCATTGAATTACCTCTCTTAGGGCCTGTCAAAACATGTGGTGCCCTTGCAATATGATGTGAATTAAATGCCTTCTGGCCCCTGAAATATTGTTTTCAAGGCCAAATGTGTACTTTCACAGTTTCCCTGTATTAACTACTAAGAAACACTTGAAACATGCTGATTGACTCCTATGATTTGCAAAAACAACTGAGGAATACAGCAATGTGAGCAATGTGTGGCAACAGGATTTCAAGGGAAAAAAAAAAAAAAAGTCATGTGGGTACTTGCAGGACTTTGGTGATGGTCACTGACAGCTCCATCTATCGAGGAATTGGTCAACATGACTTAAAGATCATGGGAGAGAAAGTGTAAATGTCATAGATCCATAGAATGATTTGGTTTAGATGGGACACTAAAGACCATTTTGTTCCAACCCCCTCCCATGGGCAGGGACACCTTCCACTAGATCAGGTTCCTGAAGTGTTGCTGGATCAGCATCAATAGCATTAACTGGCTTAATCCTTTTAGTAATTGTAATCTTATTTTGTCCCCTACGAGCAGGAAGGAGCCATTATCCTTTTGAAAGACCCCATGTAGCTATCAGAGGGCCCTGAAAGGTGGTTGTTATTGGATGGAAGCCACTCTTTTCTCCCAGGTAGAAAGAGATAGGAGGAGAAAAAATAGTCTCAAGTTTCACCAGGGCAGGTTTACACAGGATATTGGGAAAAACATCTTCCCTGGAAGGGTGTTCAGGCACTGGAACCAGCTGCCCAGGGCAGTCCACTGCCCTGTGGAGTTGTTAATAAAATGTGTGGATTGGTCTTGGGCACATGGTTTAGTGGTGGAGCAGGCAGTGCTAGGTTAAGAGTAGAACTCCATGATCTCACAGGCCCTCTCCAACAATTGCATGATGGCATGACTCCATGATCCCTTCTGCTAGAGGACGTGAAGCTCTCTGAGCTCTACAGACGCTGCTTCAGCAGACATCACAGCACCACAACACCACCACAACTCCATGGAGTCTGGCTTCCTCTCAGCCACTCAGACCATGGAGTGCCAGAGGAATGGGCTTTTCCTCTTGCCTCCCACTGAATTCTGAGTTTTGGCTAATTCTGACAGTCATGAATTTTGCCTGTATTCATTGCTGCTTTTTATATGGTGAGGTTATTTGGTTCTGACAGGAGTGCCAGACCTACTCTGCATAATTAGATACAATTGGTACTTTTTTTAATTTAAAAATTCATCAGCTTTGTCCATCAAAAGACACAGTGGTTTCTTAATTACAGGCAGTCTGCAAGGATGTGTCCAGAAATTAGTGTCTGTAGGATCAGGACAAATATAGTTAATATGTGAAGAGGTGAAATCTCATATGAAATGATGTTCTGTCAAAATTATGACTTTGTGGAGAAAAATTGTGCCATTATTCATCTTAGACATGTATATTTGCAGGGGGAGCTGGAGGGTGACCTCAGTGCTAAATTCAGGTATTCAAAATTCATAATAAAAATGTCCCTCCAAAGCATTCCCATTTCACACATTTCACTTTAGATTTTTAATTTTTTTTTGAGCCTGTATTTCACATATCTATTATGCATGTCAGCTTTTCTCAAGATGATACTCACTAGAATTCTTTTTTTAATCTGCTTCTCTTCCTGTTTTTTTAGTGAAAGTTTCAGGGGATAATATTTTTCATTCTTGAAACCACAGTTTTGAAGAAAATAAAAATATTGTGATGCTTGCAACAGAAATGTTAAAATCAATATCACATTTACTCATGTTAATTATAACAGCTTCATGATTTCCAGAATAAGGACAGTTTTTCATGCCAGAATCATGGGATGAAAATCCATGTGTCACCATTATTTATAGAGGCCGCCTAAGACTTCTGTAAATTAGATATTATAATCCTTGATTCCTTAAGAAAACTTAAATAAACTGAAAAATAGAAAGAAGAAATTAGTCTCCTCAGAGAATACAGTGTATCAGTGACAGAAAAAGATGCAGAGCTCAAATCAGTTGGATTCTAGTGCTTTTCTCTGTCTGAAGTGCCCAAGAATATTCCCCAAGGGTCCCCTAGATGCCTCAACTTCACCAACACATGCCACAATTTTGGGTTTTAGTGAGTTATGCTTCTTAACACTACTGTAGGTTTGCTTTTGGTTTTGTTTGTTTGTTTGCTGTTCTGTTTAGTTGTTTGTTTTTGGAGTTAGTTGGGTTTTTCTTGGGTTTTTCTTGGGTTTTTTGTGTGTGGTTTTTTGTGTGTGTTTTCGGGTTTTTTGTTGGTTTTGTTGTTGTTGTTGTTGTTTGCTTGTCTGGTTTGGTTATTTTTGGTTTTTTTGTGGGGTTTTTTTTGGCTTTTTTAAATTTGTTTTTTATTTTTCTTTTTAATTTGGGTCAAAGTTATACACTTTATTTTAAGAAATGAGGGGAAATACTGATATCTTATAGTTTCTCTGAATCTTGCAAAGGTCATGTTCAGGATATTATGGACACATGACAGGGCCCAGGACTCTTAGCACTTCCGAAGAAAATCTTTGTTATATGCCACAACATCAGGGCAACATATGGAGATGCCTCCACAAGAGAGAAGACTGATAACTGTTATTTTGTTACCCTTTCATAATATCCCTCTGGTGGCTGGCAGCATTTTCAGCACAGAGCAGTTTTCCTTAAATTCATCACCCTTTTATTTAGCAGTTGTTAATGGTGACTGAGACTGTATTCAGCATTTAAGAGCAACACCTGTAAGAAACCTTCCTGCTCATGAGCAGTTGCACTTATTTTTATGGTCCTGAAGACAATCTGTGTAAAACCACTTTATTATATTCCAGTTTTGGTAATATGAGTCCTACAGCAATTTTGTAGTGGAAGATGCCTTTTTTGCATGAAGAGGTTAAGACTTCAGTACAGGTGTCTCTCAGGGAAACTCATTATTACATAATAATGAGTAGTAATAGCTAGAAAAAAACTTAGATAGTGGATAGCTACTAGAAACTCAGTTCTGCAGGAGTAACCCCTGGCACCCTCGTGCTTCATGTAGTCTTGATGCCAGCCCACACAGCTATCTTGGGAAGAGCAAGGGAGAAGATTTCTTGGTACCCAGATGCTTAGCACAGCCAGGCCTTGCTGGGTGGAAAGCATGACAGCCACTCCTGACCCTTGTCCTAGGTCATAGACAAAGCTGCTGACAAACCAGGGAAGGAAGAGCTCAGATGTTCTGGCACCTGGGCTGTCATTCCAGCCACTGCTCCTCCAAAACAAAATGGTATTGCTTGGTTTTGGAAGGTAAAAGACTAAGTTTCCTTGGTGGGGATCAGTTTTTGGAGTGCTGACCTCACACACGAGTCCTGGGTAGTTCCCATAAGTACAGCAGCAAAAATTTCTCATTTTCATCCAGAATGCCTGGGGTGTGTTCTGAAGTTGGTATCTCACCTCTCTTGTCTTCACGCTGTTATCAAACAGAGGGAATGCTTGATTTTTCCATCTTCTGTAAGTCTTTGTTATTTATCAGTGATTTTGAGGTGCTGAGCACTTCTGTGAGATGCTGAGCACCCTGAAGTTTCAGTGATTGCCAATTAGAGGTGTGCAGCACCCTTCAAGACTGCAACTCACAAGAGCAATTGTGTTGAAAGGGAAAAGAAGTCTTGTCCTGTTAATTACAGGTTCAATTAAAACACAACCCACATCCAGAGTACCACTCAAGAGGAAACTTGATGCACAGTACATTTGAAATGTATGAGACAAATAGGCCTTTTTATTAGTTTGAAGGTTAATGTGTTCATCAGATTACATCAGTTCATTATGCAATTGTACCTGTTCCTGCAGTACGATATGTAGCAATCAACAGGAGCATTTCAGGGATAAAATAAAAGGAAAAATAAAAACCCAAACCATTAATTTTTGGGCATGAACAGTTAAAAATATGAACTAGACAGAAAGTTCATTTTTTTCAGACATGGTAGGCCCATTTCATCACGGCAGAAAAAATAATTTTTTTGAGATGCAAATAAAATAGTAAAGCAAGTTGGCTTAGAAGGCACAGAGATGCAGATTTGGGTTGACAATGTTTATGATGACCACAGCTTTCTTGTTTTTCCCCTTTACCCTAACATAATTGCTTTTGACTGGGCAAATCATGTTGTTCTTGTTGTAATGTCATTGCGATTTATGATTCCATAAGGCACTTGAAAAGATTTTTTGTTTTTATACACTTTGCATTTCATTTTAATGCCATCTGAGGAAATTGCATACCTAAAGCTGTACGTGTTACTTTTTACTAAATAGCAAATGGTATGATCCTTTTTTTTTCCCCCTGCCCTGTTTCTTGATTACAATCAAGACGTGTTTTAGATTTTATTACAGAATCACTTTCCTACTCAATTAGAGCCTTAAGGTTAATTTCCGCTTATACTTCCCACTAAATGTCAAGCTTAATGTAGATTTTACATGAATGTAGGGGAATACCCATCCACAGCCTTGTGGGAAGATTTACACACAGCACCAAAAAAAAATTTCTGATCTGGTATGCAAGAAATGACACAGACCGCTTGAAATCCATTGGGAGTTTCATACCAATTTCAAGTGAAGTGTACTCAGGTACTGTGACAGTATTACAAGATTTTACCATAAAAATTATAATATATAGATAAAATGTAGTTGAGGTCTGATCTGCCAGCACTCAGTCTGTGTGGAATTCACCTAGTGTGGGGAAAGTAATATTTTATTGAAGCCTTCCTCTGCCATGTCGTGGTTCCCTTCAACAAAAGGAAGCATCCTGAGGATTCGTCTTGGAGAATCAAAAGAAGTCAAAGGTCCATATTGCTCCCATAGATTTGGATAATTATTATTTCTCCTACTTACTTGCATTAAAAGTTTGATCATTTCCCAAATAAAAATACATTAAAGGCTCAAGGGTCTAAGGCAGAAAAAAATATCAAAATGCTTACAATGTTAAAATTTCTCATTAATGTCTTTGTAATGAATTATTTATTCTACAAATTATAGCAGAATGTAAATAAGAAAACACTGATCTTACAGTCATTTTGTGAGCACTAAGGCTTTGCCACATCCAAAATCCTACAGATTTATGAAATGAACTTGTAACACCTCATGACAGCACAGGTTATTATCTCATGGAAGCTTTTGTTTGGAAACTTCCAAATACAATCTTTTTCTTTGGATAGTTCCGGTTAGAAAATCCATTTCTTTTTTTTTAGAAGATAATTTGTTAATGTCTTTTTTGATTTTTCCTGCAGAAATCTTTTTTCATTCTCCTTTTCTTCCCCCTTTCTCCCTGACAAGAAAATATGAAAAAAAAATAAATTATCAGACCCTCAAATTCCAACAGTTTTCATTTAAATTTCAGTGAGGTCTACTCATGGGGACAAAAAATGCTGCAATAGATATTATATTTTCAGTCTACATTTTTAATATTTTCACTCTGTTTTGGGGAATTATTAACAGAGAAATGTTCTTGATGTCTGTAAGAAGAAGGGAATTTTAGCCTTGCCTTTTTGAAAGGACATGAGAGGCTAATGTGCAAGACAGGTACTGAGGGATTAAAGTGCCAGCATGCAAGATTAAAACATATACAGAAAAAAAATTACCACTGGCCTAATAAGATCTTAATGTATATCTTTATCTATTGCAAGCAAAAGGTTCTGTAATAAAAAAGCGTATGCATGCACAATCCTACATAAATATATACACATAAAGTTATAAAATAATAATTTATATGTGTAACCCAATGGGAAACCAGCCTAGATATTCAGATTTAACTGACAAGCAGTAGCTGCAAATCTTCTGATATATACCTAAGGGGCAACATTTTAGAAAAGAGATAACAAGAAGATATTATATTAATATTAATAAAGTTTTATTTCCAAAGGGAAAATATGATCAAGTACTTTGCTTTCTAGGCTGCCTTTTTTCCTTTTTTTTTACATTTCTCTTAAAGTTGGAAACAAAATTATCCTAACTTAACCAATTGATCCTTTTTCATATGATCCTTTTAAATTATAGATGAAAAAAATAAGGGGTGGTGAGCAATGAGGTTAACAGAGCTGTACTCCTCAGATGATGTACGATGAGCAAGGCTCAATGCCAAACATTTTTAGCCAAGTCAAGTCAGTCTATTCATGTTCATGTACCATAAAATTTGCTTTTACAAGGGTAACTATAACATTTGCATTAGAAAGGAACACATGAAATCCTAAAGTCTTTGCATATATCCTGAGTACTTCTATAGTGATATATAAAATGAGAATGTGAATTCCAACTTTACACACATCTTGGCTCCATAGCTGATGAAATTTTATAATGGATTACAAATTCTCTGGAGGCTAAGGAAGCCAAGATCTGTTTCCTTTTGTTAGCAACACCTTATTCAAGGGCAGCCTTACAAGGGCTTAGGCCAAGGACCAAATTTCACAGAATCACTGATTAAGCTGAGTTGGAAGACATCCTCAAGGATCATTGAGTCCAATTCCTGGACCTGCACAGGATCATGCCCAAGAGTCACACCCTGTGCCCAAGAGTATTTGCCCAAATTTGGATGTTTGCTCTCTTGACTTTATCTTCAATTAATCAAGAGTAATTGAAGGTTTGAATTTATTTCGGGTCTGTTAATTTTCATCATGTCAGAAGCCTCTTTCTCATCAAGAAGGTCAGGCTACTTGAGATAAGGTCAGATGAAAACCTGTTGGAAAACTTATTTAAATGCTGTGAACTAGATACATATGTACTTTTACCTTCTCTTCTCCTTCTTTCTTTTGTTCTCCCTAACTTCAGTCCAGATGGAAAGATCCTGAAGTCAAGTATTTATAAATTAGGAAAATAAAATATTTTTTTAAGGTGAGTTAAGCACATTATTAAAATTTGATTTTTATGGGTCTCTTTGTTTTAACTTATATTTCAATTTCAGGGAAGAAAAGGCAAACAGAGAAATTGAAATTTAAGAGAAAGAAGCAATTGCTCACACTAGGAATTTTCTGAATACTTTTTTTAATTATTATTTCTTTTTTTGTACAAAATTTTGATTTAAGTCCACACAAGAAAACAAAAAAAAAAATCTATCATAGTGAGATCTAATGTGAAAGTTTCCCACTCCTTCATTTCTTCTTTGAGTACCTAAAATCTTCAGCTAAGTAGAGATTTCATCTGCATCACAAAATTGAAATGACTGTGTGCTTGATGAGTATATTAACTCTGAAATCTACAAGGCATATTGGTAATCTTTATAATGAAGCCTTAAAATAAGGGTAGTCAGGATGTTCCTGAATCTAAAAAATAAAAAAGTAAGAGACACCTTGGAAGAACATTAGCATAGTTATCACCAAACAGCAAAGGAAGATTATCTGAATATGCAGTAAGAGATTGCAGAGATCTAAAGTGCATTTAACACGAGATCAGAGAATTTGGAATTGGAGACCTGACACAGCATGTGTCAGTGATGCCCACTGGGAAAGCTGTACACCATCAGAAAAGTCAGACTAATGTCTCCAGATCACAGTCCTGCTTCTTGAAATTCTGTCATCTCTTCTCTTGATGATTCCCTTGATGTGTGGAGTCCAAAGCTGCATCAGATATTTCACTTTCACTTTAATAATCCAGAACTGTAGAGTAGATCAGAGTAATTATTTATTTTGCAGATGTCATTTCTCTTTGTATGTTACAAAATCATATGCCACAATGACAATATCAAGACATTTTTTTGTTATCCTCAATAACTCTCATTTCTGTTTTAGCAGAGATAATTCCCAGCTAGCTATTTCCTGATCTTAAGTTGAGGATTCAGCATTTCCACCTCCAAATAGAAATTCACATTTAACACTCCTTTTATAGAAATTAATTTTTTAGGTTTTGGGGTCATTCTCATTGAGCAGCAGCATGTTTTTTGGAGACCATTCATTTTTATATTCAAGGCAAGGAGAGCATCTTGTAATTGTAGTTTTTCTTCAGAACCATGTAAAAATTACTCCACGTACTTTCCTCTGGCAATTGAAACAAGAGTAGAAGAACTCAGGTTGTCTTGTTTGCCTGTGTATATGCATTTTAACTCAAACCGTATTTTGCCTTCATTTGCTGCTGCTGATATCACACTTACAGGTAATGAACAGGTCAGGTCAACTGTGTCTCTGAGGCCAAGGAAACTCACTTCCAGAAAAGAAGAATAATCACTACTTAGGGAAGATCATTACTCATTCATTTAACTGCTAGCACACAGACTACTTTGAGAAAAAATCTTTTGAAAAATTAAAATATGTAAAATATGAAGAGACCAATATTGTAATATTTTAGTCTGTATTGTATTTTTCATTGCAAGGAAACCCAAGGAACTTCATAAACAGCAAATACCAGAACCGCACAGAAGAGGGGTGTCTAATTTTAAATATGATGTGACTGCTCATAAGGGATGTTTTATCCAGATTTTTGAGCAAACACACTTACTTCACTTACTCTCAATTATTGTGTACATCAAGAAGAACACAAATTTTCTGTTGCTTATGGTTGGCATAAATGTCTAAACAAGACTGGACATCATTCACAGATGACTACCATCTGTTAGCTAGTACCCGTGAACATCAGGACATGGTCAAAGGGTTACAGTTTCTATAAAACAGAAATCTTCCCTTCTAGCTTTATATAGACTGAGGTTGGTTGTATTGTGCAGAGACAGGATTAATGTGTAGGAAATATTACTTTAGTTCAACAATGACAAGTGCCAGATTCTGTATTTGTGTTCTGTACCTGTGTTCTGTACCAAATTATGTACCAAGGCAGCCCTGGATGTGCAGACAGACAGGGGGTGAGATCCTGGAAAGCAGTGCCATGGAAAGGGAGCTGGGCCTCCTGGTCAGTGGCAAGTGGAACTTGAGTCAGCAGTGCCCTGGCAGCCAGCAGGGACATCCCTGTCCTGGGGACATCAGGCCCAGCATCACCAGCTGGGCAAGGGAGGGGATCGTCCCTCTCGAGGTGAGGCTGGGGCTGCCTCACCTCGAACACTGTGAGCAGCTTTGGGTGCCTCAGCACAAGAAAGGTCTTAAGACTTCAGAGAGCGTCCAAAGGAGGGCAACAAAGGTGGTGAAGGTCCATGAGGGGAAGCCGTGTGAGGAGGGGCTGAGGGCGCTGGGCCTGCTCAGCTGGAGCAGAGGAGACTGAGGGGAGGCCCCAGCGCAGCCACAGCTCCTGTGAGGGAAGAGGAGGGGCAGGCTCTGATCTCTGCTCTGGGGGACAGGGACAGGACCCAGGGACACACCTGAAGCTGTGTCAGGGGAGGTTTGGGCTGGATATCAGGAAAGGTTCTTCCCCCGAGGGTGTTTGGGCACTGGAACAGCTCCCCAGGGAATGGGCACAGCACCAATCCTGATGGAGTTCCAGGAGCGTTTGGACAATGCTCTCAGGGACGGGGTGGGATTGTTGGGGATGGTCCTGTGAAGTGCCTGGAGCTGTACTCAGTGATCCCTGTGGGTCTCTTACAATTCAGAAATCTGTGAAATCTGAGTGCATTGTGTAGTTCTGACCTCGGATTGATACACAGGAACTCTCTGTGGTCCCTTCTCCTTTTGTCTCACCTTTTGTTGTAATTTGTTTGCAGAGAAAATGATTTCTGATAAAAGCTCTGAAGGAGAGAGGCCACTTGACAGGACTCTAACACAGTCAATTACTGTTGCTCTTAAATAAATTGTAGGTTTGTAGGTTGTTACAGTGAAATTTTAATGAAATAGTATTTTGCACAGGAAGAAATGCAGGAAAAACGAGGAACAAGCAGTGTCTGGTAAAACTAAGGATATTAAAAATCCCCAAAACTATTGTCCTCTTCTCTTGTACTAGTCATTGAAGATATAGAGAAGAGTTTGAACATAATAAACTAGGTTGATACAATATTCATGTGCAGATGGAGCAATCATAAGAAAAAATTTGTCTTTGGTCAATCAAGAAATTTTTCTCTGGATGGAGCAATCACAAACTATTAGTGGCAAACAGACACATCTAATAGTAATGGGATTAGACAAAAAGAAAAATTCCTCTCAAATAAAGGAAAAATCTTTCAGATAAAAATCTTGGTAGTTGAATACATCTCACAGGAGGAGTCACAGAATATTTTATTTGGATCCTTAAAACAAGCAGTCTCAGCATATATACATATATACAGCATATGGCTGTATATGTCAAGCTGCAGGAACTACTCTGCACTATTTTACTCTATTATTTCAGTCATCAGTGATCCACAGTACCTGCATGAAAATTAAGAAAAAGCTTTTTAAAAAGGAGAGGTTTTCAAAAGTGCCAAATGTTCAACAAGTTTTTGCTTGTATAATTGCATTCAGGAAGTTCTGGTTCCCAGGAAGAATCTGCAAACCGAAAAGGAGGAGTCTAATATTTGCAGCCTGAGATCAAGATTACTCCCTGGAGATATCTTTGCACACACTCCTAGGGATTCTCATTACTGGTGGTGGAAGTTATTTCCTTATGGAAAGCATATTGTCTCTGTCAGCTGCTCAAATAAAACAGATTCTTCTGAATTGCCTCTGAAAAATGTAGCATTTCAGCTATTGTTTTCCATACAGAGCTACCTTTCAAAGCATCAAGAAGAGTTTCTTTTTGTGTGCTAGGAAAATTTTTGAGAAATTTGAACTCTTTTTTAATGACATTAGCAGGTACTATTTAGAGCACCCTGCTTCCCTTTGTGTGACAATTCACTTGGATTAAACAAAACAGTTGGTAAATAAAAAAAATCTGAAAAGCTGAGCTACCAAAAAGAAGCAAGAAAATAAGAGTATAACAATCTTGGAATGAATAGAAAGAGATTTTAGCAAAGGGAAGAATAAAAATGAAAGAAAGGGAACAGTCAGGTTTCTGTCAGGTCTATTCTCCTACCTTTACTAAGCTTGCATAATAGCTTACATTAATGTAGATCCTTTGCTTCTAATTGTACAGCAGATACTGCATTTGGGAAAATGCCTTATTGTTACCTGGGTTTGGATCAATACATGGTGTTTCTCAGGATTAATAAGGATCCATACAGGTGATTCTCAATTTATTCAGTAACAGGCTGTACAGACTCCTTCATAAAATCTTAAGATTTTTGATAATTAGTCCTTAACCATGTCATTCAGAAAGATCTTTTTAGTCTAAAAACTACGTGGTTGAAGTCACCCTGGAGTGGAATCCAGCATTTCCAATAAGGCACATAGAGAAAAGGGAGAGCTAAAGAGAGGGATACAAAATAACCCCATTCAGATAATTGCTCAAAAAGAGGAAAGTGAGTTAATTTTTAATGCCAAATGGAGCTTTATCTACTTGCAATCCAAAGACTGGGCAACATTTTCAAGACTCCCTTGTGCAAGGGTCACACATTCTTCTCTTCTGTTTGAAGAATAGTCCCCAGAATGCAAGATCATGTCCTCCTTTAATTAATAGCTCTGCACTAAGGGTTAGCAACTGTGTCTTGATAAGGGAGAAGCCCACAACAGAGCTGCCATCTATTTCAGGCATGCCCTAAACTTCAAGGTACAAAATTTTCTTGAGTACTGCAGCTTTTAATTTTTTTTTTCTTCCCCTGAAGCTGATATGCTGTTCAAAACAGAGCACTTGGACCACAAAGCCTGAACAAGGGAGACTTGGGTCTGGTGTTCAGTGACCCTCTTACTTTTGTTGTTTCCACAGCTGGTTTCAAATCAAAAGGCTAGATATGAAGTTTTCAAACAGAAGTGGACATTATTTAAAAAGACATTAAAATAAAATAAAATAAAATAAAATAAAATAAAATAAAATAAAATAAAATAAAATAAAATAAAATAAAATAAAATAAAATAAAATAAAATAAAATAAAATAAAATAAAATAAAATAAATATATATATAAATGCTCAAAAACTACCCCAGTGCCTCTGAAATTAGATTGCAGTTGTGTAAACATGTTCAGATGCATTGGTTTGGATTTAGGCAACTAAATTCCACCCTATTTTCTATACTAGATTCTGACATTCAAACTGGTTTTAGTTCTTAGTCCCTAATCACAAATCTATTACATTTCCACACATAAACTGGATCAAAAATCCAGTTTCTATCTTTTGGATTTCAATGAAATATGATCATATGCTTGATAGCTAATTCACTTATTTCCAAGACCAGTACTCATATTATTCACATTTTTGCTTAGATATTACTTGAAAAAGAAACTTCATAACTGTACATAGAGTTTGTTAACCAGTTACTCAATTGGTGTGAGCTCCCCCTCTTCATGATATTTTTGGTCATATATTATCTTTGAAGGGGAAATATAAAATTCTTCTGACTTAATGGTCATACATTTTTTCACACCAAAATAAGGGGGCTTTTGCATTTTTTGGGTATATTTTATGTTGATAATTTCCTCCTTCAGTCAAAAAGTATTTCGGAGAGGAGGACATGTCAATATCTATATGAATGTACTTTCTAACATGTTCTGGTTTAAATCTTACTGGGAAGCACAGTGATACAGTAAAACAAAGAACAGACCTTCAGATTTAAAATCCACAAAAAAATCTTTAAATGGGAAATTCTGTCATTTTTCAGAAAATTAATTCTAGAATGGAAATCAATGAGAGATTTATTTTTTTTTTTAGCACATATAAAATGGGAAATTAAAAAAACCCCACAGAAATTAGACAAATTATTAATCCTTAGTAATAACAAACATGATTTCAAGAAACCACCATCTGGGTATGTATTAAGGAATAAAACAAATACATAAATAAGATTGTAATTATATACTTATGGAATCACAGATTTAAAATAAATACCTCCACACAATATCTTATAGCAATTCATAAATAGGGGTTTTATCCTGGACATTCACAGTTTTAAAAGTCTAGGTCTTGGATATTCAAAAGCTTTCAAAGACCCCATAAAATCTTTCTAAAATGTAAACCTAATTTAAAGCAGCAGGATGAGGGATTTAAATACCTATTGAGTAACAAAATCACTTGGGTTCCCAAAGAGTCTTTTAGATTTTGTAGATTAAGAGATTTAGAGGTACACAGTATGTGCTGCAGTGGGAAGCTAGAAAATTGGTGTTGTTGGATCATCTATGGCATTATGTGGAACAAATTTTTCCCCATCTTGCTTATACATGAATTCAGGAGCTCCCTCAACCAACAGGATATTCCACAGGAAAATATTTCATTTTGGTTTAGGAATTTTTGCACACGAACTTGCACACTTATCAAAACCTAACTCATTGCTCTGTGGAAATAAACATATATAAATTGCCTAAAAAAAAAAAAAAATCTGTTCTGTGAAACAGGTTCCAAAACTTATTTCTTCAAGTCAGTGTTTTAAAGGCTTTTGCCTGTGGAGAAATCAACACACATTTACAGGTTTTGTTTTCTAACAGTAAATTTCCTTCAGGCTAAAAAAAGACCATCTTGTATATTTTTTATCTGATGAAGATTCAAATATTAGTAATATATATTGAAGATTCACTTTTCATACCTTTCTTATGCATGCTTGTGTATACAGGTTGCACTGAATCTCTCTTTTTAAAAATTCTCTTGGATAAATTAAAGTGTACTGAACCCCTTAAGTCTGTCAAATTTAGGCATGCCTTTTCCATTTCCCAACTTTTTTTTAATAGCTTTTCCAACATTTTCTGACTTTATAAAAAAACTCTGAAAATACAAAAAAATTAATAATTAATAATAATAA
>VZRH01002108.1:220947-239179 GCA_013397555.1 Urocynchramus pylzowi
AATAATAATAATTCTCAGCATTCATACTCCCACCCTTCAATTCTTCTCCTGTCCCCTGCCCAAGCTGGGAGTGACCCCACGGGATACCAAGAATGTTCTTTCTTCCCTGGAGATCTTCCAAGATGACTGCACTATCCTTGAAGGTTTAGGATGTTACAGGAAAAGGCCACGCTAAAAATGGCTGTCACCACTCACACCTTTCTCCTGCTCTCCTTGGTGAGAACAGAACTAAATCCTGCTTCTCTTGTCACACCTCCCTTCTGGCTCCACTCTTCCTGCCTCGGGAGCTTCCTGCTAATCCTTCAGTTCCAGAGAAGCGAAAGTCAGGGAGAAGGGAAAGTTGGTTTCTGCTGAGATATCAGTTCTGTCTCGGCACTTCTTTGAACCATCTTTTTCTCAGGTATCAAAAGTGGTGGTTTTCCCCCTCAGATAAATCATGGCACTGGTAGAGGGTAATGAAATGGTCTGAACAACCTGGTCTGGTGAAAGGTGCCCCTTTCCACAGTGTGGGGCTGGAACTAGATGATCTTTAATGTCCCTTCCAACCAAAACCATTCTAGGATTCTATATCATCCTTAGCTGGACTATGATCTGTTTTGCAATGGCATCCTTGGTACCAGCTTGATAACTGGTAGCTCTCCAAATTTGATTCGTAATGTTTAGCAGACTGTCTCAATCACAGGTATCGTAATTACCAAAGCTGACCAAAATTATCAGCTGGAATTACTTTAAACTCTACAGAATAGCCCTCTGACCAAAATAAATGGATAAATAAATAAATAAATAAATAAATAACAGTGGAAATTAATAAAAGCTATCCAAATAAAAAAAAAATATGTATAGTGCAGACAGAAATTTTATTGCATGGTTCTATAAAAATATGCAAAAGTAACATATCTTGAAACATCACAAGATCCCTGTGCCACATTTTACCTTGGACAGTCACTCCAGCTTTCATACAAGGATGGGAGAGATGAAAACTTGCTCCTCAGAAACTGTACCTCAGAAGATGCATATCTTAGTGGAATTATAAAATAACTAGAAGGCATATCTGAACTCAAAAAATCTGATTTTTTGCCTTCTTGAGAACATCAGTTGCAGTAATTCTTAAATATGCTCTGAAAATAGGCTGCGTGTCTGTCCAGGGAAGAATGTATTTCAAATATCAATTCTTCAACAGATCTAAAACACTAATGTAGACTGACTTATAGCATTTTTTTGAGAGCATTCTCTCTCTCTATAGAATTGGGCCAATCAATCTGATGTGCAATTTTGCATTTTGTCTGATTGCCTTAGGGTTGTAAATATTTATTTTTCTGTTTGTTTGACTCAATATCTTATAGCTGGAGATATTCTTCTTAGGGCAATTTTGACTTTTAAGAGCAGGAATCTTTGACTTTGTCAATGTCTATTAAAGAATAGATCATCATGATCCTTCTTCTATAAAGGAAAGAATCTGTTGTAAAACAACATGACAGCCATGGCACCATACATTGAAATCTCCTTATTGTTGGAATATAAGCAACAAATTAGTTTAACTTTTGTTAAATGTGTGTCTCTTAAACAAGTTACACTTTCTTTCCCATATTTTTGAGTGATTTAGGATCATCTATTCTTTTCACAGTGGCTTTTTTCCTGGTTTTTTTTTTTTTTTTTTTTTTTTTTTTTTTTTTTTTTTTTTTTTTTTTTTTTTTTTTTTTTTTTTTTAACTTAAGCTGTGAATCATGGCTGGGGAAATCAACTTTTAAGGTCAAAATGTCAGAAACTGCAAGTTTCTCTCAACCAAAATGTTCCTAGAAAATATTGTTAGTGTCAAAATATTATTATTTGCTTCAGAACATAAAAAGAGAGTGGAAAGAACAAAAGATATAATTCAAATACTTTACGCATGGAAAATAAGATTTTTTCATTAAGTTCTACCCAATATGTATGGGTTAAAGGATATATCTCATGTCTACCATTACTCCAGAATATTTCAAACATGCAGTGAGATGGGAGGGAGATATCATCTTCACACCAGTGAGAAGCAACTGAGAACAGCATCCAGAAATACTTAGAACTTTGAACTGATACTTGCATAAAATGAATGTGCTTCTGAGCAATTCTGAAATTCTGAAAACCTATACTCTGGCACAACCTCAACAAGAGAGTGTGGAGGACTTCTCATCCCTCAGATTTATCTGGATATGCCTCTTCTCATGACTAAGAAAAGCTTCTGCTGGAAGGAAGACACAGTTTTGCATCATTTCAGCCTGTGGAGAAAAGTGCTCATTTCCTAGGAAAGTGCTCTGTGGACTGCATGGGAGGGAGTTGCATTCATCTTCGTCCCTTGAGAGTTTATAAAGGAAGAAGCTTAAAGCACAGTGAGTGCTTTCAAAGAAAAAACCCAAAACTTTTGGTGAAGGTTGGGATTCATGAAGACATGAAACTGTTCCTGGTTCCTGTATGAAAAAGAAGTTTATCCAGCACCTAGTATCCTTGGGACATTTAAAGCTTCAGTAAGAGTGGGCCTTAGCAACTTGGCTGTACTTAAAGAAGTCTGCACAAAACTGCAGAACCATTTAGGATTTACAATGTCTCGAGCTAGTCATTTCTATTTTCATTTCATTTCCATATGTGCTCGGAACAGAGCATCTTGTAACAAGTCACTTCTCAGAGAGCAATTTCCAAATCTCCTTAATTTATACAGAGGGTCTGGTCCAAAAAACACTTGTACATTTAATTGACTTCATGTGAGTAACATGGCAGTACAAAAGTCGAGTATAATTAAGAAAAACTGAAGACATGAATAATTACAAACTTGATCTTGTGAATTACAATATTAACTCATCTTTGAAATTTTATTTCCACATTTTGCTTTATAGTGGCAAAGCATAAATAACCAGACAGAAGAGAAATCACAGATCACTCTGCTAAAAGTTGTTGACTAGATAAATGAAATTATTTTTTCTTTCTAGAAACTCCAGCTGGTGTTATCTTGGCCTTCAGTATCCACTAATTAAATGGAAAAATGTTTGAGATAAAAAGTTAATTTACTAATTAAATGACAAGTATGCTTTATAAATTGTCTCTTTGGCTTATTGTGCATTTAGAGAATTAATTAACAATACAATCAAGCTGCAGTTGTGAGATGCCAATATGGATGTGATTTGAAGATACTTTCACTTCTGTTTTCTGTATCAGTTTTTATGACAGCTGTACTGTAATGAAGATGCTTGACTCTTAATTTGTCTCTGTAAAATTAAAATGAGTTTGTGGTTTCTTGCTCACTGAGACTGCAGACAAAATGGTGCATTTAACAGAACACTTCTGATCAGTTGACACAGTCATGATGCTGCAGCAAGCTGCCATTGTTCTCTACAAATGAGGGCTAAAAACCTGTCTTGACATTAGGCTGTGTTGTTCTGGTAAAGTATTTTCAGTGAACATAACAATGGAAGTTTAAATGTAGTTTAATTGATATCTTCTTTTAAAATTCATGTTGAATACTTGTAATTTGTAAAAAATATTACCAAATGACAGCCTTATTTTAAATCTGCATCGGTCTTTTACATATGACTAAACAAACCAAAAAGTTAGTTTAGGAACTCCCAAAACATAATGGATAAGTTTGACTTTTGGATGTCAAATACATGTAAACATGAAATTTCTGGAGCAGCCTGATTTATCCTGGGTTTGGCCCCTTTGAATGTGGAAGATTTGTTTTGTTTGGTTTGGTTTTGTTCCTTCATTGAAATTAAATACAAATATTAACTCAAACTCAAATCTAAAGTTAATCAGAATTTATTACCTGCTCCAGCTCCTCCAACAGCTGGAAAAGAATTTCCAAGGGGTGAAAAAAAGAGAGAAGAGAAGAGAAGAGAAGAGAAGAGAAGAGAAGAGAAGAGAAGAGAAGAGAAGAGAAGAGAAGAGAAGAGAAGAGAAGAGAAGAGAAGAGAAGAGAAAAGAAAAGAAAAGAAAAGAAAAGAAAAGAAAAGAAAAGAAAAGAAAAGAAAAGAAAAGAAAAGAAAAGAAAAGAAAAGAAAAGAAAAGAAAAGAGCCACCTGGACCTAATCAGATCTTGAGCCACTGAGTAAAAAAGCTAGTTTCTCTCCACCAGCAGCCATAAATTTTTGTTTGATTGCCACTTTTTATATTCACAAGTAATGCTAGTTCATCACACATTTTTATGTTGATATTTTTACAGCTTTTCTTTCATTAAACAGTTACTTTCACATTTTAGCAAAATTTAGTGTATGGTTAGGGATGTGTATACAATCCCACTCTAAAGTAAGAAAACTGATTATTTTACATTCAATTTACTTTGATTTTTCTGTCTAGTCTGTTGGTGCCTATAGAAGAAAACAGTATTAAATCATTTATAAAATCAGCCCAATCCCTTCTACAGGGAAATACAGTGAGACAGACTGTCTCATAAATTGTTTAGAATAACACAGCTCTCCAGTGATTTAGCCTGATTTGTTTGTTTTAAAAAAAAAAATAGAAAACCCACAAAACCTGCATATGGTGATTCCCGTCTTTTATAAAAGGGGTGACAAAAGTGCTCACTTAAGGCAAAAACAATGAGCCAAAATACCTTTTAATGTTCTTGCAGGCATTGTAGAGAACATCCCATTAGCAAACAGACCATGGGCCAGTGAAATTAGGAGGAACAATGTATTGTGAAATGGAAGAAATGGGAATGAATTTTCTGTATTTATTGCAGATATTTCACATGGGTCATATGGTCTGAGCTTTCATTTAATAAAGGGGGGAAAAAAAGGAAAATACTCTCCTCAAACTGACCCAGCATCACAAATCTTTCGTCTGTCTTGTTGTGTGGATCACTGACAGTGACAAAATGGTACTGTGTGCTGGCAGCTTGATTTCTGGCATTTACTGGGCTGTATGAAAGACCACATCCCCAAACACTTCTGTCATATTCTCTTCCAGATTGTGGTATATTAAACTGAGGAAATAAGTCTGTTTTTCTGGGGATCATAGATTCATCAAAATTAAAGATGGAAAAGACCTGTTAGTGTAAATCACTTACATTATCCCTCATCCAATGCAAGATTACTCCCTGTGGTGTGTTTTCCAGTACTTTTTTCAGTCCACTTTGAAATGACTCATGCAACAGTTTCCACTGTTTCTCTCTGGAGATCAGCTTCCACTCTAATAGATCTCACGACCCTTGTTTTCAGCCTAGATTTTCCATTACTCATTTAGAGATTTTTATTTTCCCCTGGCCATCTGACAAGGCATTCCATGGTGTCTCTCTTAACCAAAAAAACTGAGCCTTTGGAGGCAAGTTAACGGCTATCAGGAA
Source organism: Urocynchramus pylzowi (assembly GCA_013397555.1). Lineage (NCBI taxonomy): Eukaryota > Metazoa > Chordata > Aves > Passeriformes > Fringillidae > Urocynchramus > Urocynchramus pylzowi. The sequence goes on from VZRH01002108.1 coordinate 226,256, forward strand.
GGTGGAAGGAAGGCACAAACTGGAAATGACTTCATCAAGTTTTCTAGTTTTTTACTGCCCCTGATCTATTGAGTTGTCATTTTGGTGCAGAGATGTATTCAAGCCTGACTTTTGGCCTGATGATCTCTAATGATCTTTTTATAAGAGCTGGTAGTGAGGGGAAAAGGGAAGCAGAATGGCTTTATACTGAATAAAGGTTAAATGAGATATTAGGAAGAAATTCTATGCCATGAGGGTGGTGAGGCCCTGGCACAGAGAAGCTGTGGATGTCCCATCCCTGGAAGTGTTCAAGGCCAGCTTGGAGAGGGCTTGGAACAACCTGAGATAGTGCAAGGTGTCCTTGCACATGGCAAAGGTTGGAATGGAACAGTCTTTGAGGTCACTTCTAACCTAAACCATTCTATGGTTCTGTGATTCTGTGTTCCCTATCCCTAATGGGAAATTGAAGTATTTTCTGATTAATATGTACATAGGTATATCTTTTAGAGAGTTTGGGTATATATTGTATGAGATTTTGGCCCCTTCTGGATCTGAACACAGTTAAAACAATGCAACAGTTAAAGGGGAACATTGCAGTAATGGAACAGAGCACTGCAGGTCTTTCTTCATAACCTAGCCTCACCTTTACATCCTGCAGATCAAGACCTACATCTGATAAACTCCAAAGTCATTTTCATGTTTGCCTTCAGCATTTCTCCAGCACAGTGGATGGAGCTCGGAGCTCAGCCTGGCCTTGGATTATTTCTCAGCTACATGGGTGTGTACAGAAGTTGGTTGCTTAAGCTTCTGTTACAGTAAATAAAGTTTGTGCCACAAGTTAAAGCAGCAGCTTAGACAAAAAGTGACTGTGTGTAGGCTACACAGACATATGTGGTGGTTATGCAGCCTCTTAAAGCCAAGACAAGCTGTATCCTTGTACTTGCACCTCCAGTTTTGACTGAACTCTCCACTCCATCAAAGTGTGAAGGATGGGCTCCTGCATGGCATGGCAGGAGGAGGCTGCAGCTGCAGCTTCAGAGCAGTGACCTGCCCTGACACCCCGTGTTGCTGCCTCACCTTGCAGCACCTCTAAGGGCAGAGAGCAGCTGCAGAGGTGATTTTATCCATCTTTTCCAAGATCTGGACTCACAGGTTGTTAATGCTTTCTGAGATATTTCTGAGATATTCTTTTGCTTTCCAGTGCATTAGCAGTACCTTTCCCCTCTCCAAATTCACAAAACCCATGCATATTCCTGGCTTTCATGAACTTCACTGTTCTACTAATTGAGGATGAACACAGACCTTTATTTTTTGAAGTATGCACTGTTCATTTCCTCTTACATAAACAAACAAACAAATAAATAAATAAATGTCTCATTAGATTTTTCTAAGATATAACATGCCATAAAATCAGTAAACATGGTAATGTTCCATTTTTGTGCTCTTATCTCCTCAATAACTGTGAAGTAGTTTAAATATCTGTAAGAAACTGGAGTTTTTAACCATGTAGGGATAAGATGCTGCCATGAATGAAATGAATGTTTGAAGGTTATATTTGAGTTTTCTACAAAGTAGCATCTCTGTAATTACAGCTGTATATGAATTTCAGGAGTTTTTTCAGGAGTAAAGGTATAAAAACGATGTAGGGTTATAGGCACCCTGTGGTGGCAGAGGGAATAAGGAGGGTTTCAGCTGGTATCCAGCCCACAGAAACCCCATCTACCTGTGTAGAAAACCTATGTAAACTCACAAGTGCTTCATTAAAGCCTTTACTGGTAGTATGATGCTTAGGAGGCAGAACTAAAAGCAATCCTAGAACACAAGAAAAACCCCAAAAACCCCCAGACAAAGCAAACTAAAATGGAAGATTGTGCTTTAGCTTTAGTTCCTGGAATACCAGGATAAATTGATTTTTCCAAGCTAGAGAGTCTGTAATATTGTCAGTAATTAAATTAGCTGTTCCAGATTCAAGGCTGGTATCCAAACTGCATCTGTCTTAGTCTCAGCAGAACTTCTTTTTCCTTTTGATTGTTTCCTACTTCATTTCATACTCACTTTTGAAAATTAGTTACACTTTTTTTTTTTTATATACTTAGGGGAAAAAACTTCTTCCATGAAGACACCATCTGGAATAAAATTTTTTCCAGGAATACATGTAAGTAAGGAGCATTTTGTTGCCTAAAGTTTAAAAATTGTCTCTGTTTTACAGAAGTTGCTGGAGAAGAGACAAGCTCATTGTGAAAAATAAACAACCTGTTCCTTGCTTGATTACACAAGAAACCAAAACATTTAACAGAATATTTTGAGATTCCGGGGATTTTTAAATTTGTGAAAGAGAAACTAATCAGACACAAATTGCTCCAACTTGGATTGTCCCACGGGAATCATTAGATACAAGTTACTAGGGAGCAGAGAGAGGAAGTATGAAATTCCTTTCCATCTTACAGCCTGAACAGTGATCAGTCAGCAATAAAATATGCCATAAATTGGCCTGTATTGATTTAAATTTTTCCTGAAAACATAAGTGTAAAAAAAATCCAGGCAAACAAGTGCTGTAAAAGGCATTGGAAAGGATTTATTTTGCTGAGTTGAGACACACAACAGAAACTTCAATTTTATGAGCCAAAAGAAGCAACACTCCTAAAATAAGTACATGGGCTTCTGTTCTGTTGGTGGAGAAGAGGCACCTCTGGAGTCCTCCAGTGGGAAATCCACCATGCCCAGGATAAAACGAACTCTGCAACTGGCAGAATCTTCTGTCACATTTTAATTCTCTTTTGCTGGGATGGTACATTGAGAGTTTACAGCACTACACATATCCAGGCTGACAGAAGCACAGGAATCATTCCACAGTCTTTACCTTCCTGGAGGAGCATTTACTGGACACAGTTTGCATCTGTGGATTGCATGCAATTCCCAGAGTTGGACAATCATGCCTAAAGGCACTGGAAGCCTTTCATGGTTCATAATTTCAGATGGCAAATTTGAATTTAATTTGAGTAAAAATTAAAATTTTCTTTCTGTTAAGCCAGATTTGAAAGACAAAGGCATTTTATATGTCTAGAACACCCTGAGATACTATATATCACTATATAATGTAAAACAATTTTTTTAATGTTTTTTTCTCATTATTTTGACTGCTCATTGCTGAGCTTTATTTTTACATCTATTTCCTCTCAGGTAGTTGCACTACAAAACCACATTGCCACACTTATCTTTCACCCTTAGGCACTTACCTATAGGTGCATACTCATAGTTTAAATAGTTTGAGCATACTTGACTTTGCCCAGATTCACTGAAGCCAAGAGAAAAACTAGAGGAAAAATTGCTATGTCATTGAAGATAATAGTTGCTTTGACAATGCCTGTACTGCAATCCTGCATCATTTATTTATATTGCTTGCACACACTCTGAGAGTTTTTTTGGCCATGCTTCCTAATATTATTTGAGATACAATTTAGGGGAATTAGTACTTAAGGATCATTTCTAATGGGTGATATGGCTAAGACATAGATGTGCTTTTTGTTTATCTCAATAAACTCCAACAGTTCTAAAATTATTTTCTGAGAGAACCATGTCTTCATGCCACACCAAAAGGCAAGAAACAAAACCTCTAAGTTTCATGCTGTGTAAGACTCTCTCACCATCTGCAATTGAACCTTATACTGTCAAATATTTTGAGAAAAATTGTACAAAAACAGAATTATATGAAAGAGCCATGATCATTGGTCCTATCCAGGACACAGTTCAAATGCAAAGAATAACTCTCTATGAATGGCTTCAGCCAAACTATATCATTTAACTTCAAGATTAGAGAAAGATCCCTTGCCTTTCTTTGTTTAAAAATATCACCCTAATTTTTCCTGGTTGTTAAAAACACATAAGGACAACAATACCAGATTATGTCTCCAACTATTTCAAAATAATAAAATTAAGGAATCGTTATCAGAAATTATGAATGCTCTTAAAATTTATCTCACTTTAACTTAGCCACCTAAGAAAGATGTGCTTGGTCTAAGTTAGTCATTTAGTCTTTCTTCAGCAGAAAGAGTTCAGAGGGTGACTCATCTTAGACATCTGTCTTTAGATGTGATGAATCATTTTATGGCAGGGCTGGTCTCTCTGCAGCTGCTAATGAGGTAGTCTAGTCAACTAATTGCTTAGGATGAATTTCTAGCTTTTAGATTATTTAAGACAAGTGATTTTAAATAATCTATCTTTAAAAACTCGCTTGCTGTAAAATCCAAAGCAGGTTGATATTGGTTGAGAGAGGAATTCATCTCTCTAAACAAGGTAGCCATATGTAAGTTACATTTTATATATTCTATGAGATGCTGAAAATCTGCTTGGGAATGTTAGATATGGCCTGGGACACATAGGGACTCTTTCTTGAGGGTTTCCTGGCAGCCAGGTGGCCAGATGATGGACTAGAGGCAACTAGAGTAATCCCATCAAACACCTCTGTTTGAAAGAACTTTTCTCATTCCCTTTACTCAAATTATTTGAGTTGGTGTTTTACTTCTCCTGTTGTGTGAGTTAACTGAAGTCCTACAACAAAATGTCTTCCTAAGATTTAGCTTAAATCATTCCTAATGAGTCCTCTCTGACCAAAAAAGGGATCAATATATCAATGTGAGCAGCAAAGACTTCCTAAGTCACCCATCCTGCTCTCATTTCCACTTCTGGAGCACAGCTACTCCTGCATGTCTCTAGCTGTGGAATTGGGATTTGGGGGAAGGGCATCTGAACACTCCTGCTGTTCAGCCTCTTATCCTGAAGACAAGCTGACTTCATTCCCAGGAAATTGAATCACACACAACCTCTTCACAAGGGACCACATGGACATTCCGTGCTACTCACAAAATTTGCAAGGAAGTAAAGGGAGGACAGTAAATGGATACACAGAAAAAATTCAGTAGCATTTGGTGTATATCCCAAGTGGTATAAATGATACTTCTTTATAATATGTTATTTTTTCTAGTTGAGTAATTTGTGCCTGTGACCCTCAGCATTCCTTTTCTCTCTTATGCTCTCTGACACAGCCTCAGGTGTCACTGTCACACCCAAACCACCATGACTTAACGCATGGAACGAGTGAGAGGGCAAGGAGTTTGCATCCCTACCTAATATTTAAAGGCAGTGGGAGTATGCTTAATGCCTTTCAACCACTTAGTAGGGAAATGGCAACACTGGTGTCACAAGTTTATCTAATTTCTATTGTTGCAGAGGTAGTGTCACATAAATTGGGGGCACAGGCTATTCGTTTTGCAGCCGTCTTTTGCCTGGTGTATAATTATCATGGCTCATCTTTATTAAACACCAGCCTTATCTTTGTTTTGCTCTCTTTGTTGATAGATGTAACCTCAATACTGTTGCCATGGCTACAGTAACAGTAGCTGAGAAGATTTTGTTTGTTGTAAACAAACTGAGCTGTACAGGCGCAGATCCTAGTGGAGCGTTTCCAGCCCCCTGCCTCATATTATGCTGATTAACACTGCCATCTCCCTCCTGCTACCTATTTCTTATTTTAATTAGCATTAATTTAAGCTGTATCAAGGAGTGTTTCCCCATTTGGTGCTGTGGTACCCCTTTTCTGACAGGTTTTTTTTTTCCCTATAGCAACAGCCATAGGTTAGGACTGCAGCCCTGCTGAGAGCATCCTCACAGCAAAGCCCTGCTGGCACCAAAAATTAATCTCAATGTACACACTAGCTTAATGGCAAAAGATTGCTTTAATTTACTTCCTACATTCTCACCTCCAGGGGCAACTGAACTTGTTCTTATGTAGGAGCCATGGGGATCTGAAATTGTGTGACTAATTCTGAAACTTATTTAGCTTCAAGCCAATTCCTCAAAATCAAGGACCAAGTTCAGCCGCTCACATAAGGAGATGCAACTCCTCAGTAAGAAACTGTGCTGTAAATTCTTGCCTCTCTGTTGATTTAACCCATGATCTCCCATGTGCATAGAAATGACTGGAATGGGTTCAGGAATAATCTAAACTTCCAACAGCACCAGTTCCTGTTAGTTTTATAGCAGACCTTTCTGTAGCAGGCATTTTTTTTTCCTAATATTTAAGCTTGTATCCTGAGTTTCATAGTATTTTTTTTCACTATGTATGCCAATGTTGACAATGTCCAATCTATACCTATATATATACCTATATAAAACTATATAGATTATATATATATATATATATATATATAATCTATATAGTTTTATATAGGTATATATATAGGTATAGATTGGACANTATATAAAATGAAATATATAAATATATATATAAAATGAAATATATAAATATATGTATACATATATATATATCACTGTTGTATTTTTAAAAATGCTATTAAACCTAAATTCCTCCATTTTACCTAGCTATAATTCAGGGTAAAGCACAATGGGCCCAGGGTTATAACAACATGCAAACAGGGGGAGTGTTCCTGCCTTAGAAGAGACGGGTTGGAGGAGAGAGGGGTAAGGCAGGAGAGATGTGTCTGTACTGCAATTCAAAATGATTGGGCCCTGCTGTGATGCGACGTTGTGTTACAATATTACCCATGAAACCAGTGTTATTCCCCGCTTTGTGTGGCTCTGTGCTGATTATGTGACCCTGTTATGCCTCTGCTGAGGCCTCTCCTGCAGCTCCTTCACCTTGCACCACCTGGAAGTGGTGCTGACGGAAGTCTTTGCTTGGCAATGCACAGATGGAGAACATGATGTTCTGCTTTGCTCCCCTCCTTCACAGCCCTGACTGGCTGTGTATCCAGTACCCCCCAGAATGGAGCAAACCTGCAAATCCTGCATGAGGGGTCAGGCTGTCCTGAGAGCAAGGTAGCCTCTTGTAGAGTACTAGACAAAAAGAGAGCACTGCCAGTTCTGCTCTGTGACACTTCTAAAATGTAACACCAAGAAGGACAAATTTTTCTGAGAACACTAAAGATAAAGGGGGAAGATAAATGTCTTTCTCTTCACCCAAACCATCAAAAGATATTGTTGTTCACGGACTTGACAGTGTTGGATTAATGTTTGAACTTGATCTTACAGGTCATTTCCAACCCTGATGATTCTATGAGATGGGAAGAACACTAATTATACCACAATCTGCATTAAAGGAAATCTAGCAGTGTTTTAGTGCTAGGCATACTTAGTCTTTTGTGTGGAAACTACAGGACCATAAAGTGAATGGTGACAGCAGTGCCTGGGAGGACAGAATCATCAGCAACATCATCAGCCCAACTCCAGCTAATTGCTCATTATGAGTGATGAGTTCACCAGGGATGCTGGTAGAGCATGAAGTAATTTAACATTGGTACCCTTGGTCCTTGTCACTATCATCATCCAGAGAAGCTGTGGCTGCCCCATCCCTGCCAGTGTCCAAGGCCAGGTTGGGCAGGACTTGGAGCAACCTGGGATAGTGGGATTTGTCCCTGCCCATGGCAGGATCTTGGAATAAGATGATCTCTAAAGCCCCTTTCAAACCAAACCATTATCTATGGCTCTGTAGTCAATGCACTCCACACTTTCCTTGGGATTTGACCTTGTTTATCCAATCCTTTGACATGTAAGAAAGCTGATGATATTACAGTGCTCAGTATCTTTCAAGTCTAGCCCTAATCTCTTGGGTTTTTTTGGGTTTTTTTGGTTTTTTTTTGTTGTTGTTGCTTTTTGTTTGTTTTTTACTATAACCAAACACAATGTGGATAGAGATGTGTCCTGTTTGAAGCCTCTTGGCTAAACTCTGTACACCAAAGCAACAACAGACAATGAGGATGAGTCAAATCAGAAATCACAACACTTGTGTGAATTTCCTGGGTTGCACTTCTTTATATTTAATTTCATCATGCTATTTTAAAATAATTTTACACATTAATGATGAACAAGGTGAGTCATTGACACTAGCAAACTTGATGAATGGGAAGAAAAAAAAATTACCCCCCATGTGAACTTATAGAATAGTTCACACTCATTTTCAGCTTGAAAAGCTGTTATCTGTTCATATAGCAGCTTTTAAAAGTGCAAATGGAAGCAATCCAGCATGCAGAGGTGTGTAGTGGTTTACAAATGCCTCCATAATGTCTAAAAATCAACCTGAAATATTGGAATAGAATAAATGCTTGGTGGACCCAAACTTCTCCTTGTTTAGTTATATTTTACTGGATTGAAAGTGTAATTAAAAGGTGGAATTCAGCAGCCCATTTAAGAGTATTTTCACAGCAGAGCTCCCCTTGCAACTTGCAGTTCATCTAGTAAGTAGAACTTGTAGTTCTTGAAATATTTCACCAGCACATCAAGTCAAAAGACTGCTATGAAGTTTGGATCCTCTTTCCCAATGGACTAAAAAGCAGCTCTATCTTCAAATGAGTGAACACAGAAATGAAACCCAAGCCAGAAAGAAGCTGCACAACAGGGTACACTCTCTGCCTCACAGACAGCATGAGTGCCATGAAAAGAGGGAAGCTTGATGTAGCTGGCAATTCAACCACCCAAGAAAAGTCTGATGTTTGACATACCCCTGCAACGCTGCAGTCTGGCATTTCCAGTTGACTTTTGCAGCTATGTCTTTAGAAACCCTAGAAGAAATGGTTTCTGCTCATGAAAAATGCTAATAGAAACATATATGGAAGTTGAGGGAGAAAGAATGCATAGTTTATATTTTGCATATTTGTTGAATAATAGATTCACAGGATGGTTTGGTTTGGAAGGGACCTCAAAGATCATCCAGTTTCACTTCTCTGCCATGGACAGGGACACCTTCCACTATCTCAAGGTGCTCCAAATCCCATCCAACTTGGCCTTGGACAATTCCAGGTATCCAGGGGTAGCCACAACTTCTCTGAGCAATCTGTGCAAGGCCCCACTGCCCTCACAGGGAAGAAAGGTTCCTTAATATCTAATGTGACCCCCACCCCCCTTTCAAATGTAATGCTTTTTCCCCCTGTCCTATTATGATTCATCCATTTCCCATGTTCTACATGAATTCTGTGGCAGAGGTGGAAATCTGAACAAAGCCACTGAATCTGGTGCTTTGTCCATGTATCCTACAGTAGATATTTCCCATGTCCTTTAGTTACCACCTTTTGTTCTTAGCAAAAATTTTTCACCTCTGGACTAAGTGTGGAACATTAGCAAACACAAGAAGAAGAAGAAGAAGAAGAAGAAGAAGAAGAAGAAGAAGAAGAAGAAGAAGAAGAAGAAGAAGAAGAAGAAGAAGAAGAAGACTAAGAAGTGACCTCTACCTTGTTTGTAGTGGCAGGTGCTGAAGTCATAGGTCATTTACTCAAATTCCAGACACAGAGACCATGGCAGAAAAGGTTTGGTGATATATGTACCTCCAGAAAGAATCCTCTTACTTGAAGTGCCATGAAGGAGTTAAAGTCAGGATATTACTCACACTCCATTGCACACCAGGGAGGGAATTTAAACATAGGTAATAAAGCATTGATAATAATATATGTGCTTCCTCTATGATATGATAAATTATATTTTCATGTCACTGCCAATATGGTCTATCAGTACAATAAATACAAAGGCTTAAAGTTTGTTTACAAACAGGTACCAATGCTACAGACTACCATATTAGTAATTTTTGTGTGTTGTTGAGGGGTTTTTTTTAGCTATGTGAGGCTATGTATGAGAAAGATGCTTTGAAAATCTGACACTTTCTTGGACACAGTGCTAAAGAGGGATGAGATGAAAGACTGAGAAGTCAGACTGTATTCATCCTATCACTCACAAAAATATTATTGCTTCTCACAGTGTTAATCTACTGTTAACATGAAGCAGAGGCTATTCCATACCAAATGGAAGTTAAGGAAATTACTTTTCATGCCAGAATCATGCTAGGAAAAGAGTGTGAAAAAAGAGAAAAAATGTCCTTTTGACCTTGTAGCTAGGCTTAGTTAGAAAGATCAGTTGCACTGATCTATCATGATGGTGCATGGCAGTCCTTCCCAGCTCTGTTGAAATGACTGAAAGTTTATCCTTTACTTCACCGACAGACAAAACAGACCTCGATACAATTGTTTTCTCATTTAATTAAATATATTATGCTCCCCTATTTCATTTTTAGGGAACTGTCTCATTGAACACTGAAAGAATAATTTCACCTGTGTTTTGTTGAGGTGGTGGTTGAATGGTGAGAACAAAGGACAACACAAAAAATTTAACAGGGTATTGGATTGTCACTTTCTTCTAAGCAAGCTTGTCATGAACAGCAAGCTTGTCATTCACATTCATACTCCAGTAAGCTTATTTTATATTAAAGCATTCCTTAATATTATAGTAATCTAATTGGTTTGTGTGGTTAAAGGAAAATAAAATTCTCATATTTATTATGAGTTATTACAATAAATCTCCTTACTAAAATAAAAATAAGCACTTATCCAATTCAAAAGGCATATGAACATCAATATTTGGTCTCTCTGATAATATCAGAACAGTGCTTCCAGTACTTCATGTAGTCTTGAGATTATGGAGAAAAACCTAAAATCCAAACTACTGTGAGTACAATTGCCTTCACATTTACTGGAGGACACTTGCATTCTTTTACCTGATGAATCCATTCAACCACAGCTGCTATGCAGTGTTTTACAGTGAGAATCACTGCTGCAGCTCAAGCCTCCCTGAGAAGTGTACTCACACTGCCTGGGTTTTGTCTGCTACTCGGTCTTTAAAGCACAAGGCTCACTTTCTCAGGCTTCCCAGGGGATGTCATTGGGATGTTTGAGCTGGGGTCCTGTCAGTCATGACCTGCATGACTCTCCACTGATTGGATAGGGAGCCTAGGGACTGGGATCTCTTTATTATTTTGCTGTGAATCTATCAGATATGTTTTGAAGTCAGGCGTTTTGTGTTGCCATTTTGTCTGTGCTTACAAGTGCTGCTTGCTGTTTCTGAACAACTGCTTTATCTTGCTTTTGAAAACTCTTATCATGTTTGATATGAAGGCTTCCTGAAGCAGGGAAACCCAGTGGGTGACTGAGGATTTCTGTTGTTGTTTCACTTTATTCAGTCCTACTGCAGGGATTTTTTACAAGGGCTTGCAATGGTGGGGCAAGGGTGTCCTTAGCAGAAAAAGGCTTAGAATAGATATTAGGAAAAAAAATTTGTACTGTGAGGGTGATGAGGCCCTGGCACAGGGTGCCCTGAGAAGCTGAGGCTGCCCCACCCCTGGAAGTGTCCAAGGCCAGCTTGGATGAGGCTTGGAGCAACCTGGGATAGTGGAAGGTGTCCCTGCTCATGGCAGGATTATCTTTTAGGTCTGCCCAATCCAAACCATTCTATGATTCTGTGAATTTCCTATCTTAGCACTTTGCTTTTTTAAGATCAGGGCAGGAGCTTTAAAGGGATACAATGAATAAATAGTGTTTTGTTGATATGCAGTGTGAAGTAAAGTTTGGATTGTTCTTTAGAAAACTCATGAGGCTTTTCATTATGAAATTTCCTTGCTAACTTGAAAAAAAAAATTATTTTTATTCTTCACTGTTGAATGGTTCTTTCATACCACAGACATGCAGGTAGGCCCAGATGCTGCAGTGGGAATAAAGCAACCTGTAATCACACCTGCTCCAGATGAAGGTGATTATTCCAAGCATCGTATCTCACAGAAACTTTTTTTATGTTTTTGCTTTTTTTTTTTTTTTTTTTTTTTTTTTTTTTTTTTTTTTTTTTTTTTTTGCTTTCATCCAACCAAAAATCATATTTGCTTTTCCTGTGGCTGCCAAATAATGAACAGATATCTTAGTCAAACATTCCATGAGTTTCCAAATGTTTTAGATCCTCAGAGAATCCTGCAGCTTGAGAAACATATGAGAAGTTTAGAGTAGTTCTGTCTGCAAGGATAACCTTGCTTGTATCCCAGCTGAATTCCATCTGTCATAAGGCAGCCCTACCTCCACAATATGTTAAAATTCACTGAAAAGTTCCACTGTCCTCCACAGTACTTAATAATATTACAATATGGGAGAAAACCATGGTACCAATATTAGGCTTTTGCTAAACGAGAAATATTTTCAAACACAAGTGCCAACAAAGGGAATTTTTTATATAAATGCAGAAAAAACATGTGACTGCTGCATATAACACTGAGAATCTTTCATCCTTTAGTGTTTTAATGTCATTTTAAAAATACCATTCTTGGCTTATTTTGAAAGTTAAGGTTTTTTTGAGGCAGGTTTTTATATAGATTAGAATACATGGAGTTTTTTTAATGGGAAAAGTTTCTTTTTCCCCTCCATCTAGTACATTGTCCACCCACTTGCATTCTTCTTTATAAAAAGAAATTTATTTATTTTGTCATTGAAAATTAAAATAATAGAGGGTTTTTTTCAAGCTTGAATGTATCACCTTTTTATCTTGAATGATTTTATTTGTGTTTCGAATAAATTCAAGCAAATATTTGACTGAATTTCAGTCATAATATGTGAAAATATCCAGAAAAATATTTTTATATACTTTTTGTTCAGTAGAAATCTAATCTTTAATACCCCAATTATATGCTATTGCTCTTCTGAGGGAGACCTGTGGCTTCAGAAAAGGACACTGCCGCCAGCAGAAAGTACAGAGAATACTAAATCCCCTTTTCACATAAAAACATCCATTAGTTTGCATTAGTTGGGCCAGAGATGTCAATCAGGAATTGAAAGTACTCAGGGATTCCTCAGTAGCTCACAAAAATATCTCTACTATCTAGAATTTCAATTAAATTTAAATTTACATTTAATTGACTTTGTCTCCCTCATTTCCCTCTCTGTTCTCAGATGTATGTATAATTGCATTTATTCTAATTAATATTTACTGAATTTTAATCTACAATCTTGCGCTGTCACTTAGCACAGTTATTTTTCTGAACAGTTCTCAAAAAGACTCTTAATAATACTTTTTGAGAATCCACACAATGTATGTTCCTTGAATTACCTTGAGATTTCTTTTCTTTTTTTTTTT
>VZRH01002108.1:245717-288256 GCA_013397555.1 Urocynchramus pylzowi
ATAAAAAAAAAAAAAAAAAAAATTAAATATTTTTTTTAAGCTTTTTTTTTTTTTTTTTTTTTTCTAAAAAATGTTATGTTACTACAAAGCTGTCTGGACTGTCTGGACAAATGTTGTGATCCCAGTTGAAGTACACAGTAAGTAATAATTTTCTCCTTAAAGTCAGACCCTAGGTGTCCCAATTGCCTTGCACTTTCATCTGTTCATCCTTCATTTTTCTCATCCTATTTTGAAGAGTATGTTTGTGCTCTGTGTAAACAGAGGAGAAGGTTTCCATTAAGATGTCTCTCTGAAACTCCAAGTTCCAGCCTAGACAATGACAATTACTATGCTCTGGAAGAGGCCTCATCCCTTGGAGCAGGTAGTGACCAGGAGACAGAGGGGTAAGAACAGAATTTTTCTCTTTGGTGGTAGTTCCCAGAACCCAGTAGTTCCCAGAACAAGTTTTAAACCTGTAGGAGACAGATTCATGTTCTTTTCCTGCAAGTGTCTCATTGCTTATATTCTTGCTAGTGCCTTTTGATATTCCTGTTGAATTTATCCTTGGAAGTGAGGGTTAGGACAGAGGGATAACTTGGAGGAAAATGTGCTCCCTATTGACCATTGAGTAGATGATGCCTAAGGTGGTACTAAAGGACTATTGGACAAAGATATTTGTACCTGGAGCATTCAGTGATGGGTTCCAAATTCTATTTTTCTTCAAATTAAGGGAATGTTTCCTTACCCTGATGTTACCACTGCTGCTTAGGACAATACTTTAATGACTTCCAGCCTTATGTGGACACATAATGTGAGTTTTTAATTTGAAATCTGATCATATGTCTGGGTTCCCCTGGAAAACTTTATTAGCTCTTTTCTTCATAAATAACTTCTAGAGGATCAAAGGTCTGGGCATGAAACACCACGACAAATTTGTCCCTGGATGATTTAGCAAAATCAATAGATTTATCAGAAATATATTTGTCCTAATGTGTTTACCCATACATAAAAACTGGATGTGATCATCACATTTATTATGACATGACACAAGAAATCACAGCTATTCACAGTCTTCTTTGTCTGCCACACACTCCACAGCTAATTTTGTGTTACAGAGGAGAAAATAACTGCTAAATATCAGCAGTCCCTTCTGCATATTCAGCATGAACCAGGGTCTGTCCTTGCACCTTAATCTGTTTCATTATGAGGCTGAGTCCTTAAAAAAAAAAAAAACAAACCAAAAAAAACCAAAAAAACAAATATACAGAAAATTTTAAATCTGATCTCAATAAATTATTTATTTTTAGAAGTCAGGACTATTCATTTAAGCAGCATTTGTACTGATTTCCTAATAGTTTCTCCACACCCTGATAGCATGATACAGTCTTAATTTTCTGAGAACTGGAATGCTAGAAGTGCAAGATATGCTCAGCACTGGAATGCCAGGGGAATGGTTTCCCTGGCAACAGCAAGCACATAAAAAGTATTCAGAGCAGTCCCTGATTCTCCTGTTTTAAGCCTCCATTGATAGGGGAATCAAATCTAGTTTGGATTTTTTTCATTTAAGGTGAACTGCAGGGCAGAAACATAGAGATGTGCTTTATTACATTTTGCCACCACGTGGAGAAAACCTGTAGGAAGGGAATTTAGAAGACCTGGCCATAGAGCCCCAGAGAGGGCATGTAGTCACTGGAGGTAAAAAGAGAATAACCAGCAATTAAAAAAAAAAAAAAAAAAATTGGATTTAGTTTCAAGTGGTGAATTTTCTAAGGTAATTTTTAAAATGAGCCAGAGGGACTTCAGGATTCACCATGAGGTTTGATGATGGTACTGCAAGATACTTGGATACACATTTACCTCTAATCTGAAGAGCAGATGCTGTGATTTGAAATTCAGATCCTTTGCTTTTTAGGCATTTGGACAGTCCCATAGAAATTAGACAAGTGTTTCAATATCTCACTGAACCATGGCTTATATGATGTCACTTCAAGATCATTCAGATTAATTTCTGTCTTTCCTAAAAGGAATCTCAGCTGGGCTCCCACTGCAAAGTTGCCATCAAGAGGACAAAATAAAACAGAAATTTGTCTTCAACTTACAAATGTTTTGCCTGCACTGACATTTTCAAGTGAGGGCATGTGAGTTTAATTTGTCTGCAGCTTGACATGTTTCACTAGTACTAGTTCTAGTTGTGGTTTTGCACACAGGGAATAAAATTTAAACCCTAGGCTAAATAAGTTGAGGATATAATCAGTCTTTCATGAACTTTTGATACCTGTAATTTTTAGTACAGGAGGAGATAGAGCTGAAATTTTTGGGGGGTTGTTACTGTGCAATTTCTCATGGAGCAGCCTAAAAATATGTATATGATAAAAATATGAATATGATTCATCCCTTGAACATTTTGACCCTCTGATATAACAGGCATAGATAATTTGGCTATGGAAAATAATATACAGGGGAAAAAAAAGCTCCTACAATTATGTATTTGAGAAATTACATAGGCTTATGAATTTTGGATTATTTGCAAAGTGTGAAAAATATTTTTTAAAATACAGTACCCCACAAAATCTGTGGTTTGGCCAGAAAAATTATACATGAAAAACTAGAATTTGTATCTTTATCCACACAATGAATGTGACTTGAGTTTGTGTTCTTTTCCTTCCTTTCTCAGTTCTAGAGCCTTTGTTGTTTCAGTACTCTCCTTGTTTGTATGATTCCTGAGTATTTATAATCCCAAAGTAAATGAGCTTTCCTTTATCCTAATTGAATCTTTAAAAATGTTTTTTTCCCACTTTCTATAGTAGTTAATTCTGGCCTGCTAGTTCTTATTCTTTTCCCTTGCTCTCTCATTGGTTTCTCTGTTACCTTCCCTTAAACTTTGCAATAGAGAAGAGAAAGGTGATATTTAGCTCTTACACAGTATAAAAATGATACATATCTGGAACACCTTTCATGACCAAAAAAAATTCACTATCTCCTGTTTTAAAAAAAAAAATTAAAAAAAAAAAGAAAAGAGCAGAGGAAACCAAGTTTTTATAACAACTTGATATCCTGAGTTTTGCCATCTCTCCCATAGCACATCAACCAGCACATGACATTTGTAATTTTAAATGGGAAGTCAGGACTTATGAAGTGACAGAAGAACTCACAAAGAAAAAAAAAAATAAATGTGGGATATATTTGCAACCATTTCCTAGTCTTTTCTTGGTGAGATTTCATTGTTTTAACAACTCATTAATAAACAGTGCCTTGAGCCTCCACGCAAACTGCTCATGTTTGGACAATAATGCTGAGTGTGTTATACCATCTGGGTGCTCCCTAAAAAGCAGCTCCCATTTGCAAACAAGCAATCAAGTGTGTAAGGAAGTGTGCTTTCCTGAAGGGAGGGAAGAAAACAAAATGAGCGAGGAAATTGGATAAGATACAATGGCCTACTTACTGCTTTCACAAATTACAATAGCCATTTAAAGTTACCCTCACCATGATAAGGCAACTTCAGGGATGCTGCCTGCTTTCTGTCCCTGTGAAAAGCCTCAGCTGGAGCTGTCACAACTCAGGGCTCTGTTCTCCATCTGCCAGCCATCAAGGCAATCAGATTTCTGCCACTGACCCACCTTGTGCCTTCAGAGTCACTCCTGCTTACCCTGCTGGCCCCAAAAGCTGCCCCTGCTCTTCAGAAATTTCTGCTTTTCAGTGCTAAGCCAATCTGGTGGATTTTGGCTCCCAAAAAATGTGTCCTTAAGTATGATAAAAAGTATAAAGTGTCTGTATCTCAGGCCAGCCAGCAGTGCCTTCCCACCCTCTCTCTCAGGTGTGAGCTGTCATTCCCCCACTCTGGGCTTCCTGGTGCCCCTCTCACCATCACCCTGGGCACATTTATTTCACTTCTCAGCTGGCAGATTTTGCTTGTTAGTTCTACAAAAGCAGATGAACTATGCTGCAGTTTTATTTTTTTTGCCTTCTAATAGTACCTAATAGATTCTCTGTTTGCAGATTAGAGACTTAATCCAGTGGTGCCTTTGGGTTGCTGCAGTGCTAAACGATCCCCTTCTGCACATCTCTCTCTCCCTCATGTCCTCTCCTACTCAGCTTTCTCCCTGAAAACACTTCCATGACTTTCATCCCACTAGCTTGATACACTGCTATTTAAAGCAAAGCTATTGAGGATTTGGTATTTCAACACTATTAGTGCATTCACCACATCCATGTACACAGAATATGCTTACTCTGCCATCTGCTTCCGCTTATACACACACTCCTACTTCTGCCCTTGGGAAGATGAGAGAGCAAACACCTGACAGATGCTTAGTCACACTGCTTAATATTTATGGAAAATATTCAGGTGCTGAGTTTAGAAACAGGAGGAAGACAGTGTAAATTCCCTGCAAATCAGAATTTTCTATCTGGAAGAATTCTTGCAAAGATTAGATGTGGGAAGGAAGCTCTCTATCTCTCTCCTTTTTCACACCACTCAGTTACCACAGCATCATTGAGAGTCAGTCTAGGTTTTATTCAAATAGTTATTGCATAATGGGATCTAAGACCTACTGTATTTATATATCCATTTCCATCTCTTCAGCATCTGAGCACCTTTCAATACAGTTTTAAGTGATGTAATTAGCATCTGTCAAGAGGGGCTCACTCTCCACAGGAGGGAAATATTGCCTGTGGATTTTCTTTTCTACAGCTATGTCCAATGCCATGTGTCTGCATTAACCAACACATTAAAAGAGAAAAAGTAAAAAAAAAAATAAAAAGGACTTGGCACAAAGAGAAGAGAGGTGAGTAGTAAATCCTTTGCCAGTTTGTGACTTGATCTGGTGTTGACCCAATTTAGCAACTCACACATTCAGAGAATCACAGAGTGGGTGAGGATGGAAGGGACCACAGTGGGAGCCCCCTCCCAGAGCACAGGACACAGAATTGTGTCCAGAGAGATCTGGAATATCCCCAGTGAGGGAGACTCTACATCTTTTCTGGACAACCTGCTCAGTCCTCAGTCATGTGAGCAGTAAAGAAATCCCTCCTCATGCTCAAGTGGAACTTCCTGTGCAACAGTTTCTACTCTAAACTCTGAAACCTAGACTCCCACGCTTAGTTTTCTGCTAATCCATCAATTTCAGGGACACATTATGGATGACTTTTATAATCCCAACAGAGCTTTCACAGATAAATGCTCGTGTGCTCTAGATGGAAGGCAGAAGGTTCAGGACATGCAAAGTTTCTGTTAAGCTCCTTACTTCTAATTTAGCTTCAATAGGAGCAACAAAATCCCTTTTTGAGTCCAGACAAAGTTCCCACCCTTTTCTGGAAAGCTACCACCTCCCTTTGGGTCAGCCTTGTTCTCTTCTCCCTCTGGGGGAGGCTGGCTAGTTCCACAATATCCATTTACATCTTTGGGATGAACACACAGCATGCATCTGAACTTGTTCATAAAGTACCTCAAGTTCATTCACATTCCTTTTTTCCTCAACCCAAACAGTTCCCCTGGGACAGAGGAGTAGAGCCATCACTTACCAAGGAGTTTAGACAGCCATTCAGGTCTGCTGTGCCCTGATATATGAGCACTTTGTAAATAGCCACTGAGGCCTTGAATATTCAGCATGATGGAATTTGTTTAGTCTAGAGGAGGGAAGAGTGAGGATAGATATAAGCACCTTCAAACATGTGAAAAATGGCTGCAAAAAGGAAATGAATAAAGTGTTTTTATTGTTCACTGGAGCTAGGGCAAGCAGCAATGGTGTTAAATTGCACTAAAGGAAATTTAGGTTTGCAATTAGGGAAAAATTTCTAACATAAGGATTTTTAAGGAAACACAGCGAGGTTGGAGATGCCTCTTAGCTGGAGGTTTTTAAAAATATAGATACATATCTGTCAAAAAAATCCTAAAAATGTTTAGGTACAGTTGTTGCAGTCAAAGATCATCTGGCTCAGAATTGCCCTCTAGCCCTCCTATCTGTGCTGCTGTGGGAAGCTAACACACTCAGCAAGGGCTAAACCTGATATATGGAGGCACCTGAGTAGTGAGAAAGTGTTTGTCTGATCATTGTCACCGGGGGGAATCAGATTCCATTTCCCACACACGTTTTTCTATCAAGAAACATCACAGATTTTTATATTTTTCTTCTGCATTACAATTTTTATCACATTTTTTAAAAGCCCACATGTGGAACATTTATTTTTTGATGTTATATGGTAATTTCCCTTCAAGATCTGTGGGACTTCTTTCTCATTTTTTAAAAATTATGGTGACACTTTACTCCCAGAAATGTTTCAAAGGGGTTGCAAATGGCCTTTTCTTATGGCATCCTACTTGCTTTCCTGTTGTCCTGCTGTCCTTCTGTCCTGCTGGCTGCTCTGCAATGTCTCTTTTAGAACTCAATTTGCCCTCATCAGTGTTACTTGTTTTTCAAAATTATTCAAATTGCATTCAGCTAGGATTTGATCAGCAGAAAGGTGAAATGACTTTGCTTTCTGTGCTAGGCTGTGAGCAGTTGCTCTGGTGTTGACTATCTCACCAACAGAACATCATGTGCTGATCAAAATGTTTTTGGATTGATATCCTTTTCTGAGAAGTCAAAGTCCATGGATTTTAAATGCTTCTATATGGGAAGCTTAGAGGAGGGACCAAAATACCTTCTTTCAGTTTACTGCAATCCTGTAGAGCCACAATCCAGAAGGGAGAACAGATCCACAAAGCCTTGTAGCTGCACTGTGTAGACCACAGACATCACTCTGCATTTCCTACCCTCTGTAGGTCCTCTGGGAAAAATTCCATCCCAGCTTGAGGTGTAAGTTGGAAGACAATGAAAGAACTGGGCAATGTAATCTTTGAAGGGGGACAGTAAGCTTAGAAAAATGATTTTTAGCATTACTGGACAGCAGTAATTAAAGAGGAACCATGCCAAAGGGTTGAAATTTGTATTTTGGCAATCTCATCAGAGATTGTTGTTACTGAATTGCAATAATGGTTTCTCAGAGGTTTACTGCACTTTGCCAAAGGTTCCTCACCTCTTTCCATCTCTTTCCATCTTTTGTCGGGCAGTTGTTTCATCCAGGAGAAATCACAGAATATTTTGGCCATAAAATTTGTAAATGTCTATATTTAATTGCTTTTTCAGTGTGAGGTCAAAAAAGATCACTCAGTGAGCTGGTAAATGAGCAGAGAAGATAGGAGTGAAAAGCTGCAGAGGTGCTAATACAGGACTGTGAAAAGCAAGTTACATCAGAAAAGTATAGTTGCATCAGAAACAAAATTGTGGCTGCAAGAGTGGACTTATGTAACATTGTCTCCACTAAATAAAACTAACAGAGAGTCTCATCCATCTGGATAACAGAACAGGGAGGCAGGGTATGGACTGATGAGAAAAAGTTCAGCACCATTCTACTTAAAGAAAAATAGTCAAAAACTTTGAGATCACTGCGTGAGATCTCCTCCCTCCTGAGTATGGATATGACAGCTGGATGAGAAATAACCAGGTAACCTGAGGGCAATTTAAAGAATTAAGTGGAGAGAATAAACTCCAACCTTTAAAGAATTAAGTGGAGAGAATAAACTCCAACCTTTAAAGAATTAAGTGGAGAGAATAACTTGGTAGACACAGCTCTTGGATCAAGTCTTCAGGTGTTTTGGTTTGGTTTTTTTTAACTGCTAGCTCCCAGAAAATTCTTCTCCCATCATCCCTTCAATGAAAATCTTGAAATAACTTTAAGAGAGGTTTCCTATATGATTTAGTTTTTTCATATTGATTGCACAATCATATTTGGATCCTCCTAAGTGGCATACACATTGTTATCTGGCTTTCATTTTCTCCTTTAGTCCATTACCAAAATCTAATTGTTGAACACAAGAGAGGCAGAAGCTTGGATCTACTGTGCTCCCTGAAAACTGTGGTAGCCAGTGTTTTGTTGATTCACATTACTGGAGCAAGGCCAGCTGCCAGGGTTGCATTTCAGGCTTCAGCCACTGCGTAAATTTTCTTAAAAATAAGCTGCATAAAATTAAACAGCCTGGATAGAGGTGTCAGTGTGTGAGGTAGGGGTAGTAGTTCCCTCTATTCTCAGCCAGAATATGTTTTATTTAAGGATTATTTATTGCTCAAATATAAGGTGTATAGCACCAGGTAGAGAATTTCAGGTTATTCCACACTGTTTCCATGCACCACCCCAGAAGTGTAGGGGTTTTTTTTCATCCCCATGTTGTCACTATGAGACACACAATGAATGACACTCACACACTGAGATGTCTAAGGTAAAAAAGAGTACATTTATTTTTGGACTTCGTTATTTATAGAATTCTAAAAGTGACTATGGATTGGAGGATGACATTGTTACTTCTCTAACTACACTGGTCAAACTAACAGTTAATCAACTCTCTCTTCCTCCAGAAAACAATGTAAAATAATTATTATTTGAATGACAGTGTGTGAGAAACTCTACTACAAAAATGTAAATATCAGAAGGCTTAGAAGAACTTTAGAAGAACTTTAGAAGAACAGGGTAACACCATGTCACATCTACCAAACCTACAGTGATGTCTTCATTTATCTGAAGTTTCTCTCATCTCCTTGACCAACAGGCATCTCTGTGTCAGAGTCTTAGTCTGGAGCTGCATCCCCCAGGTGCTGCAGAGCAGTATCAGACTTTTAGGTATCTCCATTATAATCCTTGGTACTTTTTTTCTCTTCCTTGTCTCTGTAAAAGACTTTTGAATCACAGCAATAGATTTTCTATTAGAAAAAATAGCAACTGTTTATTTCTCATTATGGAATTCAGGATAAGAATTTTTCTAGTGTGATTCATCCTCTGCAGGTCACGTGCCTTTTTGCCCCAAATTTATCCCAAATGTTGTGATCTTTTGATGGTCCCACGTGTTTTGTGCTAGGCTGCAGGCAGAAGGAAAACATACCAGTCCTGTTTAAGTATTTAGGTTACTCTGGAATTTGGGGTAGGAAACCTGATCCTGGCAGTTAACCCTTTTTTTAGCCAAGAATTCTTCAGAGTGAGATCAGTAAGCCCAGAGTTTCAGACTGTGAGAGCAATGACATTTTCTTCCCCATTGCCTCCAGAGACCCTGCTGGTTCATCCACATGGTAACATTGCATTAGAAGAAGAAAGAAATAGCTTTTCTTAGATGAAGTTCTGTTCAAACTCTACACAGTGGCAGTTCCACAGGCTGTGGGTATTTTTTTCATGGAGTTAATGTTACCTTCAAGGACTTCCTATCCGTGAAAAGCAAAAAGAAAAACTCACTCAACACCTTCCTAGGCCCCAAAAAACCAAACAAAAAATCAAACCAAACCACACATTGAAAAAAGAACCCAAAAACTGTTGGGTTGTTTTTTTTTTTTTCTCCTCATTATAATGTTGAATTAATTAAAACACTGCTACTTTAAGGAATGCATACCTTCTTAAAAACCTGAGTCTTTGTCTTGTTATAGTTCTTCATCCAGCTAATTAATTTAACTTTCTATCATAATCCTTCTTTTAATCACTGTCTTCAATTTCCTCATTTCACTCAGATAATTTTCTTTCCACTTCTGCCCTGATGCTTAAATTCCACAGCACAGAGCTCAGCAACTATTTGACTTGCTAAATCTTTAAAAAAAAAAAATTAACACAAGACTATTAACCTAGGACAAAGTATTTTGGAGCTTTTCACTTGTATGCAGGAAGGATGCCCTTTGTGGGAGAAAGAAAGAGAAGGAACCTCCAAAAGAAATATAAATCAGTATCTTAAATTACTCAAATGTACAATATGGCATCAGTAGCTGTTACATATTTTTTTCTCTCCTTTTGAGATTCAAATACATATGCTCAGCAATTACTGTTACATTTGCATAATAGGACATTTTTTGATTAGCATATCTTGGACTTCTGTTTGCATTTTAAAATTGTGGTTACTTTTATCTCTAATTTGTCCTTATTCCCCCTTCATGCTCTGTTCTACCTGCTCATGTTTTCCTTTGCTCTCTTTTTTTGTTTTCCTGAGGGCTTGCTCTCTCCAAAGCTGTGTTTAGTATTTGGTTTTGTAGTTAACATCACACAGTAATGGCATACCACGAAAGCAAGGCATATGACTTATTAAAGTTTAATGAATAAATTGTGAAACCATGTGACAAAAGCCATACTTCCACAGGGGATAGCCAGGAAATAGAGTGATGCATTACAAGATCCCAAAAAACTCTGCGATTTATTTTATAACATTTACTCATCCTTTCATGCTGTTCCAACTTTGTGTGCACTGAGGAAAATACCTTGTGGTTACCTCAGCTTTGTACATTTTATGAAATTTAAAAACCCTAACTGCTACTTTAGCCATCACCAAACAGGTTGGATCAGATTCTTGGTGTTACCATTTCAGGTGAGGTTCTTTGATTGACTATTCTCTTTACCTGCTTTAGAGGAGATAGGTAAGAGAGTGCTTAGGTAGCTATTCAAAAGTAGAAAAACCTCTCCACTGCAAACAACTAGATTTTCAGTTGTGTAGAATTCTTAAACACTAAAAGCATTCTTAAAATTCTTAAACATTCTTAAAATTCTTTTCTGCCAGAGTACCATGGTGGCTTTATTTATGACAGAATGCCCTGTGTTACAAGATAAATACCCTTGTGCCCCTATTTATAACATAGTCCATCATTTGTAAGATAAATAAAATTAGTTGAATTTTATTTATCTTATTTGTGAAATACTGCAAATACTTCGATATCTGGGCAAAGATAAGTGCAACGGTGTTGCCATTGTTTCATTGTTCAAACCTCCAAAAGTGAACAGATTCTCAGTTCTGTCTCACTTGTAACATCTCGAGATCTCAAATGAAACGGTGGCCAAGTCGAGTTGATCTTCCTGTTCATGGCTTTGCTCTGTGAATTCATTGATTTCTGTAATTAAATGAGTTGGAAGTAAATCCCAGCCCTTTACTGCATGCAACTCATCAGAGCTGATGGCTGAATCTTAATAAGCTGTTTAGTGTGATCTTGTGCCAGAGCAGCTAGGTGCTAACAGTTTCCCTAGTGCTGCAATTCCATGTAGCAATCTGTGGTTATAATTGACTCTGCCAGGACAAAAGAAAGAGGAGGTGGAATGGCATTAGATTAAAATGAAACAGTGCAGTGAAGAGTGGTTAGCTCAATGAATGTAAAATTCTCCCCTTTTTTGTGTGTGAGCTGAACTCAATGGTTACAATTTTCTTCCTTCTTTCAAATAAATTGTAATCATTTTGGATTTGGGTACCTGTCTGAAGAAAAAAAAAAAAATGAAAAGAAAAAAAGCCTCACCCCAATAAGAACCTGAAATGAAAACATTAAGACACTTAATTACTGAGGATAGTGGCAATGCCTGTGCAGTTTTCTCTGTATCCTACAGTGAATTGATGCCAGTGTTGGGTAGTCAACATGCTCTACAAAAACATGAAAATAATGGCATTGTGGTACATCTTGAGCTAAAAGAAATAAATAACACAATGAAAAACAAACCTATAAAATTAAAAAAAACCAATCAGAACTAACCCAACCCAACTCAAAACAAACAAAGAAACTAAACAAACAAAATGCCCAAGGCCTGTTGCTTGTCTTAAAAAGGATAAACCAGAACCCAGCAAATGAAAGAACACCACCCAGTAAAAAGAGGAAATTATTAAATAAACTATTAGGAAACAAAGCACACCAAAACCTGAGTCATACAAGGGGGAATACTTAAGACATGGAATAATTCACAAAACTAAGAAGGACTCTCTGTCTATTACATGCAGGTGGTCATTTTTTTTTTTTTGGTAATGTATGCTCTTTTATATAAATTTCAAAAATATTTTGAAAAGCTCAGAAAAGGTTTTAGCTGTCTGTGGAGAAAACCTGGCTTTTCCTTGGAACAGAAAGGGTCCACCAATCTGCTTGGACAGTGCATGGGTTCCACTTTGTGCTGAGGACACAAATTCAAACACCCCAAAATGTGAGAAGGAAACCAAACACTAAAGGAAAAATTGCTGTGATGTACTGCACATATAGAATGTTTTCTTCAAAGTGGCAAGCCAGAAGTTCAGGAATTGCAAAGCAAAAATCTAGTGTTGATGCAGGGGGGAAATTATGTGGCTTGGAAAAAAGTTTTAGTGCCTTGCAGGTTTCTTGTGGAAGGGATTGTAAAGCTCATTTGATTTCACCTCCCTGCATGGGCAGAGACACCTTCCACCAGACCAGGTTCTTCCAAGCTCCATCCAATCTGGCCTTGAACACTTCCAGGGATGGGGGCAGCCACAAATTCTCTGGGTAACCTGTGGCAGATGTAACAGAAGAACAGTTGGGGTTTTTTTTGTTTTTTTTTTTTTTTTTTTTGTTTGGTTTGGTTTTGTTTTGGTTTGGTTTGGTTTTTTTGGGGTTTTTTTTTGTTTTGTTTTGTTTTGTTTTGTTTTTTTATGGAAATTGGCAAATCCATGAATCATGATAGACACTGCAGTTAATCTCATTCTATTGCAAATATCCACAGGTTAGAGTAGGCCTAAATGACTTAGTAAGAGACTAGGCTCCTGCTAGCCCTCTTCTAGGGATCATTTGTTGTGTGTGCAAGGTCTGGGTAAAAGGTGTGAAATTTTGCAGTCAAACTATGCTGATGCCAAGTTATGGCAAACATTTTTAACCTAACAGATACTGGGGCAAACAAAGCTTGTCTCCACACAGGCAAGTTCTTCTCCCTGTATGAAGATATGAGAAGATTGTCAAAGCAAGAGTAGGAAAACAAGGTACTAGTAAAGTGAAATCCAGGAGAATTACAAAATAGGAATAAACAAGCATAATACTCAAATTCAGAAACAATTTTTTTTTTTTTTTTTTTTAACGAGGCTGAGGTAGAAAACTTATTGAAGAGACAAGACTGATAAAATTAACATTTTTATATGTTGGTATGCTTTGCCTGAGTGGGATGTTGCATTTGGGCTGTAACAAGAACAGAAGGGATAAAGCTGGTAGATGGTTTGTGAGTGACACCTCAGAGAAACCCACTGCTTCAGTGAACTGATTGAACTTGCTACTTATCTTTTAGTAAAGATAGCTTTCAGGCCATGAAGTGGAGCTGGAAAACAGGAAGAGATTTTTTTTAAAGCACACATAAAATTATGTTACAGTGTATTCAGTGTAAGAGGCAAAGGCTGAGGGTTTCTCTTATGCTGTAAGGCACTGCTGTAAAAAATAAAAAACTGTTTTCTATTTCAGATAGAAATCATCATTAAGTGTGGAGGGTTTTTTTTCTAAGGGCTTCAAATAGGGAAAATAAATGCTGAATAGTACTTTAAAAGATTTCTTTCTAGTAGGCCATTAGTCCAAATCAGAGAGAAATTATGAATATAATAGTTGAGGACTTTAACTGAATGGGCAAATAAATTAGCATAAATTAACTAAGAGTTTTCAATGTTAGAGTTAGTCACAAGCAAAATTCAGCTATCAAAGATCTTGCATATTCTGCTAAAACTCTACCAGACTCCTAAGTTCTGTGGTAAAGAATGAAACAAACAGAAATAAAAGGTAACAAATGTCGTAAAGGAACAAAATAGAAAACATTCATAGCTTCCAAGTTATAGTGATTTTTGAATTACAGAAAATGGGTGAGGTAATTTAAAACACCCCAGGAAAAATTTTCTGCATAGTGATAAAGTAACTGAGAAAGATTTTAGTAATTTTGGGACATGCGACCATATGTAACCCTTAAAAATTATAGAAAATAAATTTTTTACTTCTCTCTGAAGAGTTTAGTGCCCACATCTCTCCTGTAATTAAAAATGCACAAGATTTTATGCTCTCTCGTATAAGGATGATAAAACACATTAAACTCACCTACTGAGATGAGAATATTATCACAGAATCACAGAATCATTTAAGTTGGTAAAAAGCTTTAAGATCTGTGAGTCCAGCTGTTTCCCCAGCACTGCCAGGCCCATCCCTAACCAATACCTTTAGGTGTTGTATCTACAAATCCTATATACCTCCAAGGATGGTGACTCCACCACTGCCCTGGGCAGCATGCTCCACTCCTTGAGAATCCTTTCTGGTGAAGAACTTTCCCTAAGTTCCACCTGGGCTTCCAGAGGAGGTACACTCTCCTTGTTTCCCCCACATTTCAGCCAAAACTCTCTGTTTGGACAGGCAAATCCCCTTCCCCACCTGCTAATCTTCTGGCATGTGGGGACTGCCTTGCAGATTCTTAACTTTTTGCCAGGGTGGGGATTAAACGCTCAAGACTGTACTTCTTGGTGGGACTCAGGTGTTTATCAGTTCTTATCTATGTTACAGTTTCACAAACCCTGAGTTCTACAGCACTTCACCCTAACAAACTAAAAATGGAGCCCTGTCTCTCTCTCTACAAGGCCTTTTAAGGATAAACTGTCAAATCAAGAAATGACACCTAAATTATTTTTACTTTTAACCCAATAACCAACCCATGTCCTGCAATGTGGACTTCTTTATCCAATTACACAAAACCACCCAAACCCCTGGAGAAGAAGGTGAAGAAGAAGGACCAGCCTCCACCTTAAAACCTCCATCTTGCTTTATATATGTTACTATATTCTAAAACCTTAAGCTCTAAGTTTTCCAGCATGTGATATTACATGCTTCTATTCACACCCATGATCCCAGTGCTATCATTCCATTTTGGAAGCCTTCTCCACAGCCTCAGGTCAAATGTAGAGTTCTCTGGGGGTCAGTGCCTGTCAGCACAGAAAGTCTGAAATTCTTAGCAGCCAGAGTTCCAACATGCCTGATCTTGTACCTCTAAGTTTTCCTTCCTGAGGTACATCCAGCCCGCCTGGACTTCATCTGCCATGAAGACTTCCAGGGAAATCTGTCACCTAGTCTCCTAAACCAGCCAACCTCTGCTCTCCAGAGGCCCAAGGGGCAACTCTGCTGACCTCTCTCCTTCCTCCCCTGAGAATGGGAGGCTCATTCTGTGGTCAAGGAGCCCAAGACAGCCCTGAGCCACCACATCTCCCACCAATCTTCTCTTCACCACCAGCACCTCCAGTGAGGCTTTTTTTTATGGTTGTCTCACTCTCCAGACGAGTCAGAAAGGTCTGCTCCACACACCTCAGGAACCTCCTCAGCTCTTTGCTCTCTGCTGTGCTTTATTTCCAGCAGACACCTGCTAAGCTGGTGTACCCCATGAGAACCAAGGGGCAGGGGTCATGAGACTTCTCCCAGCTCCTTACAGAATGTTCCTCCCACCTCTCCATACTGCTTGGGAGGACTGTATCATATATGATATTTAATTTAAAAGGAAAAAAAGGAATAAAGCTTATCTCTAAGAATTCTAAAAGGTCTGGATAAACTCCTTGGCCTGTTGATGCAGCATTTTACTTAAAACTTATGGACAATCAGGGGTATTGCATGTGTTAAAATGCTAGACACCATGATTTTTTGGGAAAAAAATTGTCAGGACTGATGTCCTAAGAAAGCATTCAAACCTCTTCCTGGGCAGTGTGGAAACCTGCCACAGTCAACCTCTTACACCTACAGATGGTATATATGGAACCAAACTCACAACATCACCTTACTCTCTTATTTCAGCTTTGCCACATTTTTATCCTTATGCAGGACCTTGGTCTGCTGGATCAGGTTGTGACAGAGAAGGAAACAGACAGGGAATCACCTAAAATATGAGCCAAAATGAAAAATGCAAAAGTCAAGAAAAATCACAGCTTTATAAAATGAGGATAAAATTTCCTTTTTGATTTGGAAGACTTTACCTCTGAACTTACACGTTTACAGCATCTTAAGATGGTCATGGAAATGTAATTGTTACCTGGAAAGGGGGGTAAGGAGGCAAGATAACAGAAAAAAACAAATTTTATTAAACTGTGTGAGAAACCCACTTATCTGACCTGGAAAATTAAATATGATTTATGGTATAATGCATCAGAAAAATCAATAACAGTACATGTTAACATAAAATACAAATTGTAGCAAGTTAATGCAGATTTTTTAAATAACAGTATTGACTGAAGATTCTAATCAGCCAAATGCATTAAGGTTAATCCAGAGCATGCTTAGGAATAAATGAATTCAATTTGAATGTATCACTAAAATTATTTTTTGATCTAATGGAGTGATAATTGAATTCTTTTTCTAATCTGAAGCAGGGGAGATAGTAGCACCACAACATAATTACTTGTCTGGTTAAATACATCGTCCTTTTTTTGTGGAAATAATTTGCTTTCAGATTCATGCTGAGAAGCTACCAGCTCCTCTTTATCATAATATAATTTAACAAAATGTAGCATTCCTTCTTCATCAAATTAAACCAATTTGTAAAATTGAAGAGTCTTTGGGTCTCAGCTCTTCAATCATCCTCCATTGTTACACTCAGATGAAAAAACAGGTCATTAAAAATAAAACCTTCAAATAGGGACTGACTGTCTTTGCTTATAAGTAAGATTTAGAGGAGAGGAAAATAAGGAGAAGATGTCCTTTAAGATGGAAATTACTCAAAGGATTTTATGTGAAGTACACAAATCCTTGGATTGCTAGAGCTCTGTTGCAGACACCTCAGGAATGCCTGAGGCCAGAGCAGCTTAGTCCAGCAGAATTAGTGTAAAATACAGTAATGAAGGTTGGAAAAATACCTCTGAGATCCTTGAGCCCATCTGTTAAATCAGCACCACTGTGCTGACCCCTAAACCATATCCCAATGTGCCATGCATGTGCTTTTTGAACACACTCTGGGATGGTGACTCCACCACGTCCCCAGGCCCCCTGTGCAAGGGCTTGAAAACTGTTTCAGGGTTGGATTTTTTCCAAATATTCATTCTAAACCTTCCCTGGTGCCACTTGAGGCCATTTACTCTCATCCTGTAAAGCCTCGGGCTGGGTAAGTGTATCAGAGATATTGACCACAACCCCTCCAGTGCCTCCTCATGCATCAGAGCAGGGAAAAATTGATCCTGGAACTTGTTTTGGTTTTGTTATTGCTTGCAGCAAGTCCTGTTGTGAATAAGGGTATGGACTTATTAGCTCACTAGAACATGTTTTCTCACATTTCTCACTACTGGAAAATAATAGGGTTGCTTGTTTATTTTGAAAGATTCCTGCTGTATCTCAGCATCAGGATTATTGTCTGTGTAATGACATTTAGAAGCTGAGAATGTCTGATGCCACACTCATTTTAATCCCCTGGTAGTGACTGTTGTCTCACAGGCTCTGATTCAAGAGCTGATCCTTATTCAACATTGTCCATAAAATATGTAAATCATCAGTAAAGTAGGTGCAGCTTGTCTATTCAGAGAATTATAGAATCATAGAACAGTTTGCACTGGAAGGGACCTTAGAGATCATCTCACTCCAGCCTCCTGTCATTGTTCCCACTTCTAGAGGTTTCTCCAAGCTCCATCCAATCTTGAACCTTTACAAAGACTGGGGAGCCACAATCCTCTCCAGACAACCTGCTCCCATGCCTCATCAACGTTTTTCTCTAGCATGTCTTTAATTACTTCTTCTCCCAATTAGATTTTCCTTCACAAGTCATCCACATTATAAGAATATTTTGGATGTTCCCCCAAAAAATTGTGCTATTTGAAAGCCTAGTCTCTGGGCCCTGCTACGTTTGGAGGAGCTGCACCTAGACTTTTAAAAGTTTTCTGTTCCCTACTTGTCACAGAAAAGTTGGGGAGCTAATGACTCACGTTTGTGGGGCATACCACATTTTTGGTCATTGTCTCTGTATTTAAGTCACTAACTACAAATAATACTTATTGGGGGAAGCAACCTACTTTTCTCTCTTTTCAAAGTTATAACACCTCTGTCTGGATCAGTTGTTTCTAGGGATGAAGTGATCCACAGCAACAGTGTGGAAGGCACTCCCAAGGCCTCACTCCTACATCCTGACAGTGGATTGTTTTTTTGTTTTGTTTTCAATGCAGATCTGAATCTGGACTCTTCCACTACTCAGTAAAAGCTGAACTTGTAGTGTTTCAGAGAAAGCCCAGGGGTGAACTCCAGCTTGACACTGGGTGCAGCAGTGTCAGTCAGGTTTGAGCCACCTTGAGGAATAAATACTCTTGTCCCTCCCCAGCATAAACTTTCCTTGTGCATTTGATGATGACAATAGTTCTCCAATTAGTGTTGTATCAAAATCCATGAATTTAATCTGGTGGAAGCTGGTAAACTGGTGGAAATAAAATTGTTCTGTATCTAAGGCACAGGTAATTAAATAAATAGTAAAAGTGACAAAACTCCTTTAGAGCCTGAAATTAATTTCAGGAAGAAAAACATATCTGTGTCTTCAAGGACTTTTTTTTCATTTTTCTATTAAAAAAAAAAAAACAAAAACAAAAACAAAAAAACCCACAAAATCAAACCAAACCAAATAAAGTAATGAATAAATAAATTTCTGTTCTATCAATATTTCGCCCAATTTTTAATTGAGGATCCACGAGCACATTTTAACTTCAAATGAGAAGTCCTGTAATCCACAAGCAAAATTATCATTCAGCTAATGAATTTACAGCTGCAAAGGCCAAAGTACATCTGCCTTCTACCATTTCTGCACGATGTCAGAGCAGATTTGAAGGAGAGGAGATAGAAAGAAAGCAAACAGCAAATGTAACACTCATACAACTGGTCTGTTCCTCTACAAAGACAGAGCCAAATGAAAATTTGTAAATTTAAAGGATGGAAATTCTAGCTAGACATTTTATTGCTGAAAGTAATTACCTTTCATCTCTGTTTCCCCCACTTCCCCAAGTCTGTGCTCACTCTTTAAAATAGATTGATGGATTGGTTAAGGATTCTCTCTGAGCTCCAGTGAGATTATATCAATTATTTAGAAGTGCTAAAATTTTGGCAGGGACATCCACCTTCTCACTTTGAAGACAATCTGGAGATTAATACAAACATGCATTAAGGGAAGAAATTCAGGCAGGATAAAGCTACTGTGACAAAATGAACACTTGTACTCCACTATTGCAGCATGAGGAGGAGAATTAGCTGTCAGATGATAAACAGGATGAATTGCCTGCTTGTCATATCAAAAGCTTTTAGCTTTAATCTGAAGATAATGGATATATTGCAAGTTTTCCAGTGATAAAGTCGAATTTAGCTCATAGTGGGGGAATTTAAAATGAAGTGCCCTGCCCTATGATAGAAGAATTACTGAATAGTTACTAATATTTTAAGTTGTTTGTTTTCTATAATCTGTGCAGACAGGGAACACATCCCACTAATCCATAAAAGGGAGGGTGTCATTTTGGCCAGATTATGAGTCTTTATAAAACATTATGTATAAAGACATGCATAAATAGTAATTGGTGTGATATTTTTAATGACATATGCTAGATAGTAAGGAGAGAGATAAACCTATTTTGAGAAACATTAAGAATGTATCCAAAACCAGGATATTGGGGCACAAATACATGATCCCTGCAAAAACAGCTGTTGAGATTTAAGACTGCTGTTGGCCACTATTAGTTCATTACTATCTTCCCAGCTGAGTCACAGTAACAGATCAAATGATTGTTTCTAATCAATTTTGGTGTGGTCAGTCAGCTAAATAGACCTTTAAATTTGAAAGGCTACGAATTTAAACCAGCCTATCTGACAATGCACTGAAGCAGACTAAGAATATTTGTACATTATGTTACCACACTTCAGATCTGGGAATGGTAACAGATTTAGAGCAATAATGAGCAAACTAGACAAAAGCTTCATAAGATGCTCTATTTTGGTTTACAATAAGAGGAATTTCTGTGCCAACCCTTGGGTCAGTCATTAAAAATCAAATTAAAAAGGATATTTCTGAACATAAGTTTGATTAGGGACAAATTATCATAAGAAAGAAAATAAATTCTGGCCTCAGGCTATCAGATGTATAATTATGCAGGTGATACAAACATAAATATTCAGCAATTGACTTAAATTTTTCCTAATTCTGTGTGTACACATATTTTTTCTTTTCTTTCTTAAAAAATTTCTGTACTCTTGTAGAACCTCAACACCAGGGACATCAAGCCATGCTGGAGGAAACTGTTTCCTACTGTAGTCCTTGAAGTAGTCTCCCACTTTATTATTTTTAGGCAAAACTGCACAGATTATGAGGTCAAAATTCCTTCTGCTGCTCTCAAGACCACCTTCCAGAAGGAAAGAAGGTTTAGAAAGCTGTAGCATTTCTGATGATCACTGTTACCCAGTTCCATGTCTTGTGTAAGTAATAGAAATTATTAGGCAAGATTTAGACATCATCAAAGCATCAAAAGTAAGTGGAAGTTGTGACTTTTTTTTTTTTTTTGTGGTTTGTTTTCTTTTAAATGCTGTTTAAAACAATCAGGCTTTTGTTAAAAGCAAGTATTACTAGGTTTGCTGGGTACTCCTCATGTTTTTCTGCAATTCCTTCTTTGCTCCAGAAACATCCACGTCCCCTTTTTCTCCTTTAGCATTTTTGTCCTTCACAAATATATGCATGTGGTAGATGAAATGGTTCAATAACAGCTTTGCATTCATTTTCAGAGACTGCAGAATGAGAAGGCAGATTGTGCTTCATCCACATTTCTCTCTAACTCTGTCCTGGCCACAAGTACCCCACTGGGACTTCAGTAACAGAGGCTGTTGCAAATCTCCCATCAGAAGCAGGCTAAAACACTGTTTTGCTATAAATTAGGAAGCTTCTGTGACCAGGTTTAGCTTCTGGCAGGAAAAAAAAAAGAAAAAAAAAAAAAAAAAAAAAAAAAAAAAAAAAAAAAAGAAAAAAAAAAGAGAGAAATTTTGTTTTAGAAGCTGATTTAATTGGCAGAAAAAGTGCCCTCAAGAATTTTTGATGATTTACAGGTAGAAAAATATTCTAGTTAAAAGGCTATGTACATGTTTGGTCAAGAAAAGGGGAGATGACCACCTGATCTGTTATGCCCAGAGTGATTACTTGGGCTGTGAGTAGAGCAGTGCAGATAACTTTACCAAGCCAAAGACAAAGGTTTAGCTGTAATATTCCATAAGGGAAAAGCAGATGCACTTCTTCTGTCTTAAAATATTCAAATCATTAAAATTATAATATTATTTCTTTAATTGTTGTCCTCTCTTTTGGAGGTGAACTGTTGTGCAGCCTTTGTTTCAAAAAAAGTATTATTTTTGAAGGATATTTTTTCAGTAGTTCATCAATTGCTTGAAAACAGAACATGCTTGTCAATAGTCTTTTCAACTGATATGTTGTCTGAAAGGAATAATATGGTTTGAGAAACACTTAACAATAATTTGTGTGTTGAAATGAATCGTAATTTATCTTTTTATTGAAACATTTACAAAAAATGGAAAGAAAATATATAATAGCTTAAAATTTTATCCTTAGAATTTTCTTGTACCCTTTTTTCAATCAGCTGGATTTGACTTTATTGTTCAAGTGAATAGCAATAATCTTTCAAAATATCAATTTTCTAAGTTGTTTTTAAAATATTCTGTAAATTCTTGTCATAAAGACAATCTGTAATCATGTCATTAAGCAACAATAATTTGGCTACCAGAATCAAATTCTAACCTTTTTTTTTTCTCCCCCAAATTTATCAACGTTCAAGTTGTTTTTAAACAGATATTTACACTGGAGTATGACTACTTCATATTTTTAATAACAATAAATTTAATCTATTTTGATAGTAAATAAGTGTTTGTGTTTCATTTATTAAGAAAAGTTTATATGATTTAAACATTTTGATGGAAAGTAACTGGGAAATGAGCAAGTCCATTAAGCAGTTTATACATTCCAATTTCAAAGTCTTAATCTAAACATTCTTGTGTCTATTCTATAGGAAACTTGACACTTGTGGAAAATCTGTGGTAGAATTAATATTGTGCTTGAATAATTTGGAATATGAAACTAAGGATCAATCACATCACACTAGATTTAGTCTAAAGGTATCAGAGAATGAATTTTAATCTTCAAGGCTTATATTCTTCCATCTTTTTCCTCAATAATTTTTCCCTTTTCTAAAAAGCATTTATTTAAAATGTATGAAGCAGATGGCAAGACTGTTGTTATTTGTTTGTTGCTTTTAAGTTACATAAACATTTGAAAACAAGACTTTTTTATTTATTTCGTTTCTTTTGTTGATTTTTTAACATCTTAAACTTGTCAGTCAAGAAAGGCATCACAAGAATCAAACCTAATAACTCCAAAATCTAGCTCATATGCTCCCAAAATTTTCCCTGAGCTCAACTTGCCTAGAAGAGACAGGGTTATAAGACTCTTGAATCCCTAAGATAAGAACTGAGATAGAGCCATAGCAGGGAGGAGCAGATTACACAGCATATGGGTTCCTTCACTGAGGAGTAAGGCAGTTGTATCACTTAAAAGAACAACAGGTGATCCAACAGAGACTAACTGCAGGAATTGCCAAAATAAAGCTTGAAAAAGAAAAAAAAAAAAAAAGGAAGTAAAAATGCAATGGTATGATTAGATTCCAAATTTCTGTTCTAACAGCTGTGATGGGATATACTTAGATTTTCCTTGTATGAGATATTAACTCATATTTACCATTGTCATCTACTGAATTACTTGCATGAATAAGAATTTGTTTCAATATAAATTTCATCAATGATTTTAAACCTCTGGCTCATGACTTTGTCCCTGAATATTTACTATTACAATCATCTCATCTTTAGGCACATTTTCTCTTGATCTGTTGCAACTGGAAGCTTGATATAACTCTGCTTCACTGAATATCTGTCTTTCAAGTCAAATGGAAATTCTATAGCAAAGCAATAACTGGTTTCAACAGAATAATGGCTAGACAAAAAAAAGCATGGGTTAAAAATACACAAAGACTACAAAAGTACTTACAGAAAAGTTTCCTATCAAACCTACCTCTTTACACATGTCATTTCTGTATAAAATAATTGTTTCAAAAAAATGGTGTTTGTCTTTCTCTCACACACAGTATTTGTGATAGTTTCAATATTATTAGATTCCTTCAAGGAAAGGAGAAAAGAATATTCAAGTTGAAAATGAGGTGTTTGTGGGCCATTTTGCTTTAAATGTCTGGTTGACAAAAGTTCTTACCATATACAGACTTTTTGGGCAACTCATCAGGAAATCCTATAAATAATTTTTAACAGTGACAACTTGATAACAAGTTATATTACAGCTTGTTATAACAAGGTCAAATTATAACACCTGAATTTAAATTTATTTAAATTAAAATTAAATTATTTAAATTTTATTAAAGGACTCACAGGCATTTTTTTTATTGTGCACATCAGGAATTATCTTAGGAAAGCACAGAAGCAGATCAAAATCTTTACACTGTCTCTGGTATGTAATGGTGTCTGGATGATTTTTCCATAATGGTTATGATCAAGAAATATTTCAGACATGTAAGTTGTTTGCAATAGTGTGGCTCTTCCATTTTGAGAGGTTCAAAATAATCCAGAGAAATAAATATCAACACCACTTTATGAATGTAGCACTTCAAAATAGAAGACCAGAGATGCCAGTCCTACATGTGTTTCTGATGAGTTTTGTGATGTGAAGAAGGTTTAAAGTGAGCAAGTTTTTTGACTGTTGTGGTTTGACCCCATCCAGCCCCAAGCCCCTTGCAGCCTCTTGCTCACTCCCCCACCAGTGGGATCAGGGAGAAAGTTGGAAGGGTAAAAGCTGGAAAACTCATGGGTTGGCATAAAGGTAGTTTAATAGGCACAGCAAAAGCCATGAGCACAAGCAGAGCAAAAGAGGGAATTAATTCCCTCCTTTCCATGTTCAGGCAGGTGCTCGGTCCCTCCAGAGAGTCAAACCCATCACATGTAACAGTGACTTGGGAAAACAATCACCATCACTCCAAACATTCCCCTTCCTCCTCCTTGCCCCCACTTTATGCACTGAGCATGATGTCACATGGTCTGGAGCATCCCTTTGTCACTTGGGGTCACCTGTCCTGGCTGTGTCTCCTCCTAAACTCTCAATCACCCCATCCCCTCCCCAGCCTGGCAGGGCAAAAAGCAGGAAAGGCCTTGGCTCTGTGCAAGCTCTGCTCAGCAATAACAAAAACATCTCTGTGTCATCCACCCTGTGTTCAGCACAAACCCAAAACACAGCTCCACAGCCCCTGGGAAGAAAATTAACTGTACCCAGCTACAGTCAGCAGACTTATCCACTGAAATTGAAAACAGAAGAGGTGCTTACCTGCAGTGTGTGTGTACAAACACACTGTGCCTTTGACTGACACGTGGTTCAGTCATTCAATCAGAATGTTAAAAATATATAATGCTAATACTGTGTATATACAACTAAAGGTCCAATGTAACCACTGTTCAGGTCTGTCACTGACCATTTTTTAAGAAAAATTGAGCAAACACCTACTTATTTCCCCAAATAGAAAAGTACAGAATAGTTATTAAATTATTATTATTATTATTATTATTATTATTATTATTATTATTATTATTAACAATAGTAATAATAAAGACTTGCAACTTTCAAGCATTACAATGCTTGAAAGGATGAGTAGAAGAAAACAAGTCATTAAAAATGGTAGTTGCTTGTATTTCTTCTAGGTTGACATTAGTCTGACACCTCCAATGGTATTCTCCATCAGATGAGTAGAGTAATTGGATCTCACATCAGCCTCTTCCAACTCAATGCATATTCATTTGAGTAACACTGGTATGGATTAATGTAGATTTTTGTGGGAATGATGGGAAGAGAGATTAGATCATAAATTACATGTTCACCCAACTTGATATTGCCTCGTTAGGGTGCAGATCAACAGTATCTTTAAAACTGCATATTATCTGAATTTTCAGCTAATTCAATCCAAACCTCATTTGAATGAAGGAATCTTTGAATTTTACTTTCTTTGTGTCCTGCTGACCATATTCCTCACATCATTATGACATGACTGGGGTATTGGGAGAGGGGAAAAGGGCAATACATCATCCTCTAATTCAAGTTTTTAAATGAACCAAGTTTAACTTACCCAGAAACTGATATTAAGGCAGCATGGAGCTTTTCACATCTTTCTAAAGGAATGACTGTATTTGGGAGCTGGAGACAGGACAAAGGAAAAATAATAAATTTTCATATAAATTGCTCCTCATATGTCCATTTCTATGAACTGCCCAAAAAGGAGGAGAAAGGAGAAAGCTATCCATTTACCTCTTGGACAAGCAATTTGAAAAAGTTCCAGTTTAAAAAGAGTTCATAGGGCAAGTTCTCCAGCTGGCTTCTTGCCTCATCAGGTGGTCTAACAGAGCAAGTGAAAGCCTGCAACATCATTAGTTTCAGTCTGAGTCCTCAAAGGTTTTATTTTAGGCCGGAGTGGATAAAAAAGAAATAATCAGAAAAGAAACTAGGACTTCTTTTGAGGAAACTTGTAATTAAATTAAATTAAATTTCTTGAGCTGCTTTGTTGTCAAAGACCATGGAACAGGAGATCTTACATTGTCTTCTGAAATTCATTTATTGGAGTTGAGGGGCCACATGCAGTGCTGCAAATGTCTACTAGGTAGTTTGGGAGCACATCATAACTCTTGTGAGCCCTTGTCAGAAGCTGCAGGTATCCTTTAGACTTTAATTTTTTTTTTTTTTAATTTGAGATATCTAGTCTAACTCAACACTTTTCAATTCATGAGTTCTATATAAGAAAAGGCAGATTGTTCTGTTAGTTCTGAACCTTGTACAATACTTCTTAAAATTTTTAGCTGAAAAAAGGTAAAAATGTAATAGAAATCACATTATTCACCCAGACTAATACAGAGATTTATCCTGTTTGATAGTGAGTGCCTGAGCTTATATATCTTTACAGCCCAGGAAGCTTCTGCCTTGAAATACCTTTCTTCCTTTTAAAATCCAAATAGTTAAATGACGAGAGCTATATTTAAGGCTCTAATTTCCTGGAAGGGTAGACTTTCCCTTTTGTTGGCTGCCTAATTAGTATGCTTTAAATTTAGATGGCTTGAATTAATTGCAGCAAGAATTTCTGGAGAGAATTGGTATTAAAATGAAGAGCACTAAATAGTGAGATTTTCAGGCGAATGCTGGAGGTGTTCCACCAAGCCCTTCACACATTTCTGTGACAGAAAAAGTGTAATGTATTATTTTCTTATTAATTTCCCATTTAAGAAAGTCTTATGAATAATAATAACATGGAACAAAAATAGCTAAATATAGTAGAAGATTCAGACTTTTTTTTTTTTCCTCTGTTGCTTCTAACTACCAGATGCAAAGGAAAAGTTGTAGTGCATTTTTTTCCTGGACAGTGCAACAGGAATTGAAGTTGTTTCAAGCTGGCTGAGAGAAAATAGTCCCTTGGAGGAAGGTTCATCCTATCTGCTGAAGAAATCTCAGGGGAATTTGACCATTCTGGCCTACTATTATTAACTGAAGCCATATTTGCAGGAATTGAATGAGAATTCAGGACTGAATAAAATATCCTAAGCAGATATCTACATTTTTCACTGCTGAGAAGAGAAGAAGCCTGGGGCACCCACATGATTCAGCAAGGTACTAGAAGTGACATGTGATGAGTGTGTATACACCACAGCTTACACTTCCCCAAAAACACAGTGCATTCCAAAGAGCACTTCAAAAACTGGGAACTGGAGCTCTGAGTTTGTTCCTTGAAAGCCAATGCTTTGAGAAAGGAAAGTCACCATCATAAATTACAGCATTTGTAATAACTACTGTCACATTAAAAGTCATCATTTTTGTTAAATAAAGGACTTCCTTCCTAAAATGGGGATATGGTTTGAGGGGATTCTGGACTGGAAAACACGTGATGGAGAGGTGGGATCTGAGGGGGAAAAAAGCTGACGGGGCAAGCATAGGAAGATTGAAAGCCTGTTGAAGTGAAAGAAAAAAAAGATGAAGAATTTCTTCTACCAAGTGTCTGGTATAGCCAGGGTTAGCCCTGTAGGCAGCTGCTCTATAAATAAAATATAACTATTAAAATGGGGATCTTGTGGGTTTTGAAGGCAGATGAGACAAAAAGGTTTCATTTTCTGTCTGA
The DNA here is from genome assembly GCA_013397555.1 of Urocynchramus pylzowi. Lineage (NCBI taxonomy): Eukaryota > Metazoa > Chordata > Aves > Passeriformes > Fringillidae > Urocynchramus > Urocynchramus pylzowi. The sequence continues at coordinate 272,653 of VZRH01002108.1, forward strand.
CTCTGCAGGAGCCGTGCTGCGCTTATCTCGGACCTGGAGGTCACTCCTGCATAGTTTGCATGCTGCAGAGTTATTGAAAATCTTTCCTGGCTATATCAGCATTTTGGTCTTTAAAGAGAACATTAGGAGTATCAGCAGAGTCACCAGTGTCTAACTTCAGAAAAACACAGATTGGTTCTTTAGTAATTCATTATCTAATTTATAATGCATGGTAAAAGGATAGGTGCTCCAGGAAGATGTTGGGGCTTCCCAGCATTGCAGCCTTCATCTACCAACACTGGGAGTAATGAAGGGTAATAAAACAAATCGTACTGTAAATAATAAATAACCTCTTCATCCTATATTTAAAAACAGAAAGCATGAAAGTAAAAATTCTCAACATCTGAAAAGCTTTAATAGCTCTCCTTAGTGCTCGTGGCACCAATTGTTGATTTATGTTGGAAGGAGCCCAGTTACTATAGATTCATTTATAGAAACAAACAGCACAAATCACAGAAAAATATGAAGAGGAAAAAAATTAAAGAAAAGTTGTCAAAATACCAGACTAAGAAGAAAGATAATAAAGCATTCAAGTGATGAGGGACAGTGATTCATAGCATGTGGGAACCTCAAGGGAATGCAAGGGCACAGAGGAAGGAAAACTCAAGCAAACAGTCAGGAGAAAAAAAAAAAAGGTGAAGCATTTAATAACAGTTAGAAATGTTTTTGCAGCTGGAGCAAAAAACTAGGGTTCCAACTACTTGTCACCATGGAAGATCTGTCCTTTTTCACAAGAAAGAATTTATTCTCTAGGTGATTTTTGCAGGAGTGGGTAGGGTAAGGAAGTGTACTTGCAAAGCTAAATTGCCCTGGGATTTTCCGGGAGAGAAATGTACTCAGTTATTCTCTTTCTGCCCCTTTCACTCTGAATCAGTACAGCTGCATTGCAAAAATAGCTAACATGCTCTGTTTCACTGGGACTGTTCTCCACTGAATGGATAAATGTATTTTACAAACAGAGACCTAGCATATCTCAGACCAGCAAGAGTGTTTTCAACAGTTGGGTAGAGCAAAGTTTCAGAACACATAGCCCATACATTGATTTCTTAGGTGATACCATTTTTGTCTGTCTGGGTTTAGTAACCTTGGTGGGTTTAGCTTCCACAACCTGGTTTCTGGTTCTAGAGGTGGTTCCAAATCCTGATGGAGATCCACAGGCTGGTCCTGAAGAAGATGTCACAGAATCATGGAATCATAGAATGGTTGGGATTGGAAGGGTGGAGATCATCTAGTCCAACCCCTATGCTAAAGCAGGTTCACCTAGAACAGGCTGCACACAACTATGTCCAGGTGAGCTTTGAGAATCTACAAAGAAGGTGATAAAGATGTGTTTCCCAGAGCAGCTGTGGCTGCCCTGTCCCTGGAAGTGTCCCAGGCCAGGTTGGACAGGACTTGGAGCACCCTGGGATAGTGGAAGGTGTCCCTGCCCAAAGCAGGGGATGGAACAAGATGGTCTTTAGGGTCTTTACAAACTCTTCTGTGATTATATGAAACAGAGGACCCTGTCAGGTAACCCCTGAAAATTCTGTGTTTCCACTTTAAAATATTACTGCCTTTCTTTATGTAACTTCACCCAAGATAATCTCACTCTACCAGAGTCAGTAAGACCATGCTATCACCATTTTACCTGGAAACAAATTAATCCATTAATCAGAAAAAACCTGTTCAAGGTACGATGCAGGACAGGAGAGCTGATGAGGTACGCTCATATTCTGAGCCAAGGCTCTGCTACACAACATGATTATGAAGGTAATTAAAATTAATTAATTGCTGTTAATCAGTATAAAAGGAACTTTCACAAGTTTTGTTTGGGTACTGTAGAAGCTTGCTTTTAGGAAACAGCGTCAGACACTCTTTCAGGTTTAAAAGCAAACATTATCAGGTAGATTTCTCAAGTTTGAAATGCAGAAGTCCTCTACTTCAAGTGAAATCCATATAAATGCCTCACTGTAACTTTGAAAATGTGGGCCATTGCATCCAAAGAGCATTTCTCTTGCTCTGGTTTCAAAATGCAAAATGAGTGAAATATCTTAATGGTGTTTGCAATCTCCTGCTCCCTCTTCCCAGCCCAGGAAACTAGGGACTGGCAAAGTGGTCATTATTTTTTCATGATACCTTCTTTACTGTGTAATTAGCAGTACTAGTAAGAAGTGGTTCTGTACTTCACTGAAGGAAATAATATATCAGTTCCTGTTTAATTACAGCTGAACTCCTGCCATACACAGCATTGCCCCCCAGAATAAAAAGTGATGAGATGTAAGGTTCTCACTGTGCTCTCTTTGTCAGCCTTGGTTCAGCAATATCTCAAAGGGCTCATCACTCAGTGGGTTTATCAACCCTGTGCTGGAGTTCTGTAGAAGGTTTAGCATAAACTGTGGTACAGCAAGGAAAATTACCATTTCTAAATGTCCAGCAACATCATACATGTTACAATGAGTCATCACCTAACGTGGAAGAACTCTGCCTCCTCATTTCTAGCTGGGAGAAAGTTGATAGCACCAGGGATGTCTGGGCTGAGAGCCTGGACACTGCAAGTGGAATTCAGAGTCTGAAAATCACCCTGCCCATAGGGGCAGACAAATGGACCCTGAGACACCAAGAATTAAACAAGATGTCAGCATTGGCTAAAGTCTGATTTTTAGTAGCAAACTGACATGTAGACATCCAGGTGTTTAGGTCTACTCTTACTTGTTTGTTTTTACCTACTTTTATTTGTCCAACTGCACAAGCTAATTCCCACCCCAGTTTCTATTTATGTCCTCTCTCAGTAATCTCACCAAAACTGTTTGCCTTCCTGGTACCCAGGGAATAGTATGGGAAGCAGTCCAAAGAGCTGTGCATATGGCTAATATATATTTGTGTAAACAGATTAACTAGCTCTGCTTGTGGACTTCAGCTTTTGAAACAAGGTTAAATCCCACTGATTACCAGATAAATCTTGGATTACAAATCAAGCTATGGAACAAAGTATCTTACAGCTAAAATCCTAGATAACATACTTGGAAAAAAAAAACAAAAACAAAAAACAAACAAAACAAAATGTGCTTAAAGGATTGACAGGATCATCTCTGTGAATCCAAAGACCACACCTGAGTAGTGGATTTCTGCAAAAGTCTGATCAAATCTCAGTTTCTAAGAGATCCACCAAAGTGTTGGATTGCTTCAACTCACAGAATAAAAAGTATATTCCTATACTCTTTCATTTGCCAAGGTATTTTCCTTATTAGTCAAGGTAATAGTATACACCATCAGTACTCAATTTTCCACTGTGATTATAAAAGTTACCACATTTGTACTCCAAACTTACTGTATCAGCAGTTTTCCATTGTGCTTTATTAACATTGTGCATTTCAATGGCTGGTTCTGCTAATGAGATTTGGAAGTTTTATATTAAGAGCACACGGAACAGAAATCATTAACTGGAAGAAGGGGTTTTTTTTTTTCCTGACATATTCATAAAACTACATGCTAATAAAATAGGAATATAATTTCAGTAGTTGCTAATAAAAATTGATTTTCATATTAATAATTTCAGACTTGTATTATGGGAACAAAATTTAAGAGTCAGTGTATTCATTCTGAGAAGTAAGGACAGTTCTCTGGAATTCTTGCTCAATGACAGGAGTAAAAAAAAAGGGCAATGGTCCATGATGGTGACCTAAACTTTAGACATGTCCACCTGTGTTTCTACATTTTACACTTTGTTCAGTCGAGACCATCTCATGCAAGGGGGCAAAGTGGAAATTCTGGTCACTGCTTGTGGCCATGATCCTCCCAAGTGCTCTCCTGAAGGACTGAAGGGGATAATTCTGATGTCCTGGCCTCTTCCTCAAAGAGGGGAACAACCCACTGCACAGCTTCATGACGTGCCAGGGATGTGACTTATCTCACTATCACTGGAAAATCACCAGTGTTGGAACCAGTTCCTGATGCATTAATGTAATCCAGTGCTGCCATAAGTCCTTTCATGTAGATATAACAGACACTTGAGTGATTTCTGACAGGGACATACTTAAATACTTTTCACCAGGAACTGTTGGTTCAATTAAATCAAAATATTTTGAGGGAATGTGTTAGATTTGTCAATAAAACTGATAAGAATTTGTTTAAGTATGCAATTTCACAAAGGAATTAAGTAGTTAAGCATGTGTCATGTAACACAAGCCTGAAATTTCTACATTTTGTTCATGTTTAGACATGTCAGTTTTAAGACAAATGGACTTTATAAGTGATTTTAAAGATTCCCAGCTTCTGAAAAGAAATAATTTAAATTATTTCTCAAATACATTCTGATAAAGTCTTTAACAATTCACTAGTCAAGATTACATCCTTGTGACCCAATCCCATCCTATCAGGTATTTGGGATGCCCAAATTAGGTGTGCATCTGACTACCTTGTCCCTGTAGTCAGTGGAGAAATGCAGGTACTGCAGGAGAGAGTTCCAAATTATAAGGCATGTAATGGAAATGGGAATAGACATTGACCCAGGAATTAAAAGATAGGGCAGTTAAATGTGTGTGAGTATATTGAAGGCTCTGGTGTTCTGCTCTGTGCCTAGCCAAAAAATATATTTTTTCTTTAAAGATGCAGCAGAGCTTGCAAATCTTCTAGTAATACAAGCTATTTATAAACATATGTTTCCCCAAACTTTCATTTAGACTAGATAGTAATCATCACTCAAAGACAGAAAACAGAAAATGCATTCACCTGAAAAGAATATAAGTGGTTTGGTTTGTTGTAATTAAAAGCTTTTAACACAAGGTCACTTTCTCTCTGGTCATCGTTGGAGGAACTGGTTGGTCAGATTGGGTGGTCTTGAAGGCTACTCTGTGCTCATGAATCATCTTTTCAGTGGCAGATGGAGAGTTCTGTGCTTTCTTCCTCCTTATTCTACTCAATAAGATGACTGGAGACTGTGTGACAGCACGAGACACAATTCAGGAAGCTTAGGTCAAAAACCAGACTATCCTGAAGATATTGTTTTGCATATTTTCTCTGAGACCCATCTTTCAAGGATTTATTTAAGAAGTTTCTCCCTCACACTCTTAATATAGTATTTTATCTCCTTTTTGTAGTGAGTATCTTATATAGTATCTTATCTTCTTTTTCTATGAGGTATGTCTTAGTGCCATGAACAATATGCTAACACCAGCAAAGGAAATAGCTCACTATTTCCTTGACTCTACTCCCATCTGTTGGCAAAAGTGAAGATTGTCCTTGGGAAAACTGAAAACTCATAACACAAATATTTGGTTTGGGTTTCCTGAAAATACAGACCGAAGAGTACAAATACTGAACACCTGGCAAATGTTAGATTTTTTCCATAACCTGTTAATTTTTTTTTTTTTTATGGTAAATCCTTAAGTCTTTTAAAACCTTTATTTAACTATTAAAACAAAACAAGTAAATTATCATACAAAATTCCCATGCATAAAGAAGGACTTTCACAATTAAAAGCTGCCATTTTTCGCCCCTAAAGCTTACACTGGCATAATAAAAAATCCAGATCCCCTTCCAAAAGAGGACCTCTTGAAACCAACACAGCTGTAGAGCAATCCTGCTGTAAGCTGTTGTGCAGCAGTTGCACAACATTCCTGTCTGCTGTCTGAGTTTCAGACAAGAAGCTTTCATTGCACAAAGAAAATATTACTTTTACACAGGTTTATGAGCATTGCTCATATTTCAAATAGTTTCAAAGTATTCAAGTATTAAATATTTTAAAGTATTCTTCATCTTTTAAAAATGTTGATGCTAGTAAATAAAGGATTATTTTTACTTCACATTGAAGAGACTGCACTGATGAGCATATTCTGATTAAACAAAAAAAATTGTAATTGATAATCCAGTTTGTGGCATCAGAAAATCCTGAATTTGGTTCAGTATCAGTTTGTCTTCTAACTGTAATCATCTTTAGGCAGGTATTTCTCACACAGAGCTATTTCTGCAGAACACCAGTAGTGATGGAGGTTTGGACAAGAACTCCAGACTTTTCACTGCCATACTATTTGTCCTTTCACAGACAATGCTTACACACTCCCCTGGAGCTCGGGTCAGACCTCAGACTCTTCATTCCCCCTTTATCTGTTCCAGTGTTCTTTTTGATGCTGGAAGTTTAACTGTCTCTGGGTTTTGCCATACTGTGTTGACTTCCTTGTTTGTTTAGTCTGTAGGACAATTTCTCCTGTTGAAACAAAAGAAAAATTCATCTTATTGAACATAAATTTCCCCTCAAGTCTGTATGGAAATGCCTTTTTAACTTCCACATCTTACTGAAATTGATCTCATAACCTACCATGATCTCCATGGCAAAACCTTTCCCCAAAATTCTATTTTTCTCATTTTGACGGTTTTTACATCTACAAAAAACCACTTTAATTTCAGAATAAATAAAAGACATTGTACACACTGAACTCCTTCAATCTTCTCCTAAACCATCTTCATCCTCATTAGCCATGGGCAGCACCACACAGGGCAGCTGGGGCCCTGTGCAAATGTCAGAGGCTCTCTTCACCCATCATAGGGATTAGAGGTACAGGTATGTTTTAGATGAGCAAAGTCTTCAGTCTTGTGGATATCACCAAACCACTCACAAATTACTGTTGTTTATTTGTCTGCAGTATTTCAGGGCTAAGCCATTTTCTTCTCAATATAGCTAAAGCTCTCTCGCCCTCATCTTCTCCACAAGTATCTTACTTGTCTGATAATCTATGCAGTTTTTGGTAGTGTTCTGTCCCTCACCATCACTAGGGCTGTGAACTCTTACTCAACTTGCATCACATCCTACATGGAAAAAAAAAAAAAAAATCAAAATTATTTCCTGTCCAATTTCAGAAAAATAAAACACAATCATTCAGAAACACAGCACACAACATTTTGTGTCATCAGACTTGCAAATAGACTGTGATTTAGAAAACAAATAGAAAAGCTTTGGTATATTTCCAAATTGTCTTGGAAAGATGAGGCCAGTGATCACTGGATCACATTTCAAATTATTTTCCTTACCATATTTTTATGTGATTATTGTTTAGACATGATGGGCTGCTGTCTGGTGATGCTAACTATTTTGGTCTTCTGGAGAGAGTATATCAAAAACTGAAAGCTGTTCCTTCTATTTATTGTTTTTCTGAGATTAGGGAGCATTTACAAAAAAAAAAAAAAAAAAAAATTTTTTGTAGAATTCGAAAATTGTGTCTGTTCTAATTGTGATTTAATTGCCACTGATGACTGCCAGCTGTCCAGTGTGAAAGCAAACTATTAGCAGGTCTGCCAGAAAAAAGGAAATTTCTGTCTGTGAAATGATGAGATACAATTTTAGAAAATTTTCTTTTGCTCTTCAACAAAGAGAAGAGGCACATTTCATGCCTACCTCAATGGGTTCAGTTCCCTCTGACTGGAAACAGTGACTTAAATTTCAGTCTTTTCCCTTCGTAAGAATGCTCTGAGGAATTCTGTTGCAAAGATAATTTTTGATCTTGACAAAAATGACTTTTCAACTGATGGATGTTTTGGGACTTATATTGACACTGTGTGAATGAATACAGCTGAAATTAACTGGCATGGGCAGCATTCATAACCTCAGAGGACTCAGCACAAAATGACTGCTATATCCTGACCTTTGAGAACATTCCAGGAGGCCAGGGTTCAGTCCCAGGATGAAAGGCAGTAGGAGAAGACTGAGGCTGTGTGTACTGTGATAACACTCTTATTTCCAAAGTTTGCAGCCTCTTCAGCTGGAACTCCAAGACACTTTGGATTAAATGGTCTATAAATGCTCAGTGGCAAAGCGGTCCAAACCTTAATCCATCTTTTGAATCCACAGCTAGTGAATAGGGCTGTTTACTGGCACACAGGAGGCAAGAGCTATAGAACATTTGGTTTTTATCTCAGACTCATTTTATTCCCCAACGTTCTATGTTCTCAATATGTTTTACCCTATGTATGTAAGCTTTACAGACAAAATATAACCTCTCTTGTCTATCTGCTTACATTCCTGGCCCAAATTATTAGCAGACCTTACAACCAGAGAAGCAATGTTGCTAAACAGACCCAGATGGGGTCTTCTTAGAGTCAAAAGTTTACAGGTAGGGAGAGCTGTTATTTATCATATCTGAACAGTGGTTTGTTTAAAGAGGGCAGGGGAATGTAGGTAATCAAAAGATAAGAGGGATAGAGAGTTCAGAGTGACCTCTGTGCATCTCACTATTGGAGACACATTATGAGTTAAAATGAGAAGCCATGAATTACAAAGAGAGGCTAGTGCTACTGGTGTATCACAAGTGGAGTGAACACATGATTCTGGTTTATGCCAAAAAAAAAAATCCTCAAACCCTATCTCAACCCTTTGTCCAGTCTCTAAATCAAAGCCACCATTTCTACCTAAGAACTGTTTGTCTCTTTTTTCTATTTTTTTCCCTCACAACACAACAACAGCTTTCAGAGTTAGTGGTTTTGTTGGTTTTTGTTTTGTTAGTTTGTTTTGGTTTTTGGTTTTTGTTTGTTGTTGTTGTTTTTGGTTTGTTTTGGTTTTTTTTTTTTCTTTTTTTTGGTGGTTTTTTTGGGGGGTGTTTTTTGTTTTCTTTTGTTTGTTTTTTGTGGGGTTTTTTTGTTTGTTTGCTTGTTTGTTTGTGGTTCTTTTTTTATTTTGGTGTCTCTATCTTCCACCATGGTAAAAGTCATTACTATTTTGATGACTTTCTTAACCCAATATTACTTCAACATTTTGGTAGGATGAAGATTAGGATGGTGCCCTCATGGTGTTGGATGAAGTTTTTAGCTACAAGGGCAAGCCTCTGTCTTGTGGACTGCAGCACTGCTTCCCACTTCCCCTGAGAATAGAAAATCAATTTTTTTTTAAATTTCTGATATGTATTTTGATCTTGTTCTTTCATCTGCAGCTATTTATTAACTAAGGTCTGGGATAACCTACTCCACTATTCCCTGAATCCTTACAGAAATACACCACGCTTCTAAACTTCTCACGTTTCCCTTTCCCATGAAATTCCTTGATAATTCCAACCTCCCTGTTACTCTTTTGTGACAAACAGTAAAAACAGAGCCAAGACATGTGGGGATTTTCTCATCTTATTTATTCTTGGATGTTGCTGATGCATCACAGGTGTTTATCACAGACAAATGTATTCCAGTTTCCCCTTTGGCAGCTGAACTCAGAGGTGGCCTCAATGGATCAAACATCTCTGCACAAGCAGGGTTGTCTGTTGGGGTGTGCTCTTGAGTTTTAATTGTTTAATTCAGTATATGTGTTTAATTAGTTATATGTTAGATTTTCCTATGTTTGGAATTGATTCATTCCATGGAGCTCCGTTCAGTTTCCCTCATGGTTCTTCCCAGAAGTTGTTTATCTCATATTTTCCCGCCTTTCCCTATGTCAATCTCCATGTCAATCTCCTTCACACCTCCCATGTTTCCAGACTATTCCTTGTCAGTCCTCTAAACCCTGTCCCTGCAACTTGTCAGTTATTGTTTGCTATACCCCTTTAGCCAGAATGTTCCATGTCAGTTATGTTATTATCTTTCACCCATTTGCAGATTACGTATTCACTCCCCCCTCCTTCTTCCCCGTTGGTTTTATGTTAATGTGAACCCACCCCATGCTCCTCCATGCTAGCCCATGGTTGGTTTGTAGGCAGTCTCCTCCCTGGAGGCTGCCCCCCTTTATAAGCTGCTGTACTCCCTCCCCTGAGCAGGCATTTCTTTCTGTGTGTTCTGTCCCAACTTGTTGTCTCATAACCTGGTGGTGTTTGTCTTCTGAGGGAAAGAACAAATATCTGCCACCAGAGAGTGCTTTTCTCTCCTTCTTACCACTCAGCTACTATGAGGAATCTCTCTGGGTGCCCACCTTCGGCCAGGCCAAGTAGAAGGAGAGGTTCCAAGCCAGAGGCTGCACTGCTGCCCTCGGCCCCAGCTCAGGAGCTGGAGGCAGGGAGCAGCCACTCGGGGACATCGCTTGGAGGAAAAGGGCTGAGCAGCTACCTGGTCATGTGGCTCACCTTTTTATCTTTGGATCCAGGCATAGTGTCAGATGTCCATAAACATTGGATTAAATCTGGGCAGTTCTGGAGTGTTTCCAGTGACGGAGACTTTCCAGCCTCCCTGTGTGATCTGTTCTTATGTTTGGGCACTGGACAGGAAGGTTCCTCACAAATTCTGTGATTGTGGTGCTGACCTCCACTGTGTCCTAGAATTCACCTGTGTTCTGGTGCTGGTCCCCAGCTGAGGCTGCCAGCATAATTTTTTGCTTGTCTAATACTCTTCACTTGTCTAATAATTCTCTGTATACACCCCATCGTTTTTTCTCTTTTTTTTTATCTTTTCCTCAAGAACTCTCAGGCCAGTCGGTGTTTGTAAGACCTTCTCCATGACAAAGATGCCAGGCAGCAAAGATCAAAATTTTCACCACTTCTCAGTAATGATAAGTGGTTACACACATAACAATAACATTACAAAGCAGAAAAATCAAGAAATCGGAAAATATTGTTCTTAGGTTCGTACAATTATTTGCACAGTTTATGTATAAAATATTTAATTTTTACCATGAAATTCCCTGATAAATAAGTTCTTTCTCTTAATTTCTCTTTTTTCATGGCTTCTGAATTCCTTTCTTTTCTTACTGCAGGGAAAAAAAAACCAACAAGAAAAAAACCAAACCAAAACAAAACCAAAAAACAGCCAAAACCAAAAAAAAATCTGAAATCCCAAAAAAAGGAACAAAAGTTGAAGTGGTGTTGTGTGTTAACACTTAATTGTTTCTACTTGAATGCCACTGTAATTTCTATTTAATGGTTGCAATACAAACATATAAAAGGTTCAAAATAGTGAAAATGCTTTTCCATTTGTCATTTAATTACATTTACTTCTTTGTGTTAGTAATTGCTTAATTTATTTGAATTCTTAAGGAATTCTACTAGTGATGTGTTAGAAACTATTATAAATTTGTCCCAAGAGTAAAGCTCACACATCTACTACAAAAGCAGAAGCAGGCAAGCACACACTAAGTGGGAGAAGTACCAGACGCTTTCATTTCAAATAGAAGTAGTTTTTCAATTCCCAACAATTTATATCTCATTTTTCTGGGGGCAAACCCAAACCCCACTTCATGTCATTCCTCAAATCCAGAAGGGTGCTGTGGAGTTCACTCTTTTTAGAAGAAAAAAGGACAGGGTAAAAAAGAGAAAATTACAACTCTGCTTCTGGAAGGAAGTTCAAGCAGTTCATGAAATAATCTGAATAAAGGAATGTATCAATGAAGTCTCAGGAAAGGAAAAACAAGCTTACCAAATCTATCTAACTAGCTGTAGACAACTTTGTAGACTTCCCATCTCTGGAAGTGTTCAAGGACAGGCTGGATGGGACTTGGAGCAACCTAGTCTAGAGGAAGGTGGAATGAGGAGGTCGAATGAGATGAGCTTTGAGGTCCTTTAAACTTAATCTTTCTGTGAATGCAGCACAGAGAGTTTCCCCATGGCACAGAGCTCCCCCCTGAGACTTCCTGTGAGGACTTTCCCTGAAAGTTGCAGTAGACACCACATATGAAGCCCTGGAAAGTCAGAATTCAGGTTTTCCTGGTGATGAGGACACCATGCCATCTGAAAGGAAAGCTCTGCTGAAGCTCCCAAATTAGGCAGTCTTTTCAAGATTCATTTTTGCTCATGTTGGTGCTGCTCTGCCCTGCTGCCCAAATTCTTTTTCTATTCAACCTGTAGCTTAACCACCATGAAAAAGGGACAATCTCACACCTGGTTATTTTCTAAGTTTGAAAGCTAACACTGGCATATTTAAAGCATGTCTTCTTCACGTACAGAGAAGACAGATATCTACGGAAGTGTTCCTCCTGGAGCAAGCTGTGGAGTTGGCAGAAGCCAAAGAGAAGACCACCCCTCACTTCAGACACGGAAGGCAGGGGTGTAATTGAAGGCAGCAGCAGCAGCTGTCTGCACTTTGTGCTGTCAGGGACAGTTCTGAAGCATGTGGGATGCATTTACGGTTATGAAAACTCCCTGTATCAGAAGCCCTGATAAGAGCAGGATTGAATGTTCCTAGCAGAAGTCTGAATGGTTTGATTTTTTGAACTCGCAGGATTAAAAGATCTTCTGTGCCTGGGATGTTGTGTGTGTAGGAGGACAGAGCCAGATGTTTGCCAAACATTAACTGATATTTTTCATCTATGTTTTTATTAAAATGGGAGCTGAAACAGCACACAATCTGAAAGCTTGGATTTGGATAATTTTATGGATGAGTTAAGCAACATTTTTTTGGTTTATTATATTGTGAAGCTATAGAAAGCTCTGGTTAATTAGAAGCTGTGGATTCTGTCAGGATCTTTGATGCTTTAAAAGAAAAACTTGACAGCACTCTTGTAGCTCACTCACTTCTTATATTGCAAACATTGCTGGTGATGACAAATTTTAAAAAAATATTTTTTTATTTTTTAATGAAAACTTATATTTTTATAAATTACGATTTCATGTTGTTTTTCTGGGGTTTTTTTAAGGTACATTTTGAGAGCTTCTTTTGCTTCCTCTGTCTCCTCTGTGACTGTCTAGAAATGATTATTCTATATTCCACTGAGATGAACACGTAACAGTGTAGAAGACTTTAGAAGTGCAATAACTTCATTTTTTTGAGTTCACTGTTACAACCTTTCAGGTCTTTTGTTGTACTGCACACTTGGACATACGAAGGCCACGACTCGAACCAAACTGTCTTTTGCCAAGGACTACATTGTTAGAATCAGCCCAAATTTTTTGGAGCAGGAGTTTGCAGAGGTTTATACTTTCTTTCCCCATTACTCAGCTCCCAGTATTCATTTATAAAGCAAAGGTTTGCTGTGATTTAGAGGTTCACTGGCTCTCCTCCTATGTGAATAAAGATGTCTGAGGGAAATTTACTGCAGTGTTAATCAGGACAGTGAAATCTGCTCAACTCATTGATCTGTTCCAACCTAATGGTCCTATGATTCTATAACCACATGGGTAGGAAAATTATTCTCTTCATGGTGGGGGGACCATTAGGGGAATGACATGAGAAGTAAGGTGCTTTATACATGTGACCCCTAAGTGTTGGGATCTGTGTCTCATACTTAATTTTTTTTTTTTAAAAAATGAGGGTTTTTGTTGGGGTTTTTTTGGGTGTTTTTTGGTTTGTTTTTTTTTTCTTTTGTGGTGTTTGTTTTTTTGCTATTGGTTTTTTGTTTTTTCTTTTATTTTTGTGAAAGAAGAGGTATGTTAAAATGAAGCACGGGAAGTAAGCACTCAAGATGTTGCTAAAGTAGAGAGCGGAATTTGGAATAATTAGTCTTTTGTCCCAAAGTTTTAAATTACTTCTAAAAATGTTCTATTCTAATAAGATGTTTCACTTCATTTAGGGCCAACTTGTTCTATTTAATTTTCAAACTTTATGAAAATAAATTAAAAATAGAAATGCAATTTCTGAGACAACATAATTTCAACTGATAATTACAATATTTCACTTGAATATGCATGTCAAAGCAAAATTAGGATTCTTTTAAAAATAAAAGAAAAAACTAAAAAATACTTTTGCCTCAAAGAGTTTAGCAGAACAGATGTTTATTTCCCAAACATTTTGATCAAGATGCATTTCCATGTTTTTATTTTTTGGTAATAATGTTTTGGACAAAACCAAAAAGTGCCTGCTTTCAGCAATAAAACTTTCTTCTTCCTAATTTGTGGACAGATGGTGCATTTCATCTGTGCTCCATTTATACTTCGCTTTCAAACTAATTTGCCTTTTTTTTATTATATTTTTTTCCTCTTGCAGAGTTCAATAAGTAGTGATACTCATCTTGGATTTTTCCTCCTGCTCTGATCAAGGCAGAGGCCCTTAGGAAAGGCTGTAGGTGCCAGAGTTCTGAAGGAAACACCTGCAGGTTTGGATGAGACACACAGCCACCTGCAGACAGAGCTGGCACACACAGAGGAGGATTTATTTTTTCCCTTTTCACTCACAGCATCTTTTGCAGTGCCTTTTGCTGCACTGGCTGTCGTTGTGTTTCATCTACACCTTCCTTTATTTATGAGCTCAGAGATGAAAGCACCTGCCTTGGTGGTGGTCCTTGCTGCCATCCTCAGTGCGAGTAGGGGTAAATCCTTCTCCTTGCACTCGAGCTCTTAGTACAGACTAGCCAGATCTTTCATCCCCAAGATGTTAATGGGATCCCACGTAGCTGCAGATTTGTGAAGGGAGGCACTGCGATGCCTTATCGCAAAGCACTCAGCACCCTGATGAATAGCAGTGATTCCCACACATGGCATTAATCCACAGAAAACTGTGCACCCTGCTTGGACCAGGCATTCATTCCATCCCACCAATTGCAACTGAACTTCAAAGGATGCATGCAGCAGGTATACAGGAATTTATCCTGATGGCTGTAGAGAGAGCATTCAGCATCCAAACTGTTGAAAGCTGTTTTGAAAACTGGACCAAAAACAAACCCCACCAAAACGTGCTGAAAAACAAGATTCAGCAAAGACTCAGAGTAACAAGTTTTAAAACATTAGATTATTAAAACAACTTTCTAAAGGTCCTTAAGATCTGTCTGCAGCATACAATGTTTCCCAGAAAATCTGGGAAACATCCCTATGATCTACATCCCAATGTTTCCAAGAAAATCTGCCTGTAGAAAACGCCTATTTTCTGATGTTGCTCTCTATAAAACTTGCGAATAAACAGCAAATACTCACAGAGGTGGCATCATGCACCCTGCTCCATAATCATGCTCAGAGTATTCCTAATATAGTGAATGAGATGTAGCAACAGGCAGTGGGTTTTGGTTTTGGGCTTGTTCGTTTGCTTGATTTGAGGTTTTGTTGTTTCAGGTTTGTTGCTCTTCGTTGTTTGGGGGTTTTGTGGGCTTTTTTGTGAGGCTTGAGTGTTTTTGTTTCTGTTGGTGGATTTTTGGGGGAGGATTATTTTTCAGTTTTTTGTTTGTTTGTTTCTAAGTGTATTTGGTTCACTTAAAGCAAGGACTGAAATATGCAGTCTATACATAAAGAATATTTAATTTCCTCAGACTGCCTCTTACCCACTGAACTACAGGTTAGTGAAGCTCCTCAGCATCATTTTTCAAGTAGCACAGGTATGTTATGGTCAGAGACTCTGCAAGAGGAAGTGTAACCCACAATTTCACTGATTTACCTGCAGAAGGAGTCACAGAGGTATTCATTCACTTACTGATCAAACTATCCCCAAAGAAAACACATGAAGATGACAGGCACAAAATCTGGCATGTGAATACTTCTCTGCCTACCTTGGGGGTCCTTCTGCAATTCTGGAGAAGTTTTATTTACCCACTCCTCATCACTCTTGCTAAACTAGACCCAGGCTCCTTAATTACCTCCCTGAACACAACAGTGAGATGCACACTAATGAAATTCTCAGGGCACAGGCTGCTGAACAAAGAAAGAGCTGTGTCAGTCACCAGGAACTGTCAGGCATGGCCCAATTGCTTCAGTTTGAGAAATAACACCAGCTTTCTGGCATTTCAGCTATTTGACCAGAGAAAACTGAAACAACTTTCTTTTTTTTTTTT
>VZRH01002108.1:288322-299724 GCA_013397555.1 Urocynchramus pylzowi
CTTCCTCTAAAAACCTTGCTGGACTCTGAGACCCAATATGGTTCCATTTGCTTTGGCAGCTGACTGAATTCCTTTGCCTTTGGCTGAATTCCAGTTCCTCAGCTACAGGTGGCATTTTTTGAGAGCAAGGCATTCTGAGGAATGAACAAACCCTTCAGATTTCTAGGGTACAAAAAAGATGCCTCATGGGTAACTTGAAGATGTTTATACAGCCTCAGAATTTTTATGACTCTTAAGGTGGTTCAGATTTTTAAAATGTAAATGGGGAAAAAAAAATAAAAGCCAAAAAAAACCTCATCACTTCTGGTGACTTTTTGAGCATCTTGGTCAGTCATACAATCTGACCCTATCTGAGACTGCTCAAAAAGAGCTTTCTGAGAGACTGATCAGAAATGGGATCCCAAAAGAGGCAGGCAGGTAGTGAGTAAGAGTTCTGATACCAGACAGTAGAATTACTCCTTTTAGGTTAGAAATATTGCTGGTAACAACTCAGAGGAACAGAACCTATTAGAGGTTATGAATGCAGATAGTCTTTTCTGAAACTCAAGAATTTATAATAATCTTATTGATTTGAGAATAAAATTAAATACTTGGTAAACTAGATATGTTGAAGCTTTTTCCTGGTTGTTTTTTAAGAAACTGCAAAGTGAAGTTGTAATCCTATATCAGCATGGCTGATCTAAGTTTGGTGAAAGTAAATAATAATAAAACTTACTGAAAAATATCATAGTGAGCTAGTTGGAAAACATGACACAAAATTCATAAAATATGGTGCAAGAGTAATGTTTTGGGATGTGTTTTGAAATACTTTTTCCCCCCGGGTGACACTTTGGAAGTGTGACTTACTCTGTTTCCTACAGGTGAGGTTAAAATAAACATGGTAAATAATCCCTTGAGTTCTAAAAATGAGGTTTGTTAACTCTGCCTCTTTGTTTGGTTAATAGACCTGGGACTTCTTAGAGTTATTCCAGGAACTATTCAGAAAGGGACACACTGAGTTCAGTATGTTGTGTTGGCCAGGACAATACTGAGTATATCTGTTGATTCTTCCATAGACCTTTAGCAACCATACCAGTGGCTCCTGTTTTCCTCCAGTTTTAATCTCAGGTAATTTCAAATGGGACAAAGATTAGAGACTCTGATTTTCCTGTGCTTTATATGGCTGCACTGCAGTGCCTCATTGAAGAGAGTCTCAGAGTGAGAAGAGGCATTTATTTAATTAGCTAGACACCATGTAATGCTTTGGTTTCCTTGAAATTTACGGCTATGATTTCTAGAATCACAGAATGGTTTGGGTTGGAAGGGACTTAAAGCTCATCTTGTTCTCTCTGTCACAGGCAGGGACACCTTCCACTATCCCAAGTTGCTCCAAGCCCCACCCAGCCTGGCCTTTGACACTTCCAGGGATCCAGGGGCAGGGCAGCCACAGCTTCTCTGGGCAAGCTGTGCCAGGCCCTCACCACCCTCACAGTACAGAACGTCTTCCTAACATCTGAGCTAAACCTCGCTCTGTCAGTTTAAAGCCATTTCCCCCTTCAATTACCACTTCAAGCCCTTTCAAAAGTCTCTTTCTGACTTTCTTGTAGCCCTTTCAGGTACTGGAAGGCCACAGTTAGGTCACTCTGGAGCCTTCTCCCCTCTCAACAACCCAAATTCTCTCAGCATTTCCTCACAGCCACACAAATAATTTAATTCTCTTTTATTCTTTCCCCCTTTTAATCTTAGTTTCCAGGAAGCAAAAAAAAGCATAGCAGGTAGAAATCCTTGCTGCTCACCACTGTAGAACCCTACACTTCAGAGCTGGAGCTGCAAGATAAGAGGAGGTGGATGCTCTCAGTGAGAAAACCAGCTCTGCCACAGCACTAAACTTTGCTGTGCTGATGTGCGTGTTATGAGTATGTATTTATGCATCCAGGAGCATGGCTTTCTGCCCTGCTGAGAAATAAAAATTGGCGTGAGCAAAAGTCCGTGAAATAACCTGCGAGAGCAGGCACATTTTTTTGTTCAGCCTTCCTGGTGCTCCCTGTGCTTCATCCCACTAGATGGCACCGAGCATCTGCTGCATCCTCCGTGCCGAGCCCCGCTCTCTGTGCCGGCTCGCCCTCCTGCCCCCGCGGGCTGTGCATCAACACAGACAACACTTTTGCACTCAGAAATAAACCTCACCAGCCCAGCAATCTCAGTGAACGCCAAACCAGTCCTCTTCCCTTCCTCCATGTAGCTAAAGGGTTCATGAGCAGCAGGCAGGGGATGGTGGCAGCAGCCTCCAGGCTTGTCGTCACCCCTGGATCTGATCTGCAGAGATCAGTATTTCCTCTAGCTGAGCAGGCCCAGAAACAGCAGAGGTGCACTGTCAGACTGCTCAGAAGAATGCTATACATAGGGATATGAGGGAACACATAAAATATATACATAAGTACAAAGAAACCTGACCAGCGAGTCAAGGAAAGTGATTCCCTCCCACCTCTATTCCATGAGACCCCAGCTGGAAACAGCATCAAAATCTGAAGTTCTCATCACAGGAAGGACATTGACCTGTTGGAGTGAGTCCAGAGGAGGCCACAAAGATGCCCAGAGGGCTGGAGACAGGCAGAGGGATTTGTACCTATTCACCCTGGAGAAGAGAAGGATGCAGAGAGGTTAGAGACCCTTTCAGTACCTAAAGGGCCTCCAAAAGAGCTGGAAAGACACTTTTGACAAGAGAATGGAGTGATACAGTAAGGGAGAACGTCTCCAGACTGTAAAAGGATAGTATTGAATTACATATTTAGAAGAAGTTTTTTAGTCTGTGGGTGGTGAGCCACTGAGACAGCTTGCCTGGAGGACCTGTAGATGTCCCACCCCTGGGAGTGTTTAGGAGGACGTTAGATAGGCCTTGGAGCAATCTGGTCTAGTGGAAGGTGCCTCTGTCTATTGCATGGGGTTGAATGAAACGAGATGATCTTTAAGGTTCATTTGGACACAAACAACTCTATGAGTTCAGACTTCCAATTACACTTGGAAAAAGAAAGAAAGGTCTTCTGGTCTTTTCATAGAATCATAAAATGGCTCTTTTCCTCTATATCGGTCACTGAGAGCCAGTAACTTCTCAGTAGTGATGTGGGAGTGTCTCAGCTTTGAAGCTGCTCCCTAGTAAGGGGTCTCTGTTTTGCAGAGACCTTGTAAGGTCAGTCCAGCAGGACATGTTTGAGAGTAGTACAGTAGGATTTTATTTATGCCAGTCCCTTGAGAATTAGAGGAATGCTACTGATACCACCAAGTGAAGGGAATGGGAGTTTTGCCGTAGAATAGTGGCAGATGTAATCATTGTTAAGAATGTGCAAAATGAAAATGGTTTGCATCGAGGTGAAGACACTTTCACCTCCTGATTTGCAAATCTGGCACTTCAAAACACAAGGTATGTTTTTTTACATATGTTTTTACTTGGTATACAAGACATAGAATCATAGAAGTCATAGAATCCTTTAGGTGGGAAAAGCCCTTTCCAGTTGGGTGTGTCCAGAAGCCCTTTTGGGGCTGCCCCAAGCCAGTTCTGGACACGTGAGCTGCAGCAGGGGGGCACTCTCCTTGCTAGTGTTAGCAAGTAGAGTGCCTAAGGCTCTGGGCCTTACAGGACTCTGGGCTGTTGTTGGCAGAAGAGAAGGCAGCGGACTCTGGCTCTTGGTGCAACTGGGTTTATGGAGAAGCAGACCCAGGGAATCCAAGGGACCGAAGAGCCTGGGAAAGGACTTGCAGCAACTTATAAAAGGGGGTGGCAACAGGGGTAGAGCCTGCCCTCCAACCAGTGATGGGGCAGGGGGGAGTGTAAAAGGGAAAGAACACTGCTGTGGGAACAATGGGGAGTAACCAGGGGAGGGGTCCCGACCCCTGAACCAATCACTTGATGCCTAGGGCAGGAGCTTCGGATAAAGAGGATGTTTCACCGAGAGATAGACAGAGTGTCGGGGTGGGACAAAACAAAGGACACATTCCTAACTGTGGCAGCCAGGGAGGAGACAGGGAAACTGACAAAGATTGAGGAGGAGCAGACAGCCAGAGTAGAACCATTACATAACCAGAGGGGAGAACGGAACATTCCAACCATCAGGCACAACTTGTCATAATTTAAATTACTACAAACATAATGCAACATCTCCCCCTTTTTTGTTTAAAAATAAAGAAACTAGGAAAAAACAGTCCTTAAAACAAAGTGAACTCAATCTGATTGTTGAATTCCGACTCTGGGTAAATGTCCCTGAACCAAGGTTGAGTCAGTGGGCTGAAACCAATCGGTTTCCTTCGCTTGCTGGCTGTTCCAGATTTGGGACTTGTTCTTCATCAGATGTTTTAATCTTGACTCAGTTGACATGAGGGAAAAGATGTCATCTTTGTTAAAAACTTGACAATAAGTCGCCACACAATACAGGCTGCAATCAAAACAATCACTACAACTAAGCAAACTAAAAGTATGTTTTTTAACACTGAACCCACCCAACCCAATAGAACCCATCCTGAAAAAATGTCTCCCAGCCAGTCTGTGCTCTCTCTCTTGATTTGGTGTACCATTTCTTTCATATCAGAAGTGGTTTTCCTGGCATCTTCAGCTTTAGATGATAGATTCAAACAGCATAACCCCTTGAACTCTTAGCCCTGATGATCGTGCAACAGAAGCAAATAGTCAGTTGCTGCCCTGTTCTGAAGAGTTGCCTGCCTTGTTATGTCCTCGTCGGATAGGAGGTCACTCAGGACAGCTGAGGTCAAATTGGCTTGTTTGGCAACCCAACACTCCAGGTGGGCCAGTTCACCTAGAGCCTTTGCCACAGCCATCCAGGGCAAAAGCACAGTGATTGCAACACCTTTAGGTTTCGACCAGTGAATAATTTCAGAGTCACATTGTGGGTCTAATTCTTGAAGGTTCCTTTTGGAGCAGACCAAATCGTGTGTGACGTTTTTTGATTTCCAATTTGAGTGTTGTTGGGCGCAAACAGCGTCAGCTTTCCAAAAGAGCACAGGCCTCGTATCAGGCGAGAGGGGATGCCTGCCCATGCTTGGTCTCCACAAATCATAAAGATTCCTTGAGGAAGGGATCGGGGCTTATGATGGCGTAAATTGAAGCCATAGCAATTTGGGCTACACTGTTGCATCACTTTTCAGCAGTATAATCTTGATTTTGTTGCAAAACAGGTAAGTAGGATTTATCAAGGGGGTCTGAAGAGAACATGAATTGGATACAAACAGGGACTTGTGCGGAGCTGAGTAAACTAAATTCCAGGGGTTCTGTTTTGGAGAGGTTTAATCTGGGGAGAAGATTTCTCCAAACAATACTGGGATTGATTCCGGGGGGACAGGTAATCTTTAGTGGGGCAAGGAGTTTGAAGGAATCACTGAGGGGAGAAGGGAACTCATCTGGGATGGAAGGGATCCCCACAAGGCAGGTCAACAAGGGGTCTGCAGTAGAGGCTTTAGTTAGGCAAAGATGGTCTTGGCTGAGGACATTGGCGAGCAGTCTCCAAACGTTGATTTTCGGCTGTGGGAGACTAAGATGATGAAACTCCAAATCTGATTGGGGGACACTGGGTTTGGGTTCACTAACTTTATAGTTAATAAGTTAGAATAAGTTAGCAAGGTGTTCAAAGGGTTCTGTTCTACTCCAGGATGTCGAGGTCCTGGGAATCAGGAGGGAATTCATGGGAGGGAATCACTTTCCTGGCTTTCTTCTCCTCCTCCAACACATCTTCTACCTGTGCCACCTGACCTGCTGATTGTTGTTTTTTGGGGATGAATGGTTTGGCCCATTTTGAGGGTACCCACTTTGGCCCAGAGGGAGTGACACGCAGGCATATCCCCTCCCCCAGGTGACGAGTTTGAAGGGGCCCTCCACTTTCCAGGTCTTGGGATCTTTAACCATGACCAGAGGCCTTTCTTTCAGCTCCAGCTGCAGGTTTCATTGGTAATGCTTGGTCACAGGTGGATTAAGATTTTCAAAACTACAATTCAAAAAATTCAACATAAAAAGCGCCTTGGATAACTGTATTTGGGGAGGGTCCACCTTCACTGTCTCTCCCTGATGTTCAAGCGTTCTTTTGAGACTTTGGTGAGCTCCCTCTACCATGGCTTGACCTGTCGGGGTGTCACTGTGTCCTCCTTGGACACTCCCAGCCAGCTCTGACACGGCGGATGGCGGGGGACACTCTCCTGTGACCTGGGGTACAGGAGGGCAGCTAGGGTTGTTAGCCCTGCGGTGGAGGAGAAGCTGGCAGACAGACGGCGGAGGAATAAGGAGTTGACTCTCAGCAAGGGCGCAGACCAAGGTTTATTCAGGAACTACAAAGAGTTCTGCACCTCAGGGGAACCAGCTGCAAAGAGCACAGACTGGGCTCTGACAACAGCTTTTAAAGGGGGGTGGAAATGAGGGAAGGGTTCATAAAACAGTGGGGAAACTTGGGGGGTGTGAAAACAGAGGAAATAGACATGAGGGACCACGAATCGGGAAACACTTGGAGGGAGGGCCCTGGCCTCTGCACAGTCACTGGACACCCCTGATGGAAGGTTCTACACAAAGGGGATGGGGGGCTGAGTGACTGACAGGGGTCCAGGGAGGAGACAGCAGTTTTCCCGGGATACGGGTGGAGAGAAGGGGGAGAGGATTGACAATGTAGAGGGGGTTGGGGTAAACCTTTCAAAGGGAAAAGGAGGGGTACAAAACAACCATAACAAACTTGGAAACAGGGGTAACAAACACCATGCAAAATCTCCCCCTTTTTGTTTTAAAAAGGAAGGAAGCGTAACTTAACTTGTAAAAGGATGAAAACTCAGTCTGGGGATAAAATTCTGAATCTGGGTAGACATCCTCAAACCACGGCTGGTTTGTCAGGTCTGTAGAAGATCATGTCTCCTCCTCGGGAGCAGTAGGAGGGACTACCCGATTCACTTACAAAGGAGAAGTAACTTTTGATATTAAGTTGGACACCATCTTTTTGACTATTCCAAAACCTATCAATGCAATTAAGACGATAAACAAGACTAAAAGTCCAGTCCTTAAAATTGACCCGACCCAGCTCAAGAGTCCCCATCCTTTAAAGATTCCGTCCACCCAATCAGCAGTTTCTCGTTTGATATCCTTGATCATCAGTTGCATCTTTTCGATTGTTTTGTGGACATCCTCAGCCTTGGATGTTAGGTTCAGACAACAGAGTCCCTCAAATTCCTCACAAAAATGATTGTGCAATAAAAGAAGGAAATCAATGGCAGCAGTGTTTTGCAGGGTAGCCTGCCTTGTTGTTTCCTCATTGGACAGGAGGTTGGCGAGAGCGGCTGATGTAAGATTCGCCTGTTTAGCCACCTAGCACTCTAGGCGTGCCAGTTCACCTAGAGCCTTGGCCGCAGACACCCATGGCAAAAACACGGTGATCGCAACACCTTTTGGTTTCAACCAATGAATAATTTCGGAGTCACAATTTGGGTCTAGATTTTTCAAATCTCTTTTAGGACAGGTTACATTGTGGGTGCTGTTCTTTGTCTGCCAATCTAAAATTTGTGTCTTGTTGGGTGTAAACAGGGTCAGCCAACCAAGGATACACGGGCCTCCGATCAGACGAGAGGGGATGCCTGCCCAAGCTCTGTCACCGCAGATTAAAAACATGCCCTTGGGAAGTGCCAGTGGTTCGTGATTCAAGATTGAGGCCATTTTCATATGTGCGACTCTGTTACACCAGTATTTGGTTGTGTATTCTTTTCTGAATTGTTGAACTGAATAGAACAACTTATTCTGGGGGTTTGGAGTAAAAGTAAATTGGACACAATAAGAGGCTTTTAAGGAGCCAAATAATTCGAATTCTTGGGGATCATTCTCAAATATGGTTAATTTACTGATCCAATTTCTCCAGCGCATCATGGGGTTGGTTTCTGGGATTTTAACTTCATGCATTACAAACATGCATGCAGTCCTACGGGGTAACTGGGGAGTAAGGGAATCTGTGGCTAGCACTCTGTGGCCACTAGGTGGTAATCTGCCAGCTAGCTGCACCCTTAGTGGCCAGAGGGTCCACAAGAGAACGGCTGCCCCCTGATCTCCACTGGGATCCGATTGGGTGGCAGTGGCTGCTGCGGCGTGGGTGTCACAGCTTAGGCAGGCACAAGGATCCAAAGCAAAGGAAATAGGGAAAGGACACTTGCCTGACTCTTCAAGAGAGCTTTATTTCTTGAAGGGGGTCAGGAGCAAATGCCAAAGAAAAGGGGTCTGGCCAGCATTTTTAAAGAGGGGATGGTACAATGGGTGTGTACAACTCTCAACCAATGAGGGGGGCTTAGGGGAGGGTTACATTATATAACTTACACTATTGGGAACATTCAGGGGAGAGAAGAAGCTTTACAAACCAATAAGCTGTCAAAGTCAGGCTAACTGATAGAGAACATTCCAGAACATAAGGGGAATAACAACAGTGACAGGTGTAGGGGGCAGGGTAACAGGGATTGACAGAGGCATATAAGGGAATGAGGGGAGGAGCAGGGAGAATGACACAGTGACAGGCAGGCAAGCGGTGGGAAAACTTTGGGCTAAACAACTTAGGACTAAACCATTTGGGGGAATAGAACAGGGTACATGGAGAAACCACTGTGAACAACTTAATAGCAAAGGTACACTTTTATAGTAAAACGACACTCAAAAACTCAAACCACCACATCTCCCCCTTTTTTGTTTTATAATTTTTGTTGAAAGGTTGGGGAGGTATAAACTCCCAACCAGAGATCAGCCGTCCCGCTGATCTCCTTCCCACCATCCCTGGTCTTTGGTGGCGGCGGCAGCAATGACAGTCTTTGAAGTCCCTGGTGGCTTGGTAGCAACAGTTGAAATAATGCGTTTTAAAATCGCTAATGCTAGGGAAATGAAAAATATAACAACTATAAAATAACCAATGTCTTTAATAATTGAGAGCATCCATCCTGATAGTCCCCAGTTTTTGAACATGTCTTTAAACCAATCTTCGCTCTCTTGCTTGACACTTCCAGTCAGGTCTTTCATCTTATTGATGGATGCATCAATACTCTGGCTCTTGGATGACAGGTTGAAACAGCACAGCCCTTTGAACTCCTGGCACCCATGCCCATGTGCCAGCAGCAGAAAATCCATGGCAGCCCGATTTTGGAGGGTTGCCTTCCTGGTAATTTCTTCATCTTCGAGGAGGCTACTTAAGGCAGTCGATGTTAAATTGGCCTGTTTCGTAACCCAGCACTCTAGATTTCCCAATTCCCTCAACACCTTGGCTGCTGCCACCCATGGGAGAAACACGGAGACAGCAACCCTTTATAGATTCGCCCAATGATAAATTTTGGAATCACAATGTTCATTGAATTGTGTTGCACCCCGTTTTTACAATTTTTGATTTGAGTTTCCTAATTGGAATTTGGGTCATGTTGGGGGAAGCAAGGGAAAGACATCCCAGGGTGCATGGACCTCCCAGAAGGCGAGAGGGGATTCCTGGATAGGCCCGATCTCCGCAAATCAAAAACATTCCCCAGTCAAGTTTCCGATGATATGAATCACCATTTGAAGGAGCCCCAATCTTTACAAGTTGTGAAGATTGAACCATTGACTTGCTTGGAACTGGATTTTGTGTTGTTTTACATTCTCATATAAGGCGGGACGAGAACTTGGCGCAAACTCAAATTGAACACAAAATTCCGCCTTCACAGAACCCAGTTGTTCAAACTCCTGAGGTTCCTGCTCGGAATAGGGCAGGTCATACACCCATTTGCGCCACAAGGTCAGGGGATTTACAATAGGTGTTTTCGCATAATTCACCATTCCCCAATATCTATAAACTTCCACCCGTTGATTAGGTGGGTTCTGCTTATTAAACCTGTCCTGAAGTGTGGCTGCCACTCTGCGGCCACCGAATGGTGAACTGCTGGCTAGCTGCACCCCTGGTGGCCAGAGGGCCCACAAGAGAAGGGCTGCCCCCGATCTCTTCGGAGATCTTGCTGGGTGGCAGTGGCTGCTGCGGCGTGGGTGACACAGCGTAGTCAGGCACGACAACCCAAAGCGAAGGAAACAGGGAAGGACACTTGCCTGAGTCTCCAAGGGGTTTTATTCCTGAAGGGGGTCAGGAGCAAATGCCAACAAAAAGGGGTCCGGCTAGCATTTTTTAAGTGGGGATGGTGCAAAGGGTGGGTACAACTCTGAACCAATGAGGGAGGCTTAGGGGAGGGTTACAACACGTAACTTAACCAATGGGGAGCATTCGGGGGAGGGAAGAAGCTTGACAAACGAATGAGCTATTAAATACAGGTTAATTGACAAAGAACATTCCAGAACATAAGGGAGTGTCAGACGTAACAGACAGGTGCAGGGGGCAGGGTGACAGGGATTGGCAGGGGCATGTAAGGGAATGAGGGGAGGGACAGGGAGATTGACACTGGGACAGGCAGGCAAGTGGTGGGAAAACTTTGGGTAAACAACTCAGGACTTAACCATTTGGGGGAACAGAACAGGGGACATGGGTGAAACCATTGTGAATAACTTAACAATAAACACTTTAAACTTCAAACTACCACACGGAAGATCTTTGATGGTGCTGGGGTACTTGCTCAACTTTCCAGGAATCCCCACCAGGCAGGTGGACATGGGGTTTTCTGCTGATCATTTGAACAACAAATGATCTTGTTGAAGGGCATGGGCCAGGGTTATCCAGACGTTCTTGCGGGGCTGTGGCACGATCCATGCATCGGAGAGCTGGAGGAGGAGGACTATAGTTTGGCGCAGGCAAAGTATCATCTTAGCCCAGGAGGATGCCTAAAGGAAAGTAACACAAAGTGAACAAACAGCACAACAAAAATGCTCAATGTAACTCAATGCCACTTGTCTGCAGGGAAGTAGAATTGGAAAAGGGGCTAGGGTTCTCCTTTCCGCTTGCGGCACTTTCGGTTGGAGGCAATGCCCTCATTGGCAGGGTCTCCCTGAGCTGGAATGGCAACTCCTGGCTCTGTTCCTTTCACAGTGGGCGTGTAGGGTTGATCCCTGAGAGCTTGATCCCTGAGGGCTTGGACACACATGCGTGTAGCTCTCTCACGCTGCGGTCACTTGGAGCGAAGGGGCACTGGCTAGCTGCTCCCTGGATGGCCGCAGAGGGGCGCTACGAAACCGTCCACTCCCGGGCTTTCACTGAGACTGCCCAAGCAGTGGTGACAGCTGTGGCGTGGGTGACGCAGGCTGGCGTGGGGTACGAGGTCCTGAGACAGAGGAATGAAAGAAGGAACATCTGTATAGGTTCCAAGGAAACTTTATTCCGAGGAGGGTCTAGGGACAAGTGTCAGGGGAGAAGGGTCTGGCTAGTTGTTATAAAGAGAGTGGGCGTGGGGGGTGGAGACCTGAGGGAACCAATAGGTGGAAGTGAAGGAAGAATTACATAATACAAAGGGACCAA
>VZRH01002109.1:0-31542 GCA_013397555.1 Urocynchramus pylzowi
GCTTAAAAACTATATTTACCACAGTACTTACAAAGGATTAATACAGTACTACAAAATTAATACAATATAACTTTCCAACATAATACATATAGTATTCATTTTAATATGAATAAGCTATGATACAAGCAAACTGTATCAGGTACACAGATAATGAGTCTAAATATCAGATGTTACATTGGCTGGCTGGCAGAGCAGTAAGTAGAAAAAGCTCCTTCAATCAACTAGATAATGCCTATAATTTAGAGATCTTTATCGGATTCTCAGCTGCTTATAGANTAGAGATCTTTATTGGATTCTCAGCTGCTTATAGAAGAGCCAATCATATAATATGCATTTTTCACATGAGTGTGAAGAAAGCTAGAGGCAGCACATCCCTTCAAAGTCCTGCCAGCCATCTCCATGGGCAAGCAGCAAAAAGTCTATTATTTCCTGTTGCTTTCCAGCCACCTGTTGCAGCATAACCCTGTGCCATCCACATTCTCTGAACAAGAGAATTTTTCTCCTAGGAAGCTGCAAAGGCAGTGAGAGGCCCCAGAGGAAAAAGTAAAACAATTCTTATCTAATTTGCTTCTCCTGTGTTTGTGCACAAGTGGAATGTATCATGGAAGATTGTTTACCTGAAGGTGTGTGCCTGATTGGATTCTGGTGTGAGTTGTTTTGACTCATTGGCCAGTTGGGGCAGCCTGTGTCAGGACTCTGGAAAGAGTCACGAGTTTTCATTATTATCTTTTTAGCACTCAGTATCTTTTCTCTATTCTTTAGTATAGTTTAGTATAGATTCTTTAGTATAATATAGTAATATAAAATAATAAATTAGCCTTCTGAGAACATGGAGTCAGACTCATCATTCCTCCCTGCCGCGAGGGCACCCGCAAATGCACTGTAACCCTGAGCTGTGACTGTCTCCTGCAGGCCAGGTGTTGGTGCACTGCCGGGAGGGCTACAGCCGCTCGCCCACGCTGGTCATCGCCTTCCTGATGCTGCGGCGGGGCCTGGACGTGCGCAGCGCGCTCTGCGCCGTGCGCCAGCAGCGCGAGATCGGCCCCAACGACGGCTTCCTCAGGCAGCTCTGCCAGCTCAACGAGCGCCTGCTGAAGGAGGGCAAGGTCAAGCCCTAGAGCACGGCGCCGCAGTGGCTTCATTTTAAGTTTCTCGAAGCTTTAGAGGATGGCTTAGGCGCTTTAGAGACGCGAATTTCAACCACCGGGCTAAAGCGAAGCGGAATTCCTGCTCGTCTAGTGAAAGTATCCGTCTGGAACTCTGATTCTTTGGAGATGGGACAAAATTGTGTCGCTGTTTGGAGCTGTTGCCGTAAAGAGATGTTTTTAGAGGGATAACTCCAGTGAGAACAGCTGTCTTCACACACATTTCAGAGCCCCTGCAGACTCCATAGCATATGTGGTTTGCATTGACATTGAATGTGATTCATTTAAGCTTTGTCTTTAATCTCACCAGAGCACCAGTTCCCAAAAGCCCCAACACATCCCTTCACTCACTCTTAACAGGAGCACTGTAATTTCTAAAGCTTCTTTTTCATGCACACAGGTGCCTAAAGTTTGAATGTAGGAGCTTCAAGGAATGGGAAGCATATATACAAATGCACAGATGCATTCACTTGGAAAACAAAGTGCATGCAGTGTTTTGTGTGGAGTTATGTAATACACAGCGTTAGAGTAAAGCCATTCAGAGCCCATGCTTGATGCACACTGTATTTCCAAGAATAGATTTTTGTCTCTTCTGTTACAATGGACATGAAATAGTCTGTTATTAAATGCTCTTTTATTTTTATTTTGAAATCATACTAGAATAAAATGTCAAGAGCAAATGCTGAGGGAAGAACTTGAACAAGGAAGAAATAATATTAGTATTTAGAAGTGCTTGTGGTGGATGTATAATTTAAGTATCCTAATATAATGGCTTTCAAAGCTTGTATGGAATTACAGTGTCTTTATCTTTTCTTTACTATTGCTGTTCAGTAATTCAGAATGCAATGACCACACGTGCAGATTACTTCCAGCACAGGTGTGCTTACAAAGCAGTTTGCAGAAGAACACTCTTGATTTCTTGGATTGCTTGCATGGTATCATCAAATAAAAACGAGCATTGTAATGTACCGCACTGTATAGGAAATATTTACATTCTATTCAAATAAATGATGACGTGATTCTGTTTACTACAGATGAAATGAGTCATTGCAGTGTTGGGAGAGGGAGCTTTGTTTGCACTGTGCCTGACTTAGTGTGTAAATGTGTACCTGTGAGTTACAGCACTGTGTTCATGCAAATGATCTCCCACTGCAAACTGGAATTGTTGGTGAAACCATCAGAAACCAGGGTGACTGTTCCATTCTCACCTGTGCTTTAATGTAGTTCTAGAAAGAAAAATCTTACTGTTTTAAACAGAAACACTGTATTAGTAACACACGTGATCCCAGAGGAAGTTTTGTCTATTCAGTTCAGCAGTCAGAAATCACAAAGGCCATGCATGCATTGTTTTACTGCTCTTGGTGGGGTTGTGTGGTTTGGAGGTGTGGGAGTGGCAGTGGAGGCTCTGTACAGCAAGGTAAGGTTCTTGAAGTTAAACTCCAGAGGAGATTATTCTGCTTGAGCTCCAGTCTTCCTGCTTTTCCTTCCACAGGATGGAACTGCCACATCAAGGAGCCTTCAGTGGAGCAACACTCTGTGTGGTGTTCCCTGTCACATCTCCACAGCCAGTCAGTATTCAGTGCTTGCTTTGAATCAGGATGGTTCAGTAGTAATAAGCAGTAGTCAGTTCCACTAGTAAATTACACACCTGTTTGCTTTCTCCCATTGATCCATTTAATTAGGAGTAGATTAATTGCTTCTTCAAAATTCCCAGTTACTCATTTCATGTTGTGTGAAACAGGAGTAGTGGCTTTAGAAATAGGAATGCTGGCCTTACCTTTTCTACAATGCTGACTTTTCATACTACAGTCTAATTTATAAATTACCCTTTAAAAATTGTTACTATAAGCATAGATTTTTTTTATGTCTTGTCTCACACCATGTATTCTGAACACCTATTTGCACTAAAAGGGAGAAAAAGGGAAATTCACATTGGATGCACTTTATCTTTCACCTGTTAGAGCTAAGGAACCATTAGGCATTAGGCCTTTGTTGACCTTTAATAAACCAGAATAGTTTATTGAAATTGAGTCTGTTTACCTTATGGTGATGTTTCTGTAGTTGTCAGTATCAAGAAATACTGAAAATCAAAACAGGGGAATGTTATCTTATGTTCAAGATAATATTTTACTTCATGGGACACTGGTCACTCTTATGGTAACTGTGGCCCATTTGTCTCAGTATAACAAAACTGATTTAGCAAATGTTTTGTAATATGAGAGTGGAGAGGCATAAGTAAGACAACATTATAAATTGGTTTTAAAAGTGAGACAGTACATCATATTTAAAATTACTGATAGGCAACTCAGCAATGAAACCATTTCTGCTTTTAGAGCAGGCTAAAAATAATTAAAATGTCAGAGCACTGCTCCATTAATGGATCATGCCCTTCCTCTCAGCCTTGCTCTCCAAGTACAGTCATGTTGCAAATTCCTTTGCCCATTTTAGCTGGCCAGGAAGATCTTGTATGTCTCTTAATTCATACTGATATGCTGTAAACTTCTAAATTTCTCTTCCTGATTGTAGAAGGAAAGATTGCATAAAAAACAGGAATGAGAGCTTTCTTCCCTTGTAATATGAAATTGAGAATGTATTGGAAAAATAGAGCTTTTCATTCCTCTGAAATTGCTGAACACCTGCCCTTGGCTGTGAGATCTTCTTTACAAGAATGCTAATTTAGGAAGGTACATTTGAAAAGAACTGTTTATTGCAAACAGCAACACACTGCTTTTGGAGTTTATACTTCCTGGCCACAGCTAAAATAGTGTAATCAGGATTGACATTATTATGTTCATCCTGAATTGCAGTGTGGTGATTTTTGTGTGGGTAGTACTGTGGAGAAGGGCTGGTGTCTCTATAAAATATGCATTTACCATGGAACAAAGATCTCTGTCATGCCAAGTCTAGCCCAACAGAGGAACATGCAATAGCTTAGAGTTTTTTGTACTTAAGAGTGAGTGAAGTTAGAGAGGAGGCAAAGAGAGAGGGTGAGAAGCTCTCAAATTTTATAAGGAACAAAGATGAAAGTCCAGATGGACAAAATGATGATGCATGTAAAACTAAATTCACCTACTCACACTGAACTAAATCTTTCTTAGCTGATGAATAAGTACAGGAAAGAAGTCTGTAACTAAAAATTAAGATTGAAAGGAAAAATAACATTTTGTAGTTCCTCATGCTTTGGTCCTGCAGTGAGGCTACAGTGTGGATAGGTGTTGTACCTGGCATGCAGCTCTGCACCACAGTACTGCCAGGAACTCTTCATGAGAGAATGGTGCACTGCTGGAAAGTGAACATAGCATGAAGTTATTTCAAACTTAGAATTAATGGCATCTGAATGCAGAACTAGCAGCCACAAAAGATTGTAATTCTTTTTTGGGTGCTAAGGCTGGACACCCTTTTCTTCTACAGTAGTTATGATTGGTGATGTGAGAACTCACCTTCATAAAAGGCCTTGGAGATGAAAGGCACTGTGTATAATAATAATGCATGGTTCTGAGTTGAAAAACAAATTTGTGTCAAATACATCTTCCTCCTCCTCAGCAGAGAACAACAGCAGAAAGAATATTAGCAATGTTTATTTTCATCATTTAGATACTTTCATTGAGCTGCCTTCTGTTGTCCAGAACTAATGAAATCTCTGATGCCAGAAGCAGAACTTTTTACCTTATTTTATTTTTTATATTAGTTCTATTATTTACTATGATGTTTTTAGCACAGAGAGACTATCTAGTGGAATCTGTCTTAGTTTAGCACAGAAGTTTCTTCTAAAATTACTTTCTGGGCTTCACCAAAGAGAAAACTAGAAACAGAACAAGCCTGAGAGGTGTCTTTTGCTGGTGAGAACTAGTGTCATATTAATTTCTTCTGCAAATAAATCCTGGAAATAATGAAGTGTTGGTTGTGTGTTTTAATTGTAGTTCCTGCAGGCTGATGTTGCTGGCTGGCTGACTCACCAGATGGAGCTGTAGGCTTGTTATTCTTTCCTGGAGAGTCATCCCTGAGTCCCTGAACTGTGCTGGTGTGTGAATCCAGTGAATCCTTACCACTGAAAAAGACAAGCCACCAGAATGACTTTGCAGTCTCTGGTAGAGAATAATAAGAATCCATTTATTTTGGCTTCTTGCAGGAGATGACACCACAGCGTTCAGACTGTTGCATTCACTCTGACATTGCAGAATTCTTCTGAGGCAGCTGAAACTTGATTGGGAAAGGCTGCATCATGGAAAAAGCAAACAAACAAACTAACTAACTAACTAATTAACTAACTAACTAACTAACTGTTTAAGAAGCAAAGTTCTTGATCATGTTAAAACCAGAATTCCTGGGCAGTGTGGGAAGTTTGAGCCATTGTCCACGGAGAAGCTGGAAGTGCACCTGTACAGCTTTGGGCTGGGATGCTGAGCAGAACCCCCCTGGCCCAGGTGTGGGCAGGGTGAGCACCTGAAGCTGGAAGTGACTGAACCAATTTCAGGACCTGGTTTGGCTGTGTCTGCCTGCATTGCAGTGTTGCAATGCCAGCGTTTCAGGATAGGTGCTGGAGTTCAGAAAGCAGCAGCAGTGGATTCAGGCTGAGTAGGAGATGCCAATGAACTCCTGGTCCCTGCTCCTGATGGCTCTGATTCCTCCTCAGAACAGAGCACTGCTTTGGGCTCAGGTGGGGTTAACTTTATTCCCAGTGTCTGCCAGGGGGCTGTGGTTTGGGTTTGTGCTTAGCACTGATGGTCTTACAGAGATGTTTCTGTTACTGCTGAGCAGGGCTGACAGAGCTGAGGCCTTTTCTGCTGGGGAGGGGCTGGGGGGTTATGGGTTTCTCTGGATCGGGACTGAAGGCACCTGAGATGGTAGTTCATGTTCAGACTCAGGTATTTATTATTTCTTATCAGCACTACAGCCTCACAATCATGAGTACTGCAGTCCTTCATCAGCAAGGCACAAAATGGCCAACTATCTCTTGTTACAAGGTCTTTTAAGACTAAACTATCCAATTAAGAAAGGACACCTAGATTATTTTCCCTTTTAACCCAATGACTGATCCCTTGAAGCCCGCAGTGAGGACTTTCCTGTCCAGTTACAAAATACCACCCAAACCCATGGAGAAGAAAGAAAAAGAAGGTAAAGAGTAACAACCTGCCTCTGCCCTAAAACCTCCATCTTGCTTCATATTTATTTCTATATTCTAAAACCCCAAACTCTAAGTTTTCCACCCTGTGATATTATACACTTCTAACCAACTACACACCCACAATCCCAGTGCTATCAATCAATTTTGGAAGCCTTCTCCACAGCCTCAGGTCAATTGCAGTGTTCTCTTGTGGGTCTGTGCCTTAAAGCACAGAAAGTTTAAAATTCTCAGCATCCAGGATTCCAACAGGGAGTGGGACAATGGGGAGGAGACAGCTGAGCCCGAGGGGCCAAATGGGTAGCCCAGGCCATTTGGCACCGTGCTCAGCACGCACAGCCTGGAGAGCTGGAGCTGGTTCTCCCCGTTAGCAGCTGCTCGTGGTGGCTCCTGCTCTCCCAGAGCTGGCTGGACACAGCCTCAGGAGAGCTCATTCCTCTCTTTGCTTTGCTGCACGTGTGGCTTTTGCTTTTCCTGTTAGAATGTCTTTGTCTCATGCCATCAGCTTTTACCCTTGGGATTCTGTGCCCAGTCCTGCTTGGTGGGCAGTGAGCAAGTGTTGGATAAAGCTTTTTTTTGACTTAGAGATGGGGCAACTGAGAGGTGTTTTAAAAACCTTTATTTTATTTTTAGTTTCATGAGAAGGGTGAGACAATACTGATGTTATAATTCACACCATCACAATCAGAAGTTAACTACTTCTTAATTACAGTACACTATAAGCATTTCTTGGCTTATCAGCTTTAGCTGATTTATTTACAGCATTTATGCTGTAAATGCTTTCAAGTTAATCATCTAAAATTACTTTTTGTGGGTCTTACTACAGTGTATTTTTTATAGCTCTATTTTCTAAAAGCATTTAGTCTTTTTTGTAAGGCTATCTTTTGAAACTTGTTTCTAGTTCGATTTCTCTCTCAACAATATCTGCCTTATTCTATAGTATTTCTAAGTCAGTGTTTCTTATTTTAAAGTTTGCATACAGATGTATTCTGTTTGAGCTTTTTGTTAGGTTTTGACAGTTTTCTACAAATCCATTTCCCTGCATGGGTTTGGCTCTGGCTGTGGGCAAACCACAGCACATGACTGAGAATGGAATTGTTCAGCTCAGAGAACAGCAGCTCAGCTCTGATTATAACAGGTCCAGTATCAGTCCCACCCTGGCAGTGAGGGTTCATTCTGAGAACATTCTATCCTTGATAACTCTTTTTGTTTTTTCCTGTGCTTCATTAACAGTACAAAAATCAAATTTTTTGGGGAGGACTGCAGCACAGAGCATGTCTGCTTTGCTGCAGAAAGGTCTGTGAGCAGGCAAGCAGCTACAGGGTGTGGAAGAATGCTTTTGTAGCTAAGGAATCTGAATGTCTGAGATTTGGGGTTGTTCCTGGCATCTATTGGGCTGCCCTCCTAGCTTATGGACAAGAAGTTTTAAGCCACAAGCTAAATATAGCTTCTGGTTTTTTCATTCAGAAATTGTTTTGGTATTGTTTCTCCATGTGAGTTATACAGATAAATATAATAGTTAATAACAGTTCATATATAACAGTTAATACAGGGGATTGATTGTTTAAGTTCTTGGGAGAAGCTACATCAAGAAGATTTTTATGTTCATGTGACAGTTAATCACTCTAAATGAGATTATCTCTAGTAGGCCTGCACTGACAACAACAGCTTTTGGAAATATTCTTTAGGTAGGTATTACATGAAAAGAAATTAACAGAAACTGAGCTTTGGTGGATACATCCAGTTTGAGGGCATTTAAACAAGGGAGTAAAGAGGTAGCAAGGACTCAGTGGTTGCCAGCACTCAGCTTTGTTCTGCTCCCTGTTCTGCTTTTCAGATGTACTCCCTGCTGCCACCAGCTGTGATGTCACTTTGGACAAGGCTCTCTTGGAGAATACCCACACATGGTGCTATTCCTGTCTGACAAAAATAATACCAAAATCCTTGTTTAGTTCCTGGTCCTTCACGACTTGTTCAGTTTAGCTCTATGCCAAAAATAGATTTACTACATGTAAGTAAGCAAAACTATGCTTAGAAGAACATTTGCAGTAGTTGGGAGTTTGGTTTCCTGTATTTGTGAGGCCATCATTAACTGCTTTGACAAGAGGAGGAAGTTAATTAAAGATAATAACTGCCAGTGATGATGATGATGATGATAGAGAAAAAATAGCATATTGGAGGCAAATTATTTGACAACAGTCTGTATTAAAGAAAGTGTTAAGAATATTTCCTGACTGGCTGAGGAGAAAAAATCTTGTAGAAAGAAAATAGTGTTTTGTTTTCCTGCATAAAAACAGAGTAATTTGTGAGATGGTGTGCTGGTTTTGTATTGGATGGTTGGATGCTAAGGTGTGGGCTGGAGGAAAGGAGGAAGGGGAACTGGCAGTAAGGGCAGTGTGAAACACAATGCATGGTTTCTTTTAGGCATTCCTTGGAGCATTTGGGAAGGAGAGCACTTCTGGGAATGCTGATTTCCCATTTTTGGCTGAGCAAAAAGGAAAGGAAAGCACCTTCCAATATATTTCAGATGCTGGAGTTTGAGGAGAGGAGCATGGCAGGAGCAGCTGTGCTGAAGCTCAGCCTCAGAGCCAGGCTGCAGCTGCTGGGGGTGAGTGGGGATGAAGGGTGAGATGTCCCCAGGTCACTGCTGCTGTTCACCATCCAGGGCACACCAAGGGACAGCACACCTACATGTCACATTTGGTGACACCTCTTTTCTGTGCCCCACCAGGGGAATTGCCAGAATGGAATGCAAACCATTTTGAGTCAGACTGAATCGGTTTGGAATCTCTTCTACAGGAAATATTTTCCTGAGAAAGTCTCAGGAAAATAAATGCACATAGGACATAAATGCACATAATATCACCTATAGAGCTGAGGCAAGTGCCTGGATATTTAACTGCCTGTGCATTATGGAGGTACAAACTTATTCAACACATATTTTTTATTTACAGACAGACATAATTTTCTTTCCTGCTTCCTGACAAGCAAGGCAGGGACACACAGGTGTCCCTGTACTGCTTTAAGCAAACATTTTGTTTTCAGTAGCTGTGACAAGCTCAGTGTGGTATCTTAACCTTCCTAAAGGCTGGGATGCCTTCTGATTAATGTATTTAGCAAATCAATTGAAAGTATATGTGGTCTTGAGACACTGAAATGATGATATTTTCACCTCTATCATCTTGTTTTTGCAAGGAAGAATACCACAGATGAGATTTTGAAACATGATACATGAATACATCTTAGGCATAAATGCCCTAGACCTGAAGTCATGATTTTTCTCTTTTTGTTGGTTATATCATGGCTGGAAATCAGTCTGGCCAATGTCTTGTGTTTAAAATAAGCAAATGTCCTGTATTCAACATTTCACACAAGTAGTAGTAGGCAATGAATATAAAGCAAATGCAAAATACATGTTAGGTGTTTTTTTCCCAAGAGTTAAAAATGTGAGAAAGAACACATCAAAAATTATGATGTACAACATTCTGGCTGTTTAACCTAAAAACATATTCCAAGCAAACTATTTTTAAGGAAAAGTAAACACAATAGCTTCTCATATTGAAATGAAGCTCTTCCCTGTTTCTTCCAGTATATTTGTGAAACAAAATTTAGAGCTCCTTGTTTTGGAAAGGGGAGAGAAAAAGCTACCTTAACCCTAATCATTTCCAGCAGGGACTCAAAAGCAGAATTACTGAGCTACAGTTTCTAGATTTACTCACTTTATACAGTGAGCAAGGGGAAGAGGAATAACAACAGCAAAATGTAAAAAGTCTGAAAAACCTTTGGAAAAGACAATAGCCAAAGTTTCAAATATGGATGGAGGCAGAAGCAGGTTTTAATTACACCATTGTTAGGAAAAGAACTGCAGAAAGGCTTGTCAAGTTGCAATTCATTGTAGTCTTGTCTATCACCTTTTGTTGCCTGGTTCAAAAATGAGGTAGATAAGAGAAGTTTTTGCATAACAGTTGTAAAATATTGTCACTAACCCACCCCCACACACCCATTTTATTTCACACTGACAAAAGCTGAGATGAATGAGTTGTCTGGCCCTTCCCACTTTGTATAGTCATTGGCTGGCTTGGTTCTAAAAGGGATTTTAAAAAGGGGAATAATGTGCCTTTGCCTAGGATCTGAGGCTGTCAGGGTGCTGAAAAGCTGATCTGTGACCATGCAGATCCCTTGGGCTGTGTGTGCTGTCTGTGTCCTGACACAAATCACATTTCACTCTGTGCAAGGGTGGCAGATGTTTAAAAATGATGCTACAGAAATAATTCCTGAGATCCCTGAAAATACAGAAACACCAATGGAGCCGACTTTCAGCAACAACAACACCATGAACCAGGCAAAACATGGAGGAAGACACATACAACAAGCTCCAGACCTTAACGGTAAGAAAAATGTCATTATTACTGTTTGAATCATAGCAGGCAATTTGTAAAAGAATACTTGTTATCATCTATGTTTGTTTAGTATCACTTTAGGTGTGGCCCAACTGCTTTAAGTGATAGGGATTTGCATCTACTGTTGAAGAAGTATGAATATAAACATTAGAAAGAATTTATTGGAGTTTACTGATGCAAACATCATCTCTCTGTTGAACATTGTTACTCTGCCCAGCTGCTCTCTGCAGACAACTCCAATACATAAAACCTGTAGTAGATATTACTTAACACTTCTCTGTGTTTTGTGAGGAAATATCACAAGTTATCTTTCCCTCTTTAATATTAGGATGGGGGAAAGGGTTGACAGTGGAGACAATAATATAAATTCTTAATATTTAGGAACATCCACACCAGTTGTGACTAAGATCACACATCAAAAGTGGCACACTGAGGTTGTGTTCAGCTAAATGATAGAAGTGTGCTGCTCCCTGTCCCTTGCTGACAGACAGATCTTCAGTCAGGTTCCAGCAGCCAAAAATGCTTCAAGATCCATTGTCACCTGACCAAGTGTCTAACTTTAGCAGTGATGCAAGACACCAGCCTTTTGAGGAGAGACAGAAGATGGAAAGCTAACCCCAAACAGAGAAAGGTAGCTTTAAAAAAGTTTTCCACTGGAAAATAGGGCAAGCTTAGTCCTCCAGACTCACAGCATAAAGCACAGAGCAACACAGGCACAGGTCAAACTTAGAATTTCCACTGTTGTGCATTGCAGATCTCAGCCAGCCTCCTTTCTCTGGGGACAACTGGAAAGCAGTTGTGAATTTCTGCTGCAGCTGTCTTTAAGGCATTTAAAACCAGAGGGTTAACAATATTTTAAAAGAAAGAAAAGAAAAGTAATGCTTTGGGAGCGTGGCCTTAAAAGGCTCTCATATTCCTGAGAGGGGGAGCACTCTGTTCCTGCCAGGCAGCCCCACAACCACCAGGTCAGAGCAGGCTGCTTTCCTTGTCACAGCTCAATACCTTTCTTTTTTAGCCTCTTACTCCTCTGCCATCAGCTGGGAACCTGCCTCTCTGACAGATGCATATTTTTCAAAGTGGAAAGCACATTCACTTAAGAAATCAAAGGCTGAAGGGAGCTGGGCAGTTGTTTAAGATACACAGTGGTCTTGTACACTTATTTTGGCATTTTTAACATAAGGAATCAAAATTATGATCCAAAGTGGCCAGACCTTTCTGGAACATATGCACCAGACCGTGAGGGATTTTGCACCTGCACACTCACAGGACATAAATGCACAGAATATCACCTGTAGAGCTGAGGAAAGTGCCTGGATATTTAACTGCCTGTGCATTATGGAGGTACAATGCACCTTATTCAACACAATTTTAATTTACAGACAATCATAATTTTCTTAGATGCTTAAGGAACTTGGGAGTGTTAGACTGAAGTGCACATGGAGTTCAGTTGCCATAATTTTTGTCACAACTGGCAAGGATTGCTAAATTTCATTAATGCAGTCCTTCAAACTTTTAAAAAAATGAAATCTTGCTAGCTGTACTTTGACAGATATAAATATACTTTGACAAATATAAATCTGAGCACTGAAAATCCTGTTTCTGTACTTCACAGGAAAGCCAAAAATTAAAATATCTGTACAAATACTGTTGTGTCACTAATGATTCAGGGTCAGAATTCCTTTTTGCTGAACTAAACCTTGTACATTGTGAGGAGAATGGGCCTAACAGACACAGCCTCCTCTGTGAGCTGACCTTTGAGGGCTTCCACCACAAACAGTGTTCCTGAGTTTAAACTGTCCTTTTGACTGAGAGAAGAACATTCATGTAGATGAATAATTAATGTAGATTAATAACTTCTAGATGAAGTTATTTGATAAATGCTTAAAAATCAAATTTTGTGTCTCCCCAACAAGTCAATTAACCAAGGATGTCATTCGGGAAAAGAGCAACTTCTGGGAAAAGTTACACTCCTACAACTGGAAAAGTTTCTAAATATTTAATGCTTAGAAATCTTGTCTTTTCTAATGCTTCATTTGCCTATAGTTATCCATTGAGAAAAAGGAGAGGAAAAAATCTGTAAGGTTCCTAATAGCCAGAAGTTCTCTAGCTCTCTCAGGGGAGCTAAGTGGGACATGTGGAATTACCACAGAGAACAGGAAACTTGGAAAAGCTGCTGCCTGAATAGTGGGAATTCCTTAGAGCTGTTGTTACCTGTGATTTCTCTAACCTGGAACACATTATGCTAGCTAAAAATCACTTAAGGAACACTCTTTTTATTGCAAAAGAATTTAAATCTGGAGTCAACATCTAAAGTCAGTACAGTTAAACTAGAGCAGTGGGGGAAGGTGTTGCCCACAGGTAAATGAAGCCAGGAGAATATTGCAAATAATTCCCAGCTGCTGCTGGGGCTGGACTCCAGAAGCTCCATCCCCCCCTGCACAGCACTGACATGAAATGTACCTGGTGGATTTTATTCACCAATTTGCACATTGTTATTCAGGGGTTTTACAGCTGGAGTAGCTGAATAGTCAGGAGCTGCACGAGTGAGACTTTTGAGATATTTCTCCTGAAAATCTGCTGTTCAAGACATTCAGCTTGTGTCTAGCTCAGAGAGAGATCTGCTACAGGAACTGTTGTGGTTTGGCTCTGGCCCAACACCAGGCACCCACAAAAGCCACTCACTCACCCTCCCCTGCCATAGCTGGGCAGAGGAGAGAAAAATGAACAAAAACCAATCTGTCAGATTATAGCACTTATGGTCTGATAAGAGAGTGAGAGAAACTGAGCTGGAGGAGGTAGCTGGAGGTTTGGAGTTTTATGAGTTAAGGACCAGGAGAAAAACACACAGGACAAAAGAGCCTTGGCTTAGAGGTACAAAGTGACCTCTACCTTTGTACCTTTTATTACTACCAAAATCAGAGGAGGATAATGAGAAGTAAAATACACCCTTAAAAACACCTTTATTCCCCCAAACTGTTCCTCCTTCCCACCCCCAGCACAGGCAGACAGGGCATGGGGGTTGGTGCGTGCAAAACAGGCTTGGCTTGGAGGTACAGAGTGACTTTATTACTGCCAAAATCAGAGGAGGATAATGAGAGGTCGAATAAGCCCTTAAAAACACCTTTATTCCCTCAAACTGCTCCTTCCCACCCACAGTGCAGGCAGACAGGGCATGGGGTGGGCGCTTCCTCAGAGCTGGCAGGGAAAGAATGGGAATGAAGGAAAGAGCAGGAATGAAGGATTACAGGAATGAAGGGGAAAACAGAATTTACAGAAAGAGCAGGAATGAAGGAAAGAGCAGGAGTGAAGGATTACAGGATTGAAGGAAAGAGCAGGAATGAAGGGAAGAGCAGGAATGAAGGGAAGAGCAGGAATGAAGGGAAGAGCAGGAATGAAGGGAAGAGCAGGAATGAAGGGAAGAGCAGGAATGAAGGGAAGAGCAGGAATGAAGGGAAGAGCAGGAATGAAGGGAAGAGCAGGAATGAAGGGAAGAGCAGGAATGAAGGGAAGAGCAGGAATGAAGGATTACAGGAAGGAAAAGAACAGGAGTGAAGGAT
The DNA here is from genome assembly GCA_013397555.1 of Urocynchramus pylzowi. Classification (NCBI taxonomy): domain Eukaryota; kingdom Metazoa; phylum Chordata; class Aves; order Passeriformes; family Fringillidae; genus Urocynchramus; species Urocynchramus pylzowi. The sequence goes on from VZRH01002109.1 coordinate 14,225, forward strand.
TACAGGAATGAAGGAAAGAGCAGGAATAAAGGATTACAGGATTGAAGGGAAGAGCAGGAATTGAAGGGAAGAGCAGGAATGAAGGAAAGAACAGCAATGAAGGAAAGAGCAGGATTGAAGGAAAGAGCAGGATTGAAGGCAAGAGCAGGAATGAAGGATTACAGGATTGAAGGGAAGAGCAGGAATGAAGGGAAGAGCAGGAATGAAGGATTACATGATTGAAGGGAAGAGCAGGAATGAAGGGAAGAGCAGGATTGAAGGATTACAGGATTGAAGGGAAGAGCAGGAATGAAGGGAAGAGCAGGAATGAAGGATTACATGATTGAAGGGAAGAGCAGGAATGAAGGGAAGAGCAGGATTGAAGGGAAGGGCAGGATTGAAGGATTACAGGAATGAAGGGAAGAGCAGGATTGAAGGGAAGGGCAGGCACTAACGCGTTCCCTGTTCGCAGATGCGGCCGGGTTCAGCTGCCGGGAGGTGCGCACCACGCGGTTCCTGACGGACGGGCCGTGCCGCAGCCTGAAGCCGGTGAAGGAGCTGCTGTGCTCGGGCCAGTGCGAGCCCTCGCACCTCCTGCCCAACTCCATCGGCCGCGGCAAGTGGTGGCGGCAGAACGCGCTGGATTTCCGCTGCATCCCCGCGCACAGCCGCACCCAGCGCGTCCTCATGGCCTGTCCCCAGGAGGAGACCCGGACTTACAAATTCCGAGCGGCCACGTCCTGCAAGTGCAAGCGCTACACCCGCTACCACAACCAGTCCGAGCTCAAGGACTTCGGCAAGGACAGCGCCCGGCCCCAGAAGAACAAGAAGCCGCATCTGTCCAGAGCCAGGAGCGGCAAATCCAACCAGCACGAGCTGGAAAACGCCTATTAGGAGGCGGCTCTGGGTGACACAGACTAGCAGCTCCGGATGTTTTCTAAACCATCAAAAGGCACTCAGAGGCCACAGCATGATGTTCTGACTGCAGTAGGTTCCAATTCCTTCTGCTAAGCTGGGTCAAAGGCTCACATAGGCAAAAATCGGTCAGATTGTAGCACTTATGGTCTGATAAGAGAATGAGATGAGGGCAGCTGGAGGCACCCCTTGGAGGTCCCTGCCCGTTTGTGTGTCCTGCACGAGCAGGGAGGCACAGGAGAGTGAAGCTGTTGTGGTGACAATCACGCTTTGCTAGAAATCATTCCACTCACTTTATGGGAAAAGAATATTGGGGTCCCTTTCCCAGACAAGGATGCAGGACAGGGAAGCACCAGGAGAGTCAGCACTCTCTGAAGGAGCCTTAGGAAGTTTGGGGTAGCAGGGATTTCAAGTTCTGGTGAATGAAGTCAAATTGTTGGGAAATCAACACATTATCAGATGTCCTCATGCACCCGGTGTTTCCTCTCAGACACAGAAATCAAAATATGACACTAGTGTTCTCAAAACAGAAGTAAAAATGTGACAAATCCATTTCATACTTTTAATTAAAAGATTATGGGGTCGACAAATTCAAACCTGAGATCTGGCAACTAAAACCATATTGATTTAGGAACAAGGATTTGTTTTAGGGACAATTCAACAAATTCTCCTAAGTGGAGCAGATTTATGAAAAAGATGCTCCTCTCAAACCAGATAACCTCACTGATGTTTGTCCTGTAAACAGCTAACATTATACATAGTCTAACATAGAATATACTGATTATTCCTTATTTCCTAGAACATGTTTGACTTTAATATCAGCTTAGATACGTCCATTTACATTTTCTGTTCTGTAGAGTTTGGATTATCTGGCCACACACTCTGTAGCCCTAAAACTGTGCAAACCAAGCTCTGTGAGTAAGGTGGTGGTTCTGCATTAAAAGTGAGCCTCTGCTAAGTCATGAATTCCTCTAGAAAAGTCTTTAGGATATGCAGCTTTGATAAGTCTTTAGTTTGGCAGCAACTTTCCTTTACTCAGCTTCTCAACACTCAGACTAATGTTTGTGTTTTTACATTAAAGGATATTGTTAGAAAGTGAATTGTCACATACTGTATACGTCCTGTAGAATTTATGCTGAAATAATATAAACTGTGGAAATTTGAAATGTTGATAGATTTTTCAGTTATTTTATGTGGGACCAGAACCTAGAGAGAAAAGGCATCATTTCAGAGAGTGAATTACGTATTTATTTTTTTCCAGAAAATTATTTATGCGATGTTTTAACTTGTAGAGAACGAGAAGTAATACTGCTTTAAGAATATTAGTCTGTTATTTTTAATTTTAAATACATTGTTAATAAAGTAGAAACAATGATTAATTCTAGAAAGACTCATTGATTTTCAGCTACAGTATAAAGCTGATTTCCTGCAAAGCCAGGGATTTACAGAACAGTCAGGGTGTCAAGTCCAGTTTCTGCGATCAAAAGTGTTTATATCCTTAATTCTACCAACCTACACATCCCTAAAGAAACTCCATCCTGGAATTCCTTGCTCTGGTACAGGATGTTTCTTATGGAAAAGTTCTTCCTGGGCAGATGAATAGCTCAGAATTATTTCCATATTCTCATTTCTGCTTCCCCCAGACATTTCCTGATTCGTGTGTTCACAACTGGATAAAGCCACCAAAGAAAACAATAAATCTGTGAACTGCCAATCAAGAATTCTTGGTTGAAATCTGATTGTTTCAGATTTCTTTCATTGAAAAAAAGAAAAAAAGGAAAACCAGTGTGGAATCCCCTTGCAAGTGCTGCCAAGCAACAGTTAAATTTTTTTACAGTTTGGCATTGTAGAGCTATGCTCATTTTCATTTAGTCCTTAAGAAACATTTTCCAATAAAGTCAGAGAAAACTGAGCTTGGGCTGCACACAGCATGCAGGTCTTTCAATGCAGATGTAAAGATGAGCACCTTTTTCAAGACAACCAGTATGTAAGTTGTCCTTTCCTTACTATGACTTGATACATCATATAAAAACCCAAAATAAACCATTGTCACAACTGCAACAACATTTTCCAAACTTATCTTTGCCTTCATAAATTTGACACTTGAGGCTTAAATTTCAGAATTCAGTATGAGCACTGCAAGCACTGCTGAAGTGAGAAAAGCAGTTCAGTTCCCTGGAAAGCTGTTCCACAGTCTCTCAAGCATCTAAAGTCAATGAAATATTGGGTTTTAAATATTTATTGTGATTAGCCAGTGAGAGACTTGCTCCACTTCATCCTGGGTTTCAGGCAATTCAGAAGCACCAGGCCTGCTTCAGGTGAACCAGGAATGTCTTTCTCCCAGATATTTCACCTAGAAGAGGTCCTCTTACCCCAAAAAAACATGTTGTCCCACACAGTTCTTGTCCACCAAAAGTGTCACTGTTTCCTGCTGTTAAACTGCCACTCAGAATCTTGCATTTTTCTGACTCCCAATGTAAGGATTCATTCTTTGCAAGTCATAAAAGCTCTTACAAGGATCCCAGTGGGTGAAGAGTCCTTTTATGCTGTTTCCTCTCAACACCATCCCAGTGACTTCTCACTGGCTTTAGCCCAGGTTAAAGGTGCATGAGATGAGCAGTCTGCAGACATGACTGGTCTTCTGTAATCTTTCTCCTGAAACAGTCACCTCCAACCACCACTTCTGCAATTTATGTTATCAGGAGAGCAATAGGAAATAGTGTTTTGCTAACAGCTGGAAAAATCAAAATACAGGATGTTTCTATAGAGGTAGACTGCCACATTCTCCTCCACCACCACATCCATGTGGGCTCTTTTCAGACAGAGAATTTGGGATTTGTTTATTTATTTATTTATTTATTTTTGCAATCACCCTCTATTTTTTAACCTCTAATATAGGTGTGCATGATTTCAGAGGACATAGCATCCCTAACTGTGGGTTTGAGAAGGTGCCTGTAGGAAATTTGAGTTTGTTTTTACACAAAATTATATACTTCCAGTTCTTTTCAAAGAATGGACAGTGATCTGCTGCGAGCTCCTTCTACAAAAGCAGATTAGATTAGATTATTAAATTAGATAGTTTTTCTTTGGAATTGTAAATTCTTCAAACAAGAGTGAATGTCTTCATTGACATTTTAGTAATAAAAGAGCACAACTGTGCATTGTTTAGATGCTGCTGAGGTATCAGTAGTAACAGGTCACAGCTTTTACCCTCTCTTGGCTGGAGGCAGCTGCCTGAACAGAGCAGTGCCATAATGGGCATTCCTCAGAAAAGAAATCAAGTCACTTTTTTCAGACAGAATTCAGGATTTCTCCAAATCTGCTTTCCCCCCTCCCCAACTTTTATTTCAAACAATTTGAGTAGACCATGGCACATTCTCTACAATACACTCACCGGCTTAAAATAGTCACTGTGCTCACTTCATTTCTTTTTCTGGCAAAAATAGAATTCTGCTGTAATTCAGTGAAAAATAAACCTACCAGCAGAAGAAAGATCCTGCTGGTATCCACAAGGCCCCAGAGATTTTGCAGAAGGCTCATCTTTTTAATTAGAAATCGCACAATAAAGAGCATAACTGTATCCAGTGAGGTCCTAGGCCCAGAAAACACATCACATGTGTGTTCTGCAAGTGTGGTTGAGAAAGTCAGCATTATGAAATACAGAAGGCATAAACATGTATTTTTTTAGCCACATGACATCAACTTATAATTAGCTTGTTTCACTCAAATTAGTGCAGCATATGGGCACACAGAATAACTTTTCTATAATAAACAGCCTCAAAAGCCTTAAACTATCACATATAACATATTTATATATAACATAACATATATATATATATGTTATATATAATACAACATATTCATGTGTAGCTGGAGTTTGGCTTGAACATGCTGTGCAGCTGGAACCTGAAATTTGATAAACTGGAACTCCCCTTGACAGGACAGCAATGGAAGTCCACTTCTAAAATAACTCAGCATTTAAAATCAAGCCAGCACAAATTGCAGAACTTGCAGCACATGCAGCCAATGTCATTTAGTTCCACAAAACAGTGCAGCTGCTCCCCTTGCAGTCTTAGAGCAATCAAAGGACAATTCAGGTTTTTTCAAGGGATTGACATTTCCCAGAAGTGTGGAAACAGTTTTTATCACTGAATGTTGGAGAGTCAAGCAGCAGAGTTCCATGGACAAGGCTCATGATGCCTTGTTGCCATTTCATTGCATTGGCAATATGGGGCTTTGCTGTATTTTTGTATATTATTCACCAAAATGAATTTTACTCTGGGTAGAGTAGAACAAACACAGTGTGTCTCAAGACCAAAGGGAGGAAGTAACGCTGATTTTTCTGTCTCTGTTAAGCATTTCTGATGCTGTACCCTGAACTGGTTATTTCTTTCAATCCTATTTTCTTCTTTGAGAGCAAGTTCTTACTGTAAAAAGAGGGTAATAAAACTAATCAGTAAAACCTGAAGAGAGGTAAAGCTCATCAGCACATGCCCTGCTAATTATGAAGTAAAAGTATAACAAACACAAAGAGAACCTTTAAAACACCTCATCTTTACCACATTACAGTGTGTAAATAAAATTGAACACTTCAGGGATGGGGCAGCCACAGCTCCTCTGGGCAACCTGTGCCAGTGCCTCACCACCCTCACGGTAAAGAATTCTTCCTAAAATCTGACCCTCCTCCAGTTTAAAACCATTGCCCCTGGCTCCCTGATGCAGAGGCCTGCCCATGTTTCCCCTAGACCCTATTTAGGCATTGGAAGTCTGCTCTAAGTTCTCCTGGATCCATAAACATCCCTTTTAGCCCCCTCCAAGTGAGTGTGTGATGTGAATAATTTTTTTTTTGCCCCACATTGGCCACTTAGATTACAGTTGATTCCAGTGGGCCTGTCATGACACTTGAGAACTCACACTAAACTGTGAATTTTCTGATGAACTTGAGAGCACATTGGTCTGTTCTTGGTGTCCAGAAGGGTAATACCATCATTTTCATCTCAAAGGGTAATATCATCATTTTCATCTCAAAGGGAGTAGCCCCAAGGCCTTGGCTGAGTCCTGAGTCCCAAATCCTTGAATGAGTTCCAAACCCAAAGCCATGCATCTCCCCACTGAGGGCTCCCACCCCAGGCTGTTTGGAGCATTAACCCTAAGGCTCAAGCTTTCTAGTTCATGGCTTTCCAGGCAAATTAAATATACTCTCAAACCAAGCAACAACAGGGTATTTATTTCGTGGTTAATAAGCCCCTAAATTAAACAGACATCATTATCACTCCCCCAACAATTTAATGCTTGCAGCATGAGGTTATTTCAATTAAGAAAACAGCTCAGCTCTGGCTAAATAAATAAGTGATGTCATTCTTCATTCCGACCTCCAGATTCTTTGGTGTAAAAACTTCCCTTAGGAGAGGTTTTGGGACACGGTGGCTCCTCTGAGACTATTTACATCTCTCAATTTCTCTAATCTCTTCTTCCTTCCTTCCTCCTGTCTATTTCCTTCCCTTTCACTATAAACTGGCCAGTATTTAACTCTAATGCTTCCAGTCTGCCCAACATGCTTTTAGAATTGGGTGGTTGTTGGTTTGTTGTTTTGTTGGGGTTTTTTTATAACCAGAAATAAGGTTTAATTTAAGGTAATTACTTCCCCATTTGGAGAGTTTTGCTATTTGCAGGGCCTTATTTTTTCTCCCTAGTCAAATTAGCAGGAGAAGTTAGTTTTAAAAGTGATAGTTTTCTCCTAAAATTGTTCTTCAGATTAAGGGTAGCGCTCAAAACCAGAAACTTCTCACTCATGTTGAATTTCTGCATGTCTAAAAACAAAAGTAGTGCTATCAGGAAATTATTGAGGGGAGGAAGAGGACAAACAATGACATAGACTTCCAGGGAAAATATATATTGAAGCCTGATCACCAATATGTATGGGCTTCCAAATAAATTAATCTTTAAATCAGAGGTGTCCAGAGTCCTCCTGAGTCAAAAATGGGCCCATTGGAAAATATACTTTTCTCTAGGACTGTTTTGTTGGGTTTTTTTTCAGTAACATCTAATATGGCATTGAGAACTCACAATCAGTCATAAGGATTGAACTTGCACTTGCAGTGGAACAACAGCACTTTGTGGAATTAAAAGTGTTAATAAATGCAAATATTCAATGGATCATTGTCCACTGATAGGAGTAAGTGAACAGGACATCCTTAGTGGGAAAGCTGGCATAATTTCAGAATCCAAACATCACACCCTCAGACAGATCCCTCTCTTAAATTTGGAGTGCTGTCTGTCCAGGCTGTAAGGATTTTCACTAGTTCTTCATTATTTGGGGGGTTTGGAACCCCAAAGGGGCCATTGGTTGTGTGCAACTGGTTTGGAGCACAGGCTGAGCTGGCAGTTTGCATGTGAGCAATAAACTCAGCCCACATCCAATTTACTTTTAAGCTACACAGCCCTCAAATCTGTAATTCTGGTTTGGTCAGCAGTGCCATCACCCTGTATTTACTGAAAAACACCACTATTATTTTGAAGTATGTGTTACGTATAGACATGCCAAAGGACCTTGAATTTATTTGTATTTCTCTGCAAACAGTGGAAATATAAATTCTAATGTAGATTTAGAGTGCAGATAGAATGACACAGGCCAAAGGGTATTCATGCAAATGTTTTTTATGGGTGGTCTTTGGGGAAATTACAGTTATGGTAAAACTTCTTTGGACCCAGCTTTTGAGGGAGACCTCACACAGAACTCTGGTGAAAGGCTGGTCCAGAAATCTTGAAAAAAATAAAAAAACAAAACCAGAAAAACATAAGTAAAAAGAAAGTAATGCCCAAGTAAATGCCCAAGTAATGCCCATAACTGCAACTGATATGGGTTTCTGTGGAGCTGTACTGATTTTTGATATCTAGCTCCTAAGACAATTTAAAGGACAATTACCCAGATTGCATTTATGCAGTTTAAAGTAAGACCTTCCATGTATGAAAGGCCAAAAAAGCCATACTAATCAGCCAGAATAAACACATTTAACAGTAATAACAGAAGTAGTCTTCACATCTGCAGCCAATGGCAATTTAAAATTAATTAATTTTCAAAAACTTCACTCTGAGTTATTGAGCAGTATACAGACATCCTTAGCTCCAAGAAGCACATACATAAAGGATATAGAAGTGAAAGAAATAAATGGAGGTAGAACATGATAAATATATTGCAATTGTGTGGCAATGTATTTGTTAAAGAAGAAAAGCAGTTGGAATATTTGTAAGGCAAATCAGAAAAGTTTAAATGGAGCTGAGTTACTGAGTCCATTGTGTTTGACTGACCAAAGCCTTGAGTCCTGTGCATGCTTGGTGTTTTGTGTCCTAAATTACAATATCTGGCAAGAAAAAAAAAGGGGGTTGTCTTTGATCCTCAGTTAAAGCAGACTGAGAAAATCCCTTCATAATTGGTTAATAGTTCATGGGGCTAAAATTGTTGTTGTAGCACAATCTGTGGGAACAACACAGGAGAAACATTTCCTGCAGAAGGAATGCTGAAGTTTAATTACTACACATCACACAAGGGAGAATTTCAATTTTTAGGGCCCTGTGTTCAGGCAGTTACTAGGTAGCCAGCTTGTAGTGGAATATTGATGCTTTATTCTAATCTCTGCTGTGCCAGAGAACAGTGGAGGGGCCTCATTCTCATGATGGGGTAGGAGGAATGCTGCACATTTCTTAGGTCTTATCATCATGTACATTGCTGTGCCAGGCAGTTTAATTAATAACTGTCACATCTTGTCATTTATCATTACCCAAACAGGAGGTAAGGACCCTTCCATGTGCATGCTGTACAAATAAATTAGAGTTGTCTCCCCCAGTCTCATGGGTTTGCTGCTGTCACTCACTCGTGTTGTCCTTCCTGCAGTTCAAAGAATTGCATCTTATCTTGCTCCCAGGACTGGGCAGCTATTTATGTCCTGTAAAACAAAAATACATGCAAGCCTTGTGGATAATCAAGCAGCAGTATTGCTGGGGAGAATTAAATTATTGAGTTCACCAGAAAACATTTAACACTAGATTTTAAATGTAAAACCATTAGATTATTAGATTATTGAGTTCACCAGAAAATATTTAGCACTAGATTTTAAATGTACTACAAGAAAGACTCTTTCATTCTTCACATCTGCAGCCAATGGCAATTTAAAATTAATTAATTTTCAAAAACTTCACTCTGAGTTACTGAGCAGTATACAGACATCCTTAGCTCCAAGAAGCACATACATAAAGGACATAGATGTGAAAGAAATAAATGGCAAAATGAGCAAAAAAAGTTTTTCACTGACTTTAAATGTCATCAGGGCAATATCTTATTTTCATACCACAAAACTAGTTCATGTAAGTAAATTGCTCATCCTTCTTTGGAATCACATGCAGCACACAGGAACACTCTGGGTACTGTAGGAGACTTTGTTCCCAACAGTCAGGCCTAAAAACTTTCTCTCTGTGAATACTTTGATTCTTAATAGGAATTTGCAGGAAAAATCAATTCCAGATGAAATGAGAGAGGCAGTGTGATAGACACATTCCCAAACACAATGCATTTTTGGTAAATAAAAATAAAAAGTTTATTAGATGTACTCTGTCATCAGGGACTCAGCATGCCAGGGACTGCACACAGGGAAACAGGAGTCCCACAGATATTGTTATTTAAGTTTTAAAAAACCCAAACTGAACTCCATTTACTCTGTGCAATACACTGAATATTGTGAGAAATTCTCATATTAATTTGTGATTGCAGACTGAGCTCCCTGTGTCTGTCCAAGACAAATGATGGAGCATCTCTGTTTTCACTTTGCAGCACCTCTGGCTGAGTGATGGGCAGCAGGAAGTGATGGACTCCTGCAGGGGCTGCCTGAACCTCCCAGGCAGAAGAAGGGTGCTGGCTGCCTTTAAAGAATCCTTTTAAACTGCAACTCTCTGAGGTATTTGTTAAAGCCACCAGGATTATTCAGGCCACGTTTTCATCAGGAAAACAGTTGAGAAAATTGTGGCATATGGCAGTGCTGGAACCCTGGTTGCTGAGAATTTTAGACGTTCTGTGCTGACAGGCACTGACCCCCAGGAGAACACTGCATTAGACCTGAGGCCATAGAGAAGGCTTCCAAAATTGAATGATAGCACTGGGATTGTGGGTGTGGAGTTTGAATAAAGTGTGGAATATCACAGGGTAGGAAACTTAGAGTTTAAGGGTTTAGAATATCGTAATATATATAAAGCAAGATGGAGGTTTTGGGGCAGAGGCTGCTCCTTCTTCTTTACCTTCTTCTCCATGGGTTTGGGTGGTTTTGTGTAATTAGATATAAAAATCCACATTGCAGGGCATGGGTGATTGGTTATTGGGTTAAAAGTGAAAATAATTTAGGTGTCATTTCTTAATTGGACAGTTTATCCTTAAAAGGCCTTGTAGAGAGAGAGAGATGGCTCCATTTTACATTGTTACAGTGAAGTGCTGTAGAAGTCACAATTTGTGAGACTGTAACATGGATAAGAACTAACAAACATCTGAGTCCAAACAAGAAATACCTTCTCACACGTTTAACCCCAACCTTGGCAGAGAAAAAAAGAAGCAAAAGAAGCACAAGAAAAGAAGTAAAAGAATCCACGAGGCAGTGTGACCCTCTCAGGTGTCCCAGCTCTGTCCCTTAGGCTGACCCCACGTGCAGGAGAGCCTCTGCAGCACTGGGGAACATGTCTCTTTCAAACCCTACACCAAGATTTCATGAAGAGAAGACATGTTGAAACACCAGCACACAGAGAAGTGCAAACAGGAAAATCCTGCACCAGAGCTTGTGAGATCCTCTTGCCTAAAATGTCACAGGGACAAAAAGCTGCAGGCATGAGAAGGAGCAAAGGACAGGGAGCTTCCACATGGCAGCCTGAGCAGCAGCCCATGGCAGACCCAAGGCTCAGGTGTCAAAGAGCTCAACTGGGAGTGCATTTTAATCATGACATGTGGTAATTCTGGCCCCTTCTGGCTGCAGTAAATTGCCCTGTTTGGCTGGAGCCAAGCTGAAATAGCACGTTGGGCATGCATCAGGAAATTACCTCAGAATATACAAAGCCTCAGCCTCTAGGTGATAAGTAAGGGCCCAACAAATTAATCTCATCATCTGCATTCATCTTTGGATGCTGCTCTGTGCCAGGCCACAGTGTGTGGGCTGGAGCCTATTTTTTTTCATTTGTCTAAGTTAAATTGGTAGTTTGAGTTACTATGATACAAATGTTCTATTCTGTGCTGTCTGCATGGCAGATTGTTCTTACTGAAATAGGAAGAATTATCATGTCATATTTTACAGACCTGTAGACAAATGATTATGAGCCTTCTTTTGTCAATATATCTTTAATTATACATTATATAAGTCTGGAGAAGGGAATTTATGGACATCCTCTGTCTATTTTCCTTTAGCGACAAGTATTTTTATTAATAATTGTAACTTAATTATTTATTATGCCATTCAGAATACACTCACTTCTACAGTCTAGCTCTGAATTGCATTCCTCACTGTATTATTAAGGACTTTCAAGATCAAAAATCACATCTAAGTGAAATGGAAAAAAAGAGTTGCCTTAGACTCATGATTGGAACTTAGGTATACTATTAAAAAAAAGAAAAAGAAATAACACATTGTTTCACATTACTTTATAGAGAGCAATCCACCCTCCATTTCAAAGAAACACATTTCTTTTTCCAAAATATGTCAGTAAATTTTGCTGTCCTCTGAATGTTTCAGCAGCAGAAAGAACAGAGTCATTACAACTCTCCTTTTTCCCCTGACACACACATTGACTCTATTGCAGACATAAGGAGGACAGGCAAATCTTTCTTTTCCCTGCATTCTATCTTTCTTGTGTTCATTTTAGAGATAGCAAATGGAGGATTTGGGTGTTTTCTCCAAACCTATTATTTATTCTGAAAACTAAATGCTTTAAGGCACAGGAAGACCATTTGTGTACAGAGTTTAAAAACACTTCAATAAATTTATGAATATATCCTCAAGACACAAAGACTCCACAGATTACTGTGAGAAATAATCCTTTTACTGCAATATCAGTCCTTAATGATTAATTTCTAATCCTTGGCTAATGATAAAAATCATGACAATAACCAGAGGAGAATATGTGTAATATAATTCATTTTCCAGCTCATTTTCTTTGTTCTGCAAACAGTAGCTAACAATATATTTAACAACTCATCCTTGAATGGTGGTTACACATGACAGATGTACCAAAAGTTAATTTTCTGTTTGTCTCTACTTTCTAGAAAAGGGGAAATCATTCCTCTTGGATGAAATCGAAGGCATGTACAGATAGAAGTACAAATGTTTTTTACAGGTACAAACAGGTGAATATTTCTATTGCAAAACTCTATTACTTTGGTTTCTTCTACCTTTGATATTTGCTGATAGATTTTTATTCCACAAATCATTGAACTAAAAGCCTCTCAAATAAGAACCTGCTGGTCTAAGCCCATGGAAGGAGGCTTCCAGGCAAAACTCTGTGGCAGATGACACAGAAGGGAAAAAAGGGGTTTTTTGTGCCAGTGGGTATTGCAGGAGAGGCAGTTTGTGGGAGGATTCTTTCTGAAACATTCCCAGTATCTTATTCCAGCAGTGAAAGCCAGAGTGTCTAATTAGAATTCTACTTGTTCATAATAAATAAGTGGTAATTACTAATTGGACCTAGCCTACAGTATTCTGAAAGTGTGGATTCAATGTCAGTTTGTGTTTAATTTTGGCCATTTCTACTTGCACTGGGCTGACAGTCCAGCACTGAGCTGAGCAGAGCATCTGAGACCTTTTAGTCTTCTCCTGCTGTTGGCTTCCAGTGGCAGGACACACAACTTAATAATGCAATTTATCTCTGGTGAGTGCTGAGCTCCTGCTTTGGACAAATACACAATTACCTGCCTTCCAAACTGAGCTGGAGTCCTCAGGTGTGCCAACTAAGAAGAAACAGTAGCAGAGAGCAAATTCCATAAGAGAAAGACCCTGTGCAGTATTAACTCTGTTGGAAACCCAGGAGATTGGAAAATGTACATTTACCTATCATAATTCAAGCAAAACACCAAGCTCCAAGTGATCTGAAGGCCTAGGACTGACTCCTGTGGGGAGAGGTAATTCTTACTCCTGCAAACACAGATCTAAAGATGGTCAAGGTATGAGAACTTACAAATAATTTTTTTTTTTTCTTTGCTTCCATGGTTAAAAGAAGTTTAGCACTTTAAACTAGGAACAATTCTTCATATTCTAGAGGAAATTCAGTATGTTCATGCATATTTGGATGGCTAAACAAATTGAAGCATAAAATGTTCACTATTTCTGCAGAGTGGGTGAGGCAAAGATACTAACTTAAATGTTACAAAAAAAAAAAAATACTGACCCTTATAATCTATACAAACTAGGATTTAATCCATGATCACCTACTGATGATACATAAACCCAACTGATTTATAGATGGCCTTCCAAAGTTAATGTGATAATGGAGGGGGATAGTTATTCCATCTGTGAAAGCCCAAAGCTCTGTGGCACAGAATTCTCCACTTTGGCTACAAGGCCAGAGACAAGTGCATTTTTGCAAGGAAAGGGGAGAGAAAAGGTCAGAAGCTGATTTATTCATTACCCTGTACAAGAGCATAACACTTTGAAATTGCCACTGAAATAACGACAGCAGCTATAGGGACTAGAATTCAAATATTAGGAAAAGAAATTTGCTTTCTAATTCCCTGGGCAAGGGAAGGATTGAGGTTTAGCTTATGCTTGCTGTTCTTTTGTTGACACTTCTGTTTGCTGAAATACCCTGCACCAGCCTTGGATTGGTCTGGCTTGGTCACCTGCCAGTTACCCACCGGGGTCACTGTGACATCTCAGAGAACACCAAACTGGTGAATTCACAAAGTTGGCTCCTTGCTCCAGGACCATGTTGGTAGAACACTCTATTCTCTGCATTGTTCTTCCTGCTGGGTTTCTCCTGGGAGGGGACCAGGAGAGCCAGAGTCTGGGGACACACCCTCGGGGCTGTTCTCTTGAGTGACAACCCAGCCAGTTTGGCTTCAGCAAAAATTCCTCTCTTCAAACCCTAATTACTGTGCTGGCACAGCACTCTGAGTGGTTTTTCTAATTGTTTGTATTTATTTGCAAAGTCTCTACTGCACAGGGTCCTGTGATAAATATAATTCCACTCATGGCTAATTCGATGCTTTTTTGGGGGTAGAAGGGAGAGTAATTTCATGGTAAACCATAATTACATGAAGTACCTTAATTGCCAATCCAATCTGAGGGAGTAGCTGAGGCTCGAATCAGCCTAATTAGAATTCTACTTGTTCATAATAAATAAGTGGTAATTACTAATTTGACCTGGCCTACAGTATTCTAAAAGTGTGGATTTAATGTCAGTTTGTGTTTAATTTTGGCCATTTCTACTTGCACTGGGCTGACAGTCCAGCACTGAGCTGAGCAGAGCATCTGAGGCCTTTTAGTCTTCTCCTGCTGTTGGCTTTCAGTGGCAGGACACACAACATAATAATGCAATTTATCACTGGTGAGTGCTGAGCTCCTGAATATCTATTCCAGCTATAGGTGTAACACATAGACACCTATGTGGTGGAAAGAGTGAAAAATCCTTTTAGCTTTCAGGTCCCTGTTCCTCACCTTTTCTGATGAAACCACACTCATTCAGAGGATAAAAACATCTTATGTTATGATTTGGGTCATTCATGGCTAGAAACCAGGGTTTCTCATTGCTGCCAAATAAAAATAAATATTATTACAACATACTGATAGCTTGGCTGTTGGATTAAGCCCTTTCCTGACCCAGAGATGGGGCAACTGAGAGGTGTTTTAAAAACTTTTATTCCATTTTCAGTCTCATGTGAAGGGTGAGACAATACAGATGTTATAATTCACATCATCACAATCAGGAGCCAATTCTTTCCTAATTACAATATACTACAAGTGCTTCTTGGCCTGTCAACTTTTGCTGTAAATGCCTTAAAACCAGTAATCAAATATTAGCCCTCANCCCAGAGATGGGGCAACTGAGAGGTGTTTTAAAAACTTTTATTCTATTTTCAGTCTCATGTGAAGGGTGAGACAATACAGATGTTATAATTCACATCATCACAATCAGGAGCCAATTCTTTCCTAATTACAATATACTACAAGTGCTTCTTGGCCTGTCAACTTTTGCTGTAAATGCCTTAAAACCAGTAATCAAATATTAGCCCTCATGAGTCCTACTACAATGCATCTTTCATATTTCTATTTCTCCTTCTATCAAACTTTAAAACTTCTCTCCAAATTCATTTCCCACACTTGGCTCCAGCTGTTTATCAAATCTGTCTTTAATCCCAAGCATAAATCACATTGTGCCTGAGAGGAGAGAGCCAAGCAGGAGCAGCCTCTCCCCCCAGGCACTGGAGAACAGGACACAGCCTTAAGCTGCACCCAGGGAGGTCCAGGCTGGCCAGGAGGGAGAATTTCTTCCCAGAAAAGGTGATGAGACCTGGGCAGGCCCAGGGAGGTGCTGGAGTCACCGTCCCTGGGTGTGTTCAAGGAAAGCCTGGATGTGGCTGGAGTTGATGAGGTGGTGCTGGGACACAGGCTGGACTCAGAGGTCTTCTCCAGCCTAATTCATCCTGTGACAGCAGAGGGATATTGTTGGTTTCTTGAGGTTGGGATTGAAGGTACTTGAGACAATAGTTTAAGTTTGGACTTAGGTGTTTATTATTCCTTATTAGTGAAACAGTTTTATAACTATGAGTTTCATAGCTTTTTATTAGGAAGGCACAAAATGGTTAACTACCTTTGGTTACAAGGTCTTTTAAGACTAAACTAATTAAGAAAGGATACAGATTATTTTCCTTTTTAACTCAATAACTGATCTCTTGAAGCTCGTAATGTGAATTTTTGTCTAATTACAAAACATTATTTAACCTTATGAAGAAGAAGGAAGAAGAAGGTGAAGAAGAAGGAAGAAGAAGGTGAAGAAGAACAACTTGTCTCTACCTTAAAACTTCTATTTTGTTTTATATTTATTTCTATATTTTAAAAACCCAAACTTTAAGTTTTCAACTCTGTGATATTACATAATCCTAACTAACTACACACTCATAATCTCAGTACTATTAATTAATTTTGGAAGTTTGTTCTATGGCTTTAGGTTAAATGTAGTGTTCTCTTGTGGGTCTGTGCCTTTAAGCACAGAAAGTTTAAAATTCTCAGCATCTAGGAATCCAACAGGATATCTCCCACTCCTCTTCCCACATTTTATTGTCCTCCATAACTGAGATACTCTTACAGGCCTGAAACAACACTAGCAAGCAGAAACAAAGCATCATAAAAGTATTTCTTCAGTGGTTTCCCTTATTTTTTTTCTAAGAACTCACTGGTTGGTAATGGGAATATCATGTTAGACCTACAAACACATTCTAACTTGTGGTTGATACATGTATGCAGCACATTGGAAAATTAGAACATTATAGTAATAAAAATTCAGTAAAAGGTTTTTCATTTCCAGTGAACCTTAGCAGTCTCCTGATCTTTACCCCTAATGGGGAGCTGAAGATTTGTTAATTACAGCAGCATAGGTGCAGCAGCTTTGTACCTTAAAGATTCTCTAAAAAACATGGCTAAGAAGCAACTGTGGGAATCAGAAGAGAAATATTATGGCACCAACCTGGTCTTGCAGGGCTCTGTCTAATGAGTCAGAGTAATGTTAACCAGTCAGCCTGACTGGCCAAGACACAAATATCCAAATATCCCACCCAAACCCCAAATGTCAGGGTGTTTCAATCTGCCAGGAGCCCCACATCCTCCCAGCCACAGCTGGTCACAGTGTAACACAGACTTGGGAATCAGTAGCTCCTCTTTACCCCTTTTATTTTTATTTATCCTTTTATTTTTAGCTTTTTTCCCTTTTTTCTTCTTTTTTTTTCATTTTTTTTCTTCTTTTTTTTTCATTTTTTTTCTTCTTTTTTTCATCTTTTTTACTTCTTTTTTTCATCTTTTTTCATCTTTTCAGAAATAAATAGAATTCCTTGGTGGTTTTTTAGATCAGCTTCTGTTCTCATAGCTTCTGGGCAAATACTTCCTTATTTGCTAGAGGGCTTAAGGCCCTGGGAACCCAGCAAGGGGCAAGTGGAGGAGCTGCTCACACTCTTTCTTACCAAGCTAAAAATCACTTTTTCTATCAATCAAACCCTACATGAGGCCTCCTTCAACTTACAGGCTCCTCACCTTTGTGTTATGATCCTGCCAGTCACTGTCATGGCAACCACAAAGACCATTCCAGCTGGGGAAACTGCTACTTTTTTGGGGTAACCAGCTGCTTGACACTTTAAAAATTAAAGCATCCAATAGAAAAAATGAAAAAAATTACTTTTTTTTTTTTTTTTCTTTTTT